>JAWNOR010000267.1:0-239028 GCA_035045885.1 Drosophila borealis | reverse complement strand
TCATTAATTCCCCGCAAATTCATGATTTGTGTGATAAAAGGGCATCGCTGTTTTTTTATTTCTCTCCCATTACTGCTTTAGCTTACTCTCAGTGCTCTCAATGCTCTCTCAATATGTCTAGGGATCGTTTAAATGTGTGAGTGTGTAGGTGTTCGCTCAAGCAACACTGCGCACAAATTTAATTTTTCGGACTAATTTCTTCCCTTTTGAAGTGACGAGTAATATGAAATAATCAAAAGGTTTGCAACGTCGATGCAGAATTCTTGCATTTTAGCTCGTTCTCGTTGGTGAGGGTACCTGAGCGTTGGCTTGTGTGCATTTAAAAGTTTTTGGACTTACCATGCACGCACACTTGCACAATTTTGTATATGGATAGAAGCATTTATGCGATTGTGTGCTTGTTGGTTGCCTGCCTGTCCGATGCAAATTTAACAAGATTTGAAGGTTTTGTGATTTCGAAATTTCGAGCTCTACACACACACACACACATGCATACACACACACAAATGTGTGTGAATGAGCAGATCACGGGCGCAATGTAAGCCATAGCAGTAGTGGGAGCGAAATAAATAACAGCGATGCCGTTCTATCACACAAATCAAATGGATGAGAGTTAGCCAAATCAGCTTCCTGAAGTGGGTGCAAATTTTTTACTACACCGATGCTCTCTGAGCAAGTGAGCGAGTCTCCGATTCGAACAAAAACGAAGTCGAATTTGGGCCAGAAATAAGAAAAATGAATGAATGGACAAAATAACAAAAAGTCAACAGAGTTCATGTTAGAAAATGACTTAGTAATTTTAGTTTTTAACATGCCACCGCAAAAGTGGACAGAAAATCGTCAAGTTGAAAGGTTCTACCACTAACCAAAAAACATCTAGATGGGACATGCCGTAGTAGAAATTTGGTCTCCAAAAAAAATTTGCATCTGGTCCAACGAGCTAGTAAGATATACATACGATATCTTTTGACCGCTCACACTACAGGAAACTTATTTGGCTTACTCTCTTCCATATGATTTCTGCGATAGAACGGCATCGCTGTTTATTTTTATCTCGCTCGCACTTACTCTCAGTGCTCTCAATGCTCTCTTTATGCCTAGGTACCGTTTAAATGTTTGTGTGTGTATGTGTCCGCACAAGCAAAAATGCCCACAAATTCAATTTTTGTCAAAAGTCGGTGGCATTTATTCCCTTTTGAGGAGACGAGTAATATGAAATAATGAAAGGGTTTGCCAAGGCGATGCGCAATTCTTTAATTTTAGCTCGTTCTTGTTCGAAAGGGTACCTAAGCGTTGGCATGTGTGCATTTAAAAGTTCTTGGACTTGCTATTCACGCATACTTGCGTATTTTGTATATGAATAGAAGCATTTATGCGCATGTGTTCCTGTTGGTCCCCACGCATCTGACGCGCGCCCTTCTTTTTTATGAAGTTGAGTTTGCGTTGATGAATGAATGTTGACCCCTTATTACCTGTAGCAGCCTGTTGGGACGAAAGGGTAAACTTTTGGCAAGCACCTGCACCTGCATATTTAGGTGAAGTGGAAATTTGTGTAAAAATTAAAATTTTTAAAATATTCAAATCTGCCAATTACAAAAAAGGAGCGATTATATATATATAGTATTCATAATTTTATTATCTTAAAATATTTAGGTTTTTATATTTGAATTTGATCTCCAGGTAATAAGGGGTCAATATTCATTCATTAATTCAAACCCAAAATTATAAAAAAGAGGAGTGCGCGTCAGATGCGTGCCAATAATGATATTTTATTTTGCGCCCATGATCTGCCCATTCACACACATTTGTCTGTGTGTGTGTGCGCAGAGCTCGAAATTCAGAAATCCCAAAATACTGTCAAATTTACATCGGACAGGCAGGCGGGGACCAACAGGCACACATGCGCATAAATGCTTCTATTCATATACAAAATACGCAAGTATGCGTGAATAGCAAGTCCAAAAACTTTTAAATGCACACATGACAACACTTAGGCACCCTTTTGAACAAGAACGAGCTAAAATTAAAGAATTTCGCATCGCCTTGGCAAACCCTTTCATTATTTTATATTACTCGTCCCCTCAAAAGGGAAGAAATGCCACCGACTATTGACAAAAATTGAATTTGTGGGCATTTTTGCTTGCACAGACACATACACACACAAACATTTAAACGGTACCCAGACATAAAGAGAGTACTGAGAGCACTGAGAGTAAGTGCGAGCGAGATAAAAATAAACAGCGATGCTGTTCTATCGCACTCAACTGTAATGGAGGTTATGAGGTGCATAAAACAAGAAAAAGGCATAGAGAATTTTTACGAACTACTCGAATTGGCAGTGTGTGAATACAATCATACCATTCATTCTTCCACTGGGAAAAACCCGTTGATTTATTTTTGGAGACCTACTAACTTTGGTACTACAGACTACGAAAAAACTAGAAAAAAAATGTCGTCAAACCGGAAAAATTGTCCACAAAAAGCACTATAAAATTAAAAATTGCTCTATATTCCCCAGCCTACCAAATTTTGATTACTCCAAGTGTGAGGAAGCTATCATCGAACTCGTAGATAATAAAGTACAGTCAGGAAACAATTTAAAATTCTACTATATATTAATAGTAATGGTTATAAGGTTCACACAGACCCATTGAGTAATAAAGAGACAGAGCTGAAGACTCACTCACTGCGCATAAAAACCCATTTGTGTTTTCGTCGTCAGTCTTGATCTTCAAAAGTTTCTGCGCGATGATGAGGATATAGGAAACTCAATGCAAAGAAAAGGGACAAATAATGCTACTGTGTTTGTTGCTGGTTTCTCTGTCGTTCCAACAAGGCAGCGCGTAGAAACAACAACAACACTATTAGGGTTCTAATGTTGTTGTTGCATAGCCGAGTCTCGGCGCAATTAGGTAGAAAATTGGAATGCCAGCAAAACAAAGGGTTACGCACACGGCGCGTCAACATCATATACTATGATGTCACATTTTAAAAAATTTCATTTCTTGTGATGCTTAGAATTTATTTCCATCTTTATTACATACACTTAAGTAATATATTAATAGGGTCTTTTATAATAATGCATGTATTTAATAATGTATTACTTTATTGTACGCCACGATCGCACACAAAAAAGCCTTAAGCTGTGATGTCACTACCCAACAGAATGTTGCAATCTTCGTAAATTCATATATTCTTCATATTCATATATTTTTTACCAATATGTGTGAGATGAGACACACATGCCAACAACTATTTGGCGCGTCGAGGCATTGAAATGGTATAGAATGTTTCAAGAAAACAATTTTTATTGATTGTACTAATAGTTGCACACTAAATACGAAATTACATATTTCTTAGACATTAGATAAAAATGTGTATATTAGAAGGTTAGTGGTATTAGGTGACAGATATTATGAATAGTTAAAGTACCCTGTTTTGAGAAAGGGTGCCTTGCTGATCGAAAAATTAAAAATTATAAAATCTGCCGGGCTTCTTCCAAGTTGAAAGCGAGTGGAGAAGAAGAAGACATGAATTTGCGAATTAAAGGCATAGCAGTGCTTAGAAACCACAACAATGAGTTAGAAGAGTGTATAAGTTTAGGTCATAGGCTGTAGCTTCAAACCAAAAAGGGATAGCAGGGACAGAATTTGGGGTGTGCTTTTTTCATTGTCGAGTAGTTTGTTTTGATTATGGTTGTTGTTGGTTTCTATGGGAAATGTTGTGAAGTTGTCTTTGATTTTTGGGCAACGGCAGAAGTAGCTGTAGACAGCCGGATGTTGTGTTTGCAATTTTGTTTGCAACCGCGTTATCGCGCACGAAGTGTTTCGAAAAAGAGCTTTTGATCCAAACGCCTCCTCTGTCTCTTTATTACTCAATGATACAGACCAAATACAAAAAGAACTTACCAACTTTCCCAAGCCAATCCGCCTTCTCCTTTTATAAAAACGAAATCGACCTTATTAACTTTCAAATCCAGACCATTAAGATTTCAGATAATATCAAATAACTTAATAAATATAGTAAAAAATAATAATGAACAAGTTTTAATAAATAAAGATATTATAGATAGGATCATATTACCAACGATAATAATGTAATAATTAAAACTATGAAAAATTCAGCAGACCGAAAATATTCTTGCCCCACAATTAAAAAGTAAAATAAAGATATTATAATAAGTACAATTTTTACAGAAGAAAATATTCCATTTAATTATATATATGAAGCTTTACATTTTGGGAATATCAAAATCGCATTTAATGGCGAAAAACTCATTTTCGTAATCGAAATCCCAACATCAGATAAAGAAATTTGAAAACATTTACTATAAAAACAAAATGCACTGTTATTAAAATACGATACGATTTCATATGAAACCTCCAACTTTAAACCACTACCAGCCATGATCCAACTGGAGAGACCATTATCGGCGATAGAAGAGGTATTGTCACTGTAGCTGATGAAAGATCTACATACCAAGAATACTGAGAGGATAGGCATTTTACGAGCCAATTTCAAAGCAAATACCATCACTAATCTTGAAGTAACATCCGGGATACTATTGGTTTTCGTTGCCTATGCAATAAAACTCAAGCTGTGCAGGTAAACCACTGTTATTGATATATCACCCACACCCACTAGCAACAAACACCACCCAGACAAGGTTGACGAAACAGAAGCTCCCCCAGAAAACCACATAAAACCATAGAAGCATGCACGATCTACCTGGTTTCTAGTTAACACCTAGGTTACTCAAAACACCAATATTTGAGTAATCAGCTTTCCTACAATTGGTTGCCGCACGTGGCAAGTCAGCGTGCTGTGAAAAGCTCACATAAAGGTGTTGCGTATGCAACTATAGGTGCATACGATTTAAACGCGCTTATTGGTCAGCTACCGTGGGATCGCAAACTCGGTATTATGATTGCACAAGTACACAATTGTGGAATCAGCGGAACCAATAACGTTAGTTGGTTTCCAAGAAATGCAAATCCGTGCGTAATGCATCAACTTTGCATTTTCACAGACGCAAACAAAACCAAGCTGGTGACGCCGACGTCAACAGCGATGTTTCCTCATTGGGCAGAGGTTTCATTAGCTTTTAATTTAGATATTAATTTTAGTTTGGATTAACAACTCAATGTAAGCACATAGTGCTGCCTTTAAATAAATAAATATTTTTTATAATAAATAGCAACCGAATTCGTTAATTTATATCCTCTGTCCACGGAATCTGATGTTCATCAATTAACATTGAGAATTTACAGTCGGTTTGTAGTTGCCAGTGTTGTAGGTGCCCATTTCGAGTAATTAACTCGTTTGTAGAAGACCACAGCAATTTTTGCGTGATCTCTTTTGGCATACGCATCACGCAGCGCGAATGGTGCATCTCTTGCGCTGGCAAAAATGGGTTTCGCGTCCGGCTTAGGTGCACCTTAACAGCTGTTTCTTTGAACGTTCCAGCTGCAGAGTCATGTATTGAATCGAATTTTGTTAGTACTTTTTGTAGTTGTGCTCTCTTACTCTTAGTTAGTCCAGCCACTTATATTAGATCGACTCGGCTATTCATGCTTATCAAGAATATATATATACCTTATTAAGTCGGAGATGCTTTCTTTTTTTAATTTCAATTTATGAGTATATGCAATATATCAATAGTCCAGATTTCTCTCATAATAAATAGAAGGGAAGAAAAACCCGATTGCACTCACAAAAATCATTCTGCAAACCAACCACGATATCATATCACGACAAACACACACCAGAAGTCTTTTTTTTTGTAATTTGTATGCATCCAGCGAACCAACAGACGAGCCTTCAGCGAGAGTCTCGCAAAATGGTCACAAGTGAGCTCGTATGTGAGCAGAAAACGAGTGGGATATTTTTTTATTGCAGAACACTCGTACACGACCGTTGCAGTGATATCTTTGCGATAAAAATGTGAGTACAAAATAGAGAATGGTGTGTTGTTTTTGTTTCATATATCAAAAGCCGACGATATCATAAAGCCGACGTGAAATTTATCGTACTCCTGCTCAGAGAGTGCAACAACGTCAAGAGAGAGAGAGAGAGAGAGAGAGAGAGTAAAAAAATGACGTAGCATTCGGATGCTGTGTTCTTTTAGTTTCGTACTCAGCTCGTAAAATATGTTTTTTTTAAGGTTGGGAAATTCCGTTGTTATCTTTTTAATTGTAAGTAAGTTATGATCCTACTTGTCGTTCACATTCCTTTTACCGATTTTCCGGCTAGACAAAGATCAACCAGGGGTGAGTAAAAACCGAATAAATGGAAGAGTCGGTTAACAACTAACTTTTCGAACACAAAAACGGACAACCTGCAAACATGCATATGGTGAACAGATGTTAAGTTCCACCCTAACGGAGCCCTGCCCACCATGAGTTGGCCATATAGGCACCTACAAACTTAAGAATCCAGACGTGACTTATTGCCCTATTTGGACATGTTCAGTGTTACTTACACAAATACATTTAATAAATGAACATTTCACTTTATAAAAAATTTCATTTCACTTTTTTTTGCAGGGTGATCGCGATTACGGCTAAACAAAACTAACACAGAGGAAAATTAATATATAATATTAATAAAATTGTATTCTTAATAAGAAATAAGAAATAATAATAAATAAGAAATGGCCGCTACCTATAAACATTGCAATTACTTATAATTAATAGTAAAAAGCAAATTTATCTTTCGGTTGGAGCACATGCAGTTGACTTACCAGGTTCCATGAAGGGAAGTGTTGCGCGATTTCTATGTCCAGGTTGAGGGTCAGGCCAAGGAGTGGTATTGGATGCGGTAAGGCACATCCGGGATTCCAGATGGGCCAAATCTGCAGCAACACTTCCAGACCAGGCGTGCAAATTTTGATCTGGAACACGCTCGGGGAGTACATCTGTGCAATACTAGGTCTGCGCTCCCAATTGGCAACGCCGTTTTCAGATCATGACCTAATAAAAGTCATATAAATGAACATTAGGGATGCGGGGTCTAGGATTATTTACCTCATATATATTACCAACATGGAGAGGTTGCGAGAAGAGCTCCACGATGCGGAGCGCATGCTGAAAACTCGGTGGAAACCAGCCAATACGGCATATGATCAGGTACGGCAACTCTGAAGCAGACACGTCGGATGATGAACTAGGAGGCGAAGCGCAACAAGAGGAGCGATTGGAGGCTATGTATCGGGCGTCCAAGGGAGGCAGCTAACCTGTTGGAACTGTGGCTAGAGAGGACACACATTTTGGGTGTGCGAGTCTAAGACCCGAAACATTTTCTGTTAAAGATGTGGTCTACCAGCTGTTGTGCTTCCCAAATATCCGAAGTGCCAAGCGGAAAAAACCCAGAGTAGCATGAGGCAAGCGGAGGAATTGCGCTCCAAGCTGTCGCTACACGGAAACTGAGTACTTCCTGTAAAATCCGTGAGGTTTTCCAACGAAAATTCTCTCCAAATTTCCACTATCTTGCCAATTCTAATTATTGGACGCCGCTTAGGTTGTTTTTGCTGACCGAAGTATGCAAAGATACTTAATTTTTTTAAATTTGAACTACTCCCACGTTCTGGCCCCATTGAAGGCCTATGGGCTTAAACTTCTGGTGCCACGGTCACCTTGCGTATTGGCCGATTGCGGCCGGCATGCGAATCTCCGCCACGCGCACTTCACCGTCTTCGCTGACTGTGGTTGCCATCATGCGTCCTGTTATTCATTTTTGAGGTATTGTCCTCGTGTAATAGTTTTTGTTTCTCCTTTATTAGCTAATTTATTGATACCATTCTTGAGCATCTTAACCTAGCTTGATTATAATAGGATTAACATACTTAATATTACCTATTTAGTTTTATAATTATTCGATTTCTCTTATATTTTTATTATGATTATTCAGAGGTCGCAAATAACAGTCAACACTTTCGGATTGTCTGTAAAATAACAGTTAGTGTCAGACAGAATAAATAAGGGAGAAAGAAAACACACAAAGTTCTGTTTCTATGTAGTATACTCTGGCACGAGCATAGACACTTTTATTCGTATTTTTTTCGGGCATGTTATTCCACGAACACTGAACAGAACGCTGCTGCCAAAGTGTCTTTTGTGCTTGTGTATGTCTGTTAAAAATTCATGCATTTTTTATTGTTAAGCTTAATGTTGAATAAAAATACCCATACACATAAACATAAATAAACAAACTAGAAATTATTTAATTGGAGTTTTCTTATAGCTTTTAATATATGCATGCTATTTAAAATAGCTTGCCTACATCTTAACTGTATTATGTCATACTCTCTTTTTCACTCTCTCACTCTCTCTCGCTCTAGCATTCATTGATATCGTCACACGACAACAACAAGAAAAGACACTTTTTGCTTCCACTTTGTTCGTTTTGCTCTTCAAAACACACACTTTTTTGTGCGACCGACCGAATGTGTCCTGTTAAGAGCTTACTGTCAGACATAACAGCTGTATTGCTCAAGCAAAAGCACACGCAGAGTACACATTTGCTAGGAAATAAAGTGTTCGATGGAGAGCAAAACCGAATTTGCTTCGTTTTTTCCTGTTTATTCGAGACCCGACCGCATTGAAATAAGTGTTGACTGTTATTTGCGACCTCTGTGATTATTATTATTATTTTTTTTTTTCAAATGAATACCCGGTTAGCGAGGCCGATGGGGTAGATTCCGCGAAGTCTCCGTCGCTTTCTTCTGATAAGTCTTCTAGCCAATATATTGGGGTGGGCAGAAAGACGGGCCATATAGCTGGTGGACTGCTGACGTAGAAGGTCACCCACCAAGGGGACCTTTAGGTCTCTTGCTAAGGCCCAGTTGCGGATGAACCAGGGAGCCCCAGCACTCAGTCTGAGTACCTTGGCTTGAAAGACACTTATTTTCCTCCAGTGAGTTTTTGCTGATGTGCCGAAAATTTGGCTTGCATAACGCCAAACTGGGGCTAGGAGTGTTTTATAACGCAGCACCTTATTGCTCAGAGAGAGCTTGCTGCTTGCCTTAAGGAGCCAATCCATATTTTTTAGTTTTTGACGTACGCAGTGGCATGTTGTTGCGATGTGTTTGCTCCAAGTGAGCCTGCGATCTAGGTGGACTCCAAGGTAGCGATGGACTCCAAGGAAGTTCCGGATCGCGAATGTGCAGCATATCGATTTTTACCTGTTGATGGCAATTCGCCACGTCTCAAACTCGTGCAGCTATTCTTACAGTTGGTCAGTGGCTTGGTAAACACAGCTGGCTTTTGTGAGGATTGCTGTATCGTCGGCGAACGTGGCGAGGTTGAAGCTATCGGGATGCTCCAGTGTCGTCGGGTCCACCTTCGGCATGTCGGCTGTGTTAACAGTGTAGAGCCACGGAGCAAGGACGCTGCCCTGGGGGACTCCAGCTTGGATTTCCTTGACTCCAGAGAACGTGTCGTCGACTACCATTACAAATTTTCTGTTTTTTTCGAATATTTTGGAGAGGGTCGGAAGCAGGCTGATTGGTCGATAGGATTCGACTTGCGAGAGCGATTTTTTGGGTTTTGGAATCATGGCTATCAGAGCGCTTTTCCGTTTCCTTGGAAATTGTCCCATTCATAGCATTGTATTATATAAGAGCACAATGAAGAGTATGCTTTTGGTGGGAAGCAGATTTATTGCTCTGCTGTCCAGTTCATCAGATCCAAGGGCTTTTCTAATCTTAAGCGCTTGGATTTATGTTTCGAACTCTTTGAGGGTCACCTGGAGAGTGGACAGGTCAGGTTGTTGTGGGGCTTCGAGGGGCTTCTTCATGCAGCGAGTGGGGGGAATCGAACGGTTTAAATCGCTCCTCTAGGTGCGTGGCGAAAGTTTCAGCGCGTTCTAAGCTCGATCTTGCCCAGGAACCATCCTCTCTTTTTATGGGGCTCTTGCGGACGGGCTGTCTATTTAAGCTTTTTGTCAGTGTCTGGATACGCAGCCAAAACAACTGAAGCGACCTCGCAACTGATAAGAGCAGCATCTTAATTTTGTCTTATAATACTCGCTCTGCAAAGCAATTGCCTAAATTTCGCTCTTAAGAATTCATTTACATAGAGCTGCCGCTCTTCGCTGTAACGATCGTTTTATTGCCCTAGCTTTACTTATGCGAAGGCCTCGATGCTGCGCATCGAGTTAGTTAAGTTAGTTCGCTTCATGCATTTGGTACGCATCGGCCACTTGCATTACTCAAAATTATAACTAATAATTGTCGCTTCGCTAAAATTGGCACGTACTAATTCGGGTTCGCTTACCTATATATAAACTATTGTTCTTAAATAATAAGCCCAGACCAATTCGGGTCTGCCTGCTTCTCGTAACTTTAAGAAATATAAAAACAATCTCGAACACAAAAAATAAATAGTTAATTATTTCTATTTGTGAAAGCTATTGAAAAAGCTCAATAGCGCAACATTTTGGTGACCCCGACGTGAATTTAATTTTTGTTGTTGTAAGATTATTTGCTTTACATTGAAGCAATAATCTTAAAAGACACCACCTGGCATTTCGTTTTGTGCACTTTATATACATACATACTTATCGCCGTCGCTTTGCCTACTCTTTCGGTCGCTTAAAGTCTTTGCTCATTCGTGCGGTACTTATGTAAAAGCTATTGCCGTTGCTTCGTTACATAGCTTGACACTTGCGTTCGCCGAAGTTCTTATTGAACGGTTTGCATGTACTAGCGATCACCGTTGTTAGTTACTCAGCTAGTTTCGCACGCGCTTTCTATCACGCTTCTAATGGCAACCGAAAATAATGCCTCTAGTGCAGTGCCCTCTGCAAACAGGGTGACCTTTCTGAAGCGCAAAGCCATTTCAATTTATGACAGTTTGCAAACACTTCGAAATGCTATAACTAATTCGCCACTTAGTGCAATTGATGAATGCGGTCTTAGTGTTAGGCTGAAGCAAATCGAGCGGCTTCAGACCTCATTTGATATTACTCACACTAGCCTCGAAGAACTAGACTTTGATGAAATCGGTAACCAATTGCGTGAGGACTTCGACGAGTTAGCAGTTTCTATGGAAATTTCGGTTCGGAGTGAAATTGCGAAACGTGTCTCAATATTGCCCTACTCAACATTCCGCGACCAATCTGTGCTGCCCTCGCAGACAGTTAGAGCTAAGGCACCGCCGACACTACCCTCAATAAAGTTGCCTACGTTCAGTGGTGGTTACACAGAATGGGCCGACTTTTATTCTATGTTCACAACCGTCATAGAAAATCATCCTGATCTAGCAGATATCGAAAAGCTGCAGCATCTTCGATCGTGCCTGAAGGATACAGCGCTGGACGCGATTCGATCATTGGAAATAACAAACGATAATTATGCCATAGCACTTAATTTATTGGAGAAAAGGTTTAATAACAGACGTTTGGTTTTTCAGGCACACATACTTGAGATATTGGGGCTCAAGAGGGTGGCAGGTGGATCGGCCGTGTCGCTAAGGGAGTTATCTGACCAATTCAACGCACATATTCGCGCGTTAAAGAGCATGGGCAACTCCGAACAAATCGCTGGATGCATCATTGTGCAGATTATTTTACAAAAGCTGGACCCAATATCACAAGCCAAATGGGAAGAAAGGCTAGAGGATTCGTCGTTCGTCAACTTAATACCATCGTGGAAGCATATGGCTACGTTTCTGGAGCAGAGATGCCGAACAATGGAAACAGTAAATTTTGCTATGGCAAGCTATGCCCCTAGCCATCAGGTGGGAAAAACTAGAGCAATTAACACCAGTAGATCGTCATTTATCGCCACTAACCACGACGCCCCTGTCTGTGTCTTTTGTGACAGCCCTGGTCATAATATATATAATTGTTCTCGATTTGGAAATTTGACCCCTGCATTACGGCTTAGGGAGGCAAAACGAGTTGCATTGTGCTTGAATTGCCTAAAGAAAGGTCATCAATTGCGATCATGCAGCTCTGGATGCTGTCGGACCTGCGGGGCGAAACATCATTCTCTGCTGCATTTAAATAATTCGGTATTTCCGTCTGGTCAGCTGACTGAGCCTGCAAATTCATCGCCGATAGCCCATGCCTCTTTCGCTAAGTCATCACCATCTACCTCCACATCTCTTGTTGCCCAGTATTTCAGTAGTGATGTTGTCGTCTTGGCTACGGCTATGATCTTTGTTAAAAATCGCTCCGGCACTTTGATACCTTGTCGTGCCCTTTTGGATTCTGGTTCTCAGCTTCACCTTATAACGTCGCACCTTGCTCAACAGCTTCAGCTAAAGAAGCACAAGTCCTCAGCCATTGTCTCTGGTCTAGGAGATTCTCGTTTTGAAACAGAAGGAAACACGGTCACTATCACAATACAGTCTCAAGTCTCTGAATACTCAACATGCCTTACAGCTCTGGTAGCGCCTAACATAACTGATAGTCAACCGAGTTTTACTATCAACACGACGAATTGGAACATTCCCGATAACATAAAACTTGCAGATCCGTCTTTCTTTAAATCTCAACGCGTGGACTTGCTACTTGGAGCTAGCCTGTTTTACGACCTTCTCAGCCTCGGTCAGATAAGGCTTCTCCCAGGACTACCGTGTCTTCAAAAAACACTGCTTGGTTGGGTAGTTTCTGGAGGAGCCCCGCTTGAGTGATTCTATGTTAATGGCAAAGCATACTGCGGGCAAACTTGAGTCAAGTTCTGAAGAACGTGCTGATGAATTGGTTCGAAGATTTTGGGAGATAGAATCCTGCTTGGAAAGTACACCTACCACTTCAAAGGAAGAAAACATCTGTGAAGAACATTTCGTAAAGACTCATATCAGATTGCCTAGTGGCTAATATTCAGTTCGTTTACCCTTCAAGCAAGTTTGGAACGTCTGGGGACGTCATACCAACAAGCCTTTCGTCGGTTCCTGACCCTGGAACGCAAACTACAAAATCGTCCAGATCTGAAGATTCAATATTCAAACTTTCTAAAGGAATATTTGGATCTTGGTCATATGTCGCCTGTTGCTCCAGAGTCTATAGGACTTTGTCAATACTTTCTTCCTCATCACTGTGTCTTTAAAGAAGACAGTTCAACGACAAAATTGCGAGTCGTTTTCGACGGCTCAGTAGCAACCTCGTCAGGTTATTCATTAAATGAACTATTGATGGCTGGACCTGTTATTCAAAGCTCGCTGTTTCATATCCTTCTTCGCTTTCGTAATTTCCCGATCGCCTTAACAGGAGATATTGGAAAAATGTATCGCTGCGTACGCGTTTCAGCACCGGATGATTTTCTCCAATGCATTCTGTGGCGAGACTCGCCAGAACAGGATATAAAGATTTTTAAGCTGGATACAGTTACATACGGAACAAAGCCAGCTTCATTCCTCTCTATCCGTGCTATGCATCAGCTGTCTATGGATGAGGAAACTAATTTTCCAATTGGATCTCGGATTTTGCGGCGGGACTTCTACGTTGATGACCTCATTTCAGGGGGTGATTCAATTCAAGAAGCAAAGGAAATTCTTAATCAGACGGCTGGAATGGCAAGTGGCAAGTGGGGGCTTCAAGTTGCGAAAGTGGTGCTCAAACAATGCTGCTGTACTAAAAGGGATACCCGTAGAGGACAGAGAATCTTCTCTAAAGTTTGATGATGGTAGCGACATCACCAAAACTCTTGGACTCGCTTGGGACTCAGCGTCGGATCGGTTGTTGTTTTCTTTTTCGTCCATTCAGCAGAGTTCTAAACCATCCAAAAGATCAATACTATCGACCATAGCTCGCTTGTATGACCCGCTTGGACTCATAGGGCCGGTAATTGCCAAGGCTAACACCTTTTTGCAGCAGATCTGGAAGGAGAAGCCTGAGTGGGACGAGAGCTTGCCATCATCACTAGCAACAGCTTGGCATGATCTTTGCTGCAGTCTTGAGAAGGCACAGTTTCTTAAATTTCCTCGTCTCGTGTCAATACCTGCAGCAGAGTTAGAAGTTCACGGTTTCTGCGACGCCAGCATCGAAGCATATGGGGCCTGTGCCTACGTCCTTTCTCGACGAACATCAGCCAGTAGTCAGTTGTTGTGTTCCAAATCGCGTGTAGCTCCTCTGAAAACAATCACAGTTCCAAAGCTAGAGCTCTGTGGCGCCGTCTTATTATCTAATCTCATGCGTGAGATATCTAAAATGAATCTGTTCGATGGAAAATTCTACTGTTGGTCGGATTCTTATGTATGCCTTTCCTGGATAAGGACCGAGCTCGCAAGCTCAATGTGTTTGTGGCTAATCGCGTCACAGCAGTTCAAGAGCTAACTAATGGCATGGAATTGCGTTACGTGCCTACTTCACTCAACCCGGCAGATATACTCTCGAGAGGATCTACGCCCAGTGAATTAGATCAATCGTCACTGTGGTTCAACGGCCCAGAATTTCTAGTTAAAAACAAATTGGACTGGCCTGCTTCTTGCTTGTCAGAAAGGACAGAACTCGAACTTAAAAAAAGGGTCCTTATTGCCTCATCTCCCTTCGTTGATATAACTGCCACTTGTTAATACGTCAACTCATTTGATACAATGCAGCGTATATTCGGATATATTTATAAATTCATACACAGAAGCAGGCATTCTGGACTAACAGTGTTTGATATACAACATGGGACCCATCTCTTACTAAGGCTCGTCCAGAGAGCACACCTGTGGGAAGAGATCAAATCATTGCAATCGAGAAGAGTTGTTAAACCGTCCAGTTGTATCGCATCACTTAACCCTTTTTTGGATGATTTCGGCATTCTTAGAGTTGATGGGCGCTTGAAAAACTCTTCGCTGGATTTCGACGCTCGCCATCCAATAATTCTCCCGTGTCACCATCCCATCACAGACTCAGTCATCACACGGTTTCACAATCGGGACTTAAACGCTGGTCCACGGGCACTTCTTGCTCATATTCGGTTGCAGTATTGGCCGATTGGTGGAAGGAAGACCGTATCCAAGGTGGTTGGAAAATGTGTGAGATGCTTTCGTACCAAGCCTCGATTAATAGAGCATATAATGGCTGATCTGCCCAAAGAACGTTTGACTGCTTGTCGAGCCTTTGAAGTCTCTGGCGTTGACTATTGTGGAACATTTTTCTATAAGCCAGACGTACGAAATAAGGCTCCAGTCAAATGTTACATGGCTGTCTTCGTCTGCTTCGCGACGAAAGCGGTTCACCTGGAACTGGTCAAGGATCTGTCGACAGCTTCATTCTTGAATGCGCTTAAGAGGTTTATATCGACTCGAGGCAGGCCATCTCAGATATGGTCGGATAACGCTACCAACTTTGTCGGCGCCAAAAACGAGCTTCTGGATCTCAAGCGTCTATTCATAAGTCGCAATCATATTGAGTCAGTGCATACATTTTGCATGGCTGATTCCATTGATTGGAAATTTATACCTCCTCGTTCACCGCATTTAGGCGGCCTTTGGGAAGCAGCAGTGAAGACAGCGAAACATCATTTTTATCGTGCTGTTGGATCTTGTGTTCTCAACTTCGAAGAGTTTCGCACCCTAGTCTGCCACATAGCATCGATAATTAATTCTAGGCCATTGTTTCCTCTTTCAGAAGATCCAGCAGATCTAGATGTGCTCACTCCAGCTCATTTCTTGATTGGTGGACCCAGCTCATCGTTCGTTGAGCCTGATGTGATGCACCTTCAATTCAATCGTCTGGATGGTTGGCAACGCGTAACATACCTCCAACAACTGTTTTGGTCTCGCTGGCGTGAAGAATACTTAACACTGCTTCAGCAGCGCTCCAAATGGCGTACTCCGAAACCAGGCCTATGCGTCAACGACGTAGTCCTCGTAAAGGACGAAAATCTGCCGCCTCTAAGGTGGCCACTGGCGAGAATCACGGAGTTAATCGTGGGAAAGGATGGAGTCGCTCGAGTAGCCATTTTGCGCACCGCAACAGGAGAAACGAGAAGAGCTGCAAACAAGCTATGCCTATTGCCCATCAGGGAATCTGTTGAAAGCCCATGCCTTCCAACGGGGGGAGAATGTCTGGTTACGCAGCCAAAACAACTGGAGCGACCTCGCAACTGATAAGAGCAGCATCTTAATTTTATCTTATAATACTCGCTCTGCAAAGCAATTGCCTAAATTTCGCTCTTAAGAATTCATTTACATAGAGCTGCCGCTCTTCGCTGTAACGATCGTTTTATTGCCCTAGCTTTACTTATGCGAAGGCCTCGATGCTGCGCATCGAGTTAGTTAAGTTAGTTCGCTTCATGCATTTGGTACGCATCGGCCACTTGCATTACTCAAAATTATAACTAATAATTGTCGCTTCGCTAAAATTGGCACGTACTAATTCGGGTTCGCTTGCCTATATATAAACTATTGTTCTTAAATAATAAGCCCAGACCAATTCGGGTCTGCCTGCTTCTCGTAACTTTAAGAAATATAAAAACAATCTCGAACACAAAAAATAAATAGTTAATTATTTCTATTTGTGAAAGCTATTGAAAAAGCTCAAAAGCGCAACAGTCAGCTTCCAGAGGCTGTATCCGGTGCTAGCATCTGGCCTTGCGTCCATAAGTTTTCTGCTGAACTGCTGGTTGCTTATGGCCGCGAGGACTTCCTGAGCCTGTTGGATATCCTTCTGTATATCCTGTTTACCCTAAAGTCACCAGTGCGCACTTACTCCTTACGTAGCCGCCTTTTTAATGCCAGAAGTGGAGCTGCCGCCGGATGGATTGAGCCTCGAGGGGGCGATATCCGGATCGAGTCTATTGCATGTGAATCAAGTTGGGCTGCTGCTCGAATCTTCGCCAAGAAATTATCGATAGCATCCTTAATGTCTTCAGGGGAGGTCAGAATCATGTTGAGATTGATTGTGTTGTTGAGTTCAGCCTGGAATCTTTCAACATCCCCATTTGTCGGCAGTAGACTCTTTCTTTTTGGCTGCTGCATAGGGTTGGTGTGGACAGTAGACGAAAGAGGAAGATGGTCTGAAGAGAGGTCATATTTAGTCTCGATGGAAAGTGACTTCTGCCTAAGGTCACCATATATGAAGAAGTCTAGGGCGCTAGGAGTGCGTTGCGAGTTGTACGCGTAGTATGTTGCATCTCCGGTTGCCAAGACTTCGCATCTGCAGTCGATTATGGCTTCGTGCAAATTCTGCCCTCTCGTACAGGCTCTGTTGTTTCCCCATAGTCTGTGTTTCGCATTCCAGTCCCCTCCGGCAATGCATTTTTGTCCTAGGTTCATTCGTGTACTAGTGTAGTGTATTCATGCATGCGGATTGTAACACCTTGTCACAATATTAAGTATTGTCATTGACAACAATGGATATAAGCAGACAAATCAAAACATAAGCGCAAGTCAGTGACTCGATCAAATGTAATATGATCAGCCACTTGATTGATTACTTTCTAATTTTAAACCCATTTTTGAAAATATAGTTGTATGTTCTAATTGAAGTTCAGTGTTATTGGTGAGTTGATTTTCACTAACTTAGTAGTTTGCAACTTTATTGTGTTTCACATAGTTAAGGATTTTCTTTTACATTGGTGGTGATGTTGTTTATGGTTACTATGGTTTTAAAAGTAACAAAATAAATGCCTGTAAGCACTAAGAATACAATGCATAGACATGTCAAACAGCAGAATAATCGAATCAGACTTCTAAGAATGGCTGCCAAACGCCGGACTCGAAAGCCGAACATTCAGTATGAAGCCGCATCTCGCTCAGCGCACGACGTAATATACGTATGTTTTAAATCCTTACAGCCCAAATACTTGTGTGCATGTGCAGAGTGTGCCTCGCTCTCACTCATTGCATTGCGCACATGTGTGCATATCTTTCTCCTTGCATAGTTTCTCAAAAAATTCCGATATCTAAAAACATACATATGTTTGTGTTGTGTGGATGTGCGCACAAGTAGATCTTCAATTGTGTGCCTTTTGTGCTTGTGGTAGCAAAAGGCACACACATTCCAATGCTCTACCATGTATTTCTTCGTCCAGTCAGGCATAATGAGAAGAATCTGATATATTTTTATATAATAAATACTTAATTGACCTAAATGAAATATGTATATTTTATATATATTAATTTTTTTGTTTACTGTGGTGACCTATTTTACTTAAAATATAAAAAATTTAAGTCGTGTTTCTGCAGGTGTCATTTTTCGTTGGCTTATCGAAGAATTCCAAAAAAAATTTTAACATATTCAAATTTTGCGACTTGCTATTTGTGCACACGAACTCTCTTTCGAGAAAGCAGTTGTATGAAATTATTATAGGGTTTGCAATGTTCATGTTCAAATTTATTTTTCATGCTTGTTGCTGGTAAGGGTAACTGAACTTTGGCATGTGTGCATTATAACTTTTTGGGCCGGTCAAGCACACTTTTCTATATGGATGGAAGCATTTATTCGTTTGTGTTCATGTTGTTTGCCTGCCTGCCTGATGCAAATTTGACAAAATTTGAAGTTTTTGGCATTTCTGAATTTCGAATTTTAATAAAAATAAATCAGATTCTTCTCATTATGCCTGGGCACAAAATTGAGGCGCACATCCACACAATACAAACATATATATGTTTGTAGATCTCGGTCTTTTTTGAGAGCCGCAGCGACGTCGTGCGCTGAGTGAAATGTGGCTTCATACTGAACGTTCGGCTTTCGAGGCCGGCGTTCGGCTGCCACTCTCAGCAGTCTTACCCTATCTGGGCACACCAAAATGGTCGCACGAGTTACCTGAGGAGAGCCCAGTGTTAAAGGTGACTTCCTTCTTGTGCCTTAGGAGGAGGCGAACTTGAAATTGACGTCATGGGAGTGTTATCGTCCGCTCTAACAAGTCTAACGTCCGAAAGGCTAGAACTGATCTTTTGCTTACTTCTGGTATTTGGGATGTGTCTTTTCACTTTTCCAATATTCGACATTTAGTAGCTTCTCTCTGTACTTTGGCTATTTGCAGTCCTGCTAACTTTTCAAATTCTGACTTAATTTGTTAATATTTAATCTAATTTAAATATACAATATATTTTGTTTTGATTAGGTTACTTATGAATAGTTTTCCATTTGATGGTTTTTAAAAAAGTATATATATACGAAGCTTGCCTAAGCTGAAGTTTGCCGTGGTGCAACGTGTGTCTTATCTGTAGATTGGATTTTGTTAGTAATGTATTCAGAATTAATTTTACATTGTAAATGTGTAGTGTGCCATGGTAAAACAAATAGTTGCATTAGTTTTTTTTTTGAAAAATTATAATCATAAGTAGTGTTCGAACGATGATATTATTCTCGTCGGTAAGTCGCACTGCAATACCGATTCGAACAAAATAGTCGCAACTTGTTTGTCGCGAACGGGAGGGTGTTTTGATTAATTGTGGGTTTCTGCGTTTGCTGCACAAGTCGCCTTGAAATGTAGCACCACTTGACGTTTATTCGAACTTATTGTGTTTTGTAAGCGACATGTTCGATAGGTTTGATTCGGTGTTGCTGCCTTTGGTCTACAAGTTGCCCTGAAATATAGCCACGGCTGCAACTTCTTCAAACTTTTTGTGTCGAGTTGCTTGTGGGTTCGGTTTGGGTTGCCGTCTTTGGCTTTGTAAGTCGCACTGAAGTACATATCCAATAGCAGCTGTTTTCGAACCAATTGTACGAGGGAATTTTTTTTTTAGTTTTGAAACATATCATCGCCTAATTGTAAGTCGCCCTGAAATACAAGTTTAACTGCAACCGTTTCGACTTCACTATTCGTACCACATAGTATATTTCATGGCGGAGCAGACGTAGGCTCCAGACGACACAGCATCCTTGGGACAAGGCGGAGGGGCGAAGAGCGGAGCGGCAATTCAAGGAGGCCCTTCGCAGACACAAAGACTCATCCCTCTTCAGAAGGTTGGAGAGCATGGACTATACCCATGACTCAGGATACTCGCTCTGGCAAGCAACTAAAAACCTGAAGCGCCAACCCTGGAGAACCGTTCCCCTTCTTCGCCACAATGGTAAATACTGCCTTACAGACGAAGAGCAAGCTGATACCTTCGCCAGCCACCTGGAGGAACAGTTTTCACCTTTCGATCTGGCCGGAATATAACCCTGAGTCATATCGGCTGACTGGTACGTCAGAAATTCTACCTTACACAGAGACCTCAAAATAGAGACCATAGACAGCCAAGTCGGAGCATTCGCCAATCGGTACAACGAACGCGTGCAGCGACACTGCAACCGGGTAGCAAGAGACCTCGCTGGGAGGTGTGTAGTCAGGATTCAATACTATACAATAAACAACAAAAAAAAAAGAAGTATATTTCACTTTATTATTTCAAGGCAGCTGTTTTTGAACTAATTGTACGAAGGAAGTTTTAAATTTATAATGAAACATATCGTTGCGATAAAGTTCGTTAGTCACCATGAAATATGCGTTCAACTGCAACAGTTTCGATTTCACTTCGTAACACATTGTGTGTTTATTTCACTTTATTTATTCATTTCTTTTTGTTATTTTAATATTGCTGCAATTTTGATTTCTCTTTTGCTTTTGAAAAAAAAATTTTTATCAACATTCGTTCCACCATAGCACATATTTACTTACTCTTACTAATTTTATTTTAACCTACAACATAATGATACAAATGAGCTTCATGATCCGTGGTCTGTATGAGCACGAGCTTGTGTTACTTCTATTGTGATTTCTTGGTCGTTTCTGTTTTCGATGTTAAGGACAAACCTTCTTGTAAATAACAATTTATTGGTAGAAGAGTTTTTTAGTGTTTTGCAATGAATTCCTGTAGTTAGGATTGATTGAAAAATTCTTTAAGTATGGTTATTAAGTTGTCTACTGTGTCAAATTCTATAATAAGTATGTCTTGTTTTGTTGAATACATCGTATTTTTCGTGAATTGTTATGTTGTTTTTGCAAATAAGTAATTGTTGTTATACCCTGAACCCATTGAAAATAGGTAAAAAGGGTATAATGTATTTGTGCAAATGTATGTAACAGGCAGAAGGAAGCATCTCCGACCCCATAAAGTACATATATTCTTGATCAGCATCAACAGCCGAGTCGATTTAGCCATGTCCGTCTGTCTGTCAGCCCATTCACGCACATTTGTGGCTGTGTGTGTGTGTGTAGAGCTCGAAAACCAGAAATCCCAAAATATTGTCAAATTTGCATCGGACAGGCAGGCAGGGACCAACACGCACACAAGCGCATAAATGCTTCTATTCATATACAAAATATGCAAGTATGCGTGAATAGCAAGTCCAAGAACTTTTAAATGCACACATGACAACGCTTAGGTACCATTTTAAACAAAAACGAGCTAAAGTTAAAGAATTTCGCATCCCCTTGGCAAACCCTTTCATTATTTCATATTACTCGTCCCCTCAAAAGGGAAGAAATGCCACCGACTTTTGAGAAAAATTGAATTTGTGGGCATTTTTGCTTGTGCGGACACATACACACACAAACATTTAAACGGTACCTAGGCATAAAGAGAGCATTGAGAGCACTGAGACTAGTGCGAGCGAGATAAAAATAAACAGCGATGCCGTTCTATCGCACAAATCATATGGAAGAGAGTAATCCAAAGCAGTTTCCTCTAGTGGGAGCGAGATAAAAACAGCGATGCCGTTCTATCGCACAAGTCATATGGAAGAGAGTAAGCCAAATGAGTTTCCTGTAGTGTGAGCGATCAAAAGATGTCATATGTATATCTTACTCACTCGTTGGACCAGATGCAAACCTTTTTTTGGTGACCAACAAGTTTTCACTGCATGTCTCATCTATATGCTTTTTGGTTAGTGCTCGTACGCATCGAGTTTACAATATGTATGTTAGCTTCAGCACAAATACATATATATGTGTGTATGCGTGTGCAGAGTGTGCCTCGCTCTCACTTATTGCTTTGCGCACTTGTGTGCATCTCCTTCTCCCTGCATAGCTTCTCAAAATCCCCGAGATCTACAAGCATACATACATATGTTTGTGTTGTGTGGAGTCGAAAAAATTGAACATTTCAATTTGTGGTCTTTTCTTAAATTATTCGACAAGCCGACGAGGAATTATCCTTGCAGAAATACGACTTAGTTTTTTTTTTTTTTAATTTTAAGCAAAATTGGTCCCCACAGTAAACAAAAAAATTACAATATTATATATAAATATATCATATAGGTCATTTAAGTTTTTAAGAAATATAAATATATCAGATTCTTCTTATTACGCCTGGCTGGACGAAGAAATACATGATAGAGCATTTGAATGTGTGTGCCACAGGCACAAAAGGCACACAATTGAAGAAAAAATCTCTGGCTCGCGACAAACGCCGCGATCTACTTGTGCGCACAACCACACAACACAAACATATGTATGTATGTTTGTAGAACTCGGGGATTTTGAGAAGCTATGCAGGGAGAAGGAGATGCACACAAGTGCGCAAAGCAATAAGTGAGAGCGAGGCACACTCTGCACACGCATACACACATATGTATGTATTTGGGCCGGCTTTCGAGGCCGGCGTTCGGCTGCCACTCTCAGCAGTCTTACATTGTCTGGGCACACTAAAATGGTCGTTGACGATTTATCGGTATCCGATAATTCCGCTCTTTGACATGTCTTTGCTTTATATAGTTAGTGATTTGACGTTATCGCCAGCATCTAGGGTTTACTTAGTTGGTTGCGTGCGATATTATCGGCCACGCCGATATCTTTTTGTCATATGGTCAGAGTATGCGGGGTGAAGCTGGGCCCACGGCGGGGCCCAATTAATTGAAGGTTGGCAACGCCAGGCTTGCGATCGACGGCGCCAAAAGCGACGATTGCCATTGACCGCCCAATTCGCTCTTAAAGAGACTATGAGGAGAGTGGATCGCATGCCCTTGGATATGCCCTTGGCCTTCATTTGGGCCGTTGACCCAAAAAATGCAGCTGTGCAGATGGGCAGCAACGGTGCCCGCCTCGCAAATGTATGCGTGTGCCGAAATTCGGCACCGATGATGTTGCTGCCCAAATGTACGATAAGTTCGATTTGATCAGCGGTCAACGGCGGGCGTGTCAGCTCGAAGTGAGCATTAAATGCTAATCTTGCATGTCGGCTCTAAAGTATGAATTTTTTCCATCCGGCAAGTTAAGTATTTTAAGCAATTAAACCATTCGAGTCACCAAATATATAAAATTAAAAGAGACTTAAAACTTAAGTGCGACGAGAGACGAGCCAATAAAAATCAAAATAAACGGTTCCGTCAACGAAGGGACCAGCTCTCGCACCAGATAGGCCCACGAAACATCCCAAAGGCTAGGATTCGGCTCAGCGGCGCACACCAGCCATATCCACGACGCCGCTAGCCAAGCGTCGGCGCAACCCTGAAGGCGACGAGACGAGCCACCAACGACCGGGCTCCAACAGCGAAGAAGCGGCCACAGGCGAGACCACGCCCACATCCTCCGAGTGAGTCTGTTCCATTTTGCCCCTCTTCGTTCGAGTCCTTGGCAGAGTCAGACGAAGACTCCTGATTGTACTCCCTGAAAAAGAGCAGATTTTTTTTGCCGTTAAATTTAGTTTTTTTTTTTTTATAAATTATATTTATACATACAAAGGCACTTACGCCGAGCTTCACTTTAGAGTGCGAACGGTGAGTTAAGACTCCATAGGTAATGCATCTGCGCCTGTAAAATATAAAAGTTTCAAATTAACACTTGCGCGAACTATGCTCACATACTTACCTAATTTGAATTAACCACTTATATCGGGTAAGGTAGAATTAAGCGATTTAATACAGAGTGGGTACATTGTTCCTAAATCGGCGCAACGATTGCCTCAAAATTGCCTCCTTGCTTGTCTCTTTTTGCGGCGACTAGCAATATCTTTGCAGTATTTCGTCGCCTGTTCCATTGAGTGCTGTTAAAATAAAAAAAAAATTCTATAAGATAAGACAAAAATTTAGAAATTAATACCCATTGTCCATAATCATAAGTAGATGCAACATTAATACGCACCTGGAGAAGAAATGTTCACGTGCATGAAAGCTAAAATTATCTGAATGGAGACACCTTATAAATTAGAAAGAGATAAGAAGCATTAATTGTTAATAATCATAAGGAATGCAACCAATTATACGCACATATTGAAGAGAGAAATTTCCGGCTAAGTCTCACTTGTTGGGCGGGGGGCATAACAGCCGACACGGGCTGATGTAGGCCGACAAGTGGCCAAAAAGAGGGAGATGAGTAAAGGTGATCGTCTCATGGTAGGGCGGGAAAACTACTGTGGATTAATAGTGTTTTTTTTTGTTAATTTATATTAGAGTCTCACCGTTGCTTGTTTACATTCACTAGTCGTCGCAGCTGTTCATGTCGTTCATTTGTTAGAAGTTCCGATTGTTTGTCGTGATCGAGTATGTGATTCATTTTGATTAGTGTTGTATAGGTATGTTTTGCTGCAGACGTTGTAGCTTTGTTCTTATCGATTGTGCGGACTGCGGGCCAGGGATGGGACTACACCCAGAGAATCCGATGAGCCAGCCGGCGCGGCCCACTGAGAAACAGCAGTTCCGTAACAATATGGTGCCCAATTTGAAGAAGCACTCGGCTTCTTTGAAGTCGGCGTGTAAATCAAAGAAAAATAAATAAGATATTAATCAAGGTACAGAGAAAATAACTTCCTTGGCTTCTTATGTGGCACGAGTAGGTGGCTCATAATCGCGCAGCGTGTAGTGAAATCCGAGAAGCACGACGGAAGTAGAGGTTATCTGAATATCCATAAGCATGAGGGGTTTTTCTTGTAGTGGTTGATGGCGGTAAGTCACGTTCGCATGTTGGCGAAACGTTTGCTACTGTCCATCATTCGCCTGGTGGTAGCCGCCACGACAAAGGAATCTCGTGATAAAAAATGATATTAGGGTAGTTTAGTCAGATGTTATTTATTCAATTAGTAGTTTTTGTCTCGTTTTGTGACAATGTTGGATGTATGCTAGCCGTAGTTATATGAGCTTTGAGGACAGGTGATCCAGGACGATATAGAATCGAGCCTGCGCCGCATCTGTCACACAGCATATCCCAAGAATGGCCAGAAGAGCGACGGAGACGGATCTTGCCATGGTGTCCATTAACGTGGGGAGTTTTCTTGTCGCGGTTGGTGACGGTAAGTCACGTTCGCTCGTTGGCGAACGTTCGCGACCGTCCATCGTAGCCTGGTGGTAGCCGCCATAACAAATAACCTGTGATAAAATGTGATATTAGGGTAGATCTTGCTAGAATTTGTTTAATGTTCACTATTTGTTTTGTCCCACTCTGTGTTAACGTTTGGTGTGTGCTGGCCGTAGTTAAATGAGCTTCGGAGCCAGGTGACCCAGGACGATATAGATTCGATCCTGTGCCGCACCTGTCACACAGCATGCCTAAAGGTTCCCAGAAGTGCGGCAAAAACCAAATAGCCCTCTAGGTAGCGTTCCTTGAATGCCATTTGTCAGTCAAACTGTCGAACTGAGCATTTGACGAATGCTTAAATGTTGTCCACAGTCCAGATTATGCGTAGACAAGTTGGCCTGTGTTAGGATTTTGTCTTCTCTCCCCCAAATTATTTGAAACTTAATTAAAATATGGAATATTATTGTTGTGAGTTAGTTTTGTTGTCGATATTTATTTAATTCTTCAGTTATTATAATTCGTAAGATCTGTTAGTGAAAGTGATTTATTTTTGTCGGCGATAGAGAATATTGTGGTCATTTGTTTATTTATTTATGTATTTATTGGAGAAGAGCTGTCGTTGTCATTTATATTTTCCATATTAGTTTAGTAATTTCGAGTGCAGCAAGTTTCTTAGAGCTCTTTCGTTCGCACGTGTATTTTCTAACCGTCCCAGAACCACGCTCGATAAATAGCGTTGCCACTATTATCTCACTCGATAATACTTAAACAACACTGTCTAAATGTAGACCTATACAACACCATCTACAATCGGCACCCAAAGTAATTATCGATAAGGCGCTTAATTCAAGCAAATCATCTATTTCCCGACACGGCCATTCTGACACATTACTCGTCCTCGTGTATCCAATACTTTTTTTTTAATCTTTATAAACAAACTTTAATTTCAATCAGTAACCTTCTTTAAACCTAACTAATTTCTTGGAGTATACTCGCTTAACATAACAGATTATTCATCATGTTCTTTAAACATATTCGTTTTCTTTATCTTCATTAAATTTTTATCATTTAATTACATTACATCACATGCGTTTCAACAAAATATTTTCTTCGTTATGATCTTCTTATTTCTCTGAATCCACAACATCAACAACTACTAGAGCTTCAGGGCCAGGTACCGCCACGTAGCAATCAATCACTACCTTCTGTTCCAATTGTTCCACTACCGTCTGTTTCAACGGCTTCTCTACCGTCTGTTCCAACGGTTCCACTACCGTATTTGTCAACGGTTTCACTACCGTCTGTTTTAACGGCTTATCTACCGTCTGATTACACGGTTTAACTACCGTCTGTTTCAACGGCTTCACCTAGCGGGTTCTCCTCGATTTCTAGCTCGCTTGGTACCTGTCTATTCGGCATACTTCTTAAGCTCTCATGCGGATTTCTGTATTGTCTTTTACTCTTCATACATTTTAGCATATACCTATCATTATCTAATACCTTTATTATTTGAAAAGGACCTCGAAACTTAGGATCGAGTTTCGTTTGGTGTCTTTCACTGCTGTTTAAAAGAACAAAATCACCCTCACTGAATCTTACTAACTTTGCCTTGTTTCTGTCAAACCTAGACTGCTCATATTTGCTCGCAATTTCCATATTTTTTGAAGCTAATGTCCTGATTTCGGTCAGATTAACCTCAGTTTCAGATTCACTAATTGGAATTAAACCTAAGGGCCGAGCAACCTTTCCCATTAACAGTTCCAAAGGACTCGCTTTGGTGACTCTATTTACAGTACAATTAAAGGCTAGTTGGACCTCTCCCAATGCATCTTGCCAAGAACGCGCACTTGTTTCAACAGCAGTTAACAGATTCTTCAATGTGCTCATCACCCTTTCCACTTGACCATTCGCACGACTTGCTCCCGTAGCTATCAAGTGGAGTAGTCTACAAATTTAGTACCCGTGAAACTTCTTCCCTGATCCGCCACAACTCGGTTCGGCACGCCAAATAGAGATATCAAGGATTTTAATGCCATTATACAACTTTCCGCACTTAGGGTATAAGTATGGTACAGATAAACGTACTTGGTAAATGCGTCAATCTGTACAATGACATATTCTTTTCGATCACTCTTACCACTAAGCTTGCCTGAAATATCTATGTGCACTGTGTGCCATGGAATGCTTAATTTTGGAATGGGGTTTTTTTGTGGTTTTTCTGACTTTGATTTTGCAACTCTGCAAGATATGCAATGCCATGCCTTTAAACCAGTAATGGTCATACACTTTATCGAGTGTCTTTTCCCATCCTAGATGCATAATGGCTTCATGCACTTGGTTTATAACCGACTCGACGCTCGAGGTACTACTGGTAAACAAAGACTTTTGCAGTTTCTCTGAATCTTCCTTTATAGAACACCTGTTCTTAAATCGTACGTCTTCGAAATCTCCAATGGATAGTTATCATTATTTAATTTATGTATTATCTCAGCAATATCTTCATCTCTTTGTTGCTCTGCCCGAATCCAATTTTCTGAAAGCTCAGCTAATTCAATTCGCTTTTCGACAATCTTTGACTTTTCGGTGAACTTATTGTAAGGTAAAGGATTTCTAGACAAAAAATCGACGTGAGCCATCCGCTTGCCTTCACGATATTGTATATCAAAGTCAAAGGTTTGAAGATATTCCCACCAGCGGTGAACTCTTGGCACCAACTCTATTTTTGTTCGGGATGACTTTAACGAATTGCAGTCAGTGAAGATTATAAACTTTCTGCCTTGTAAATAATGCCTAAAATACTTAACTGCCTTAACCACGGCAAGAGTTTCAAGTTCATATGAGGTGTATTTGGCTTCGGTAAGGGATGTCGTCTTGCTATAATATTTTATCACGTGTGGCTTATTTTCGATCCTGTGTAGATGTATAGCTCCATATCCAAGAGCACTTGCATCCGTGTGTAGCTCAATTGGGTACTGAGGATCGAAAATAACCAACACTGGTTTGTTGGTAAGTATGTGAATTATTTTTCTACGAATCTCTTCATGTTCATCTTTCCACTCAAAATTACTTTTCTCTGACGTAAGTGAATATAGAGGTTTCATCACTTGTGAAAAACCAAAAACAAATTGATGGAAATACGATGCCAATCCTATAAATTGACGCAACGTTGTAATCGATCTAGGTGGTGGCAATGCACTCAAAGACTTAATTTTTCGTGAGTTTGGGCGAATCTCACCTGCCTTCACCTCATATCCCAAGTACTGAACAGAAGTTCTGAGAAAGAAGCACTTTTCTACATTAAATGAGAATCCAGCCTTTGTAAGAATATCCAAAACGATTTGTAACCTCTCTGAAGCCAATTCTTTAGTTGAAGCTACAAGTTTAATGTCATCCATGTAGACAATAACATATGAATAGGCAACAGCTCCTAATGCTTTCAATATTGCTCTTTAGAAAACTGACGGCGCATTTTTAAGTCCAAACGGCATTGAAAGAAACTCGTATTGCCCGTCCGGGGTAACAAACGCAGTATCTTCAATAGACTTTGGATGCATTGGAACCTGATAGTAACCGCTTGCCATGTCTAAACAGGTTAAGAATTTCGCTCCTCCTCAGCTATCAATGGTAAAGGAAATTTATCTGCGACTGTATTTGAATTCAACGCAGGACTGGCAAACGGAGAACAACTGGGTCTGACAACCTTGCACTCTAACAACTCTTGTATTTTACCCCGAATAAGCTCTCTTTCACTTGCGCTAAATCTATATGGTCTTCTTTGTACAGTTTTGTTTTCATCAATCAACCGAATACTCATTTTACCTGTACTGACACGGGTCTGAGGAGTTCTCATTATAAACGAATCAGTGTAAGATTTTAACAATGTTACTAATTTGTCTTTGTCTTCGCTATATACATCAGTTCTATCTTATCAAATGAATTGTTTGACAAAGTAGTACATACGTTTACTGTTTTATATTTGACTATCACAACTCCCTCACAGGATACTAAAGCTGAGTATCCTTGAGCTAAAACTTCACGACCTAACACAATATTGTTTCGCATACATTCGTCTGGTATTACATGAAATATTACATTTAAACTATTTCCATCAATTGTTACATCGCAATCAATTTGGATCGTACTATGAACATTTGCATTACCAATACCTTTTAGTGTTAAAACATTACTTGATCTTTTTTTAATTTACTTACAAAACTTTCTTTAACTAGCGAACATTCTGCTCCTGAATCAAAAATAATCGGAATATTCTCACCTCGCACCAGCATACTTGCTTTTACATAATTCCGCTCTCTTTACTGTACGCGATCCAGTTGTACCACCAGCTTTCGGGCATTGCGACGCTATATGCTGCTGACAACGATAGCAATTGATGTTGCTCTTTCCATGCTGTTGAAGAGGTTGGGGATCTCGATGGTTCTGTCCCTGCGATGTACCCACAGAATGCTTTCGACTCCTGCTATCGGCCTTCTTGTGCCCCATGTAACCGCAAAGATGACACCTGATAGGAAGCATCTTAAGACGCTTTGCATCCGAATTCTCACTTCCAAAATGTTGTGGCCTTTTGTCAAGCGCAAACACTTGCAGCTCACTCTGTAAATCGCGTCGGTTTTGAATATCGGCTGTGTATGCGATTCTCAGCACACGACGATCAAAGTTGGCCAAATGCCCCAAAACAACTGATACAGCAATATTCTCAGTGTTCATTCTCGCCATTGTGTCATGAGTGACGTCACTAAACGGCTTGCATATACCGAGAGACCTTCACCGTTGCTCGGGCGGCTAATAAGCAAATGTAAAAATGCGGCTGCTGGCCTCTCTGTATTTGCATGTCTCAGTTCGAATAACTGTTTGAACTTCGGCCATGTTATGCCCGCGTAACAAATTTGGGACAGCCACTGAGATGCACTTCCTTCAAGAGATTTACTTAGTGCCAAAATTAAAGAGCTGCCTTGCAATGGTTGTTCGCTTGAAACGATATCAACTGTTGCACACCATTGCATAGCGACGAATTTCGGCAAATTAACGGCGCCATTTTGTACAGGCTCACGTGCCGACGCTTGCAAAGTTTTTACCAACACCAGGAAATTTTGGTTTTGCTGTTCCATCAGCATACGCAGTTGATCCTCCACGGTTAATTGACGAGGATTGGATCTTACTTCTGATATTGGATATTTCTTCTGATATTGATCAGCGGTCAACGGCGGGCGTGTCAGCTCGAAGTGAGCATAAAATACTAATCTTGCATGTCTGCAGACGTTGTAGCTTTGTTGTTATCGATTGTACGGACTGCGGGCCAGAGATGGGACTACACCTAGAGAACCGATGAGCCAGCCGGCGCGGCCCACTGAGAAACAGCAGTTCCGTAACAATATGGCGCCCAATTTGAAGAAGCACTCGGCTTCTTTGAAGTCGGCGTGTAAATCAAAGAAAAATAAATAAGATATTAATCAAGGTACAGAGAAAATAACTTCCTTGGCTTCTTATGTGGCACGAGTAGGTGGCTCATAATCGCGCAGCGTGTAGTGAAATCCGAGAAGCCGCCATAACAAAATAACCTGTGATAAAATGTGATATTAGGGTAGATCTTGCTAGAATTTGTTTAATGTTCACTATTTGTTTTGTCCCACTCTGTGTTAACGTTTGGTGTGTGCTGGCCGTAGTTAAATGAGCTTCGGAGCCAGGTGACCCAGGACGATATAGATTCGATCCTGCGCTGCATCTAAAGGTTCCCAGAAAGGCGACAGAAGCCAAATAGACTTCATGTTAGCCTTCCTTGCATGCCGTTCGTCAGTCAAACTGACGAACTGAGCATTTGACGAATGCTTAAATGTTCTCCACTCTCCAGATTATGCGTAGACAAGTTAGCCTGTGTTAGGATTTGTTTTCTCTCCCCCAAATTATTTGAAACTTAAATAAAATATGGAATACTAGCGGGTATAACCCGGCCTTGCCCGTGGCACGTATGTTATAAAATCAATGTTCTCAAACAAATTTGAAATGATTTTGAAACTGTTCGGACGGTAAACAAATAACTCTCATACAAACGTTTTCCGCCAATTTACCACTGTTGCGAGTGGAATTTCCCAAATCGCTGAAACACGTATTCATTACATTCTTATGTAGAGCTTTGAAAATAAGTTTTTAAGCAAATCGGACACAATTTAAAACTTTGCCCAAAAAATCGTTGAGTCGCATTCCACCCGAAAAAGTTTGGATTCTGCGAAAAGTGTGAAACACGTCTCAAATGATTTTTCTTATAGATCTCTGGAAATGAATTTGAGCGCGAAACGTCACCCACCAAATCTTTGACCTCCATTTCCACCAAGGAGGAACGGATTTTTCGAAAAGTGTGAAACACTCCTTAAATGAATTTGAACAAAGATCTTTGAAAATAAGTGTGGGGCCGATCGGGTGGCAAGCAAAAAACTTTCATACAACGGTTTTCCGCCAATTTACCACTGTTGCGGGCGGAATTTTCCAAATCGCTAAAACACGTATTTATTAAGTTCTTATGTAGAGCTTTGAAAATAAGTTTGAAGCCAATCGGACACAATTTAAAACTTTGCCCAAAAAACCTTTAAGCCGCATTCCCCCCGAAGAAGTTTGAATTCTGCGAAAAGTGTGAAACACGTATCAAATGATTCTTCTTATAGATCTCTGGAAATGAATTTGAGCGCGAAACGTCACCCACCAAATCTTTGACCTCCATTTCCACCAAGGAGGAACGGATTATCCTAAAAGTGTGAAACACCCCTCAAATGAATTTGAACAAAGATCTTTGCAAATAAGTTTGAGGCCGATCGGATGGTAAACAAAAATATACATACAATCGTCTTTCGCGATTTTTCCACACTTGCGGGTGGAATTTCCTGAAACCCCGTCTTAACGTGCACCTACATCACATAAGGTAACTACAGTGAAAATTTCAACTTCCTAGCTCTTACGGTTTGGGCTGGGCGTTGATCACCAATCAGTCAGTCAGTCAATCAGTCAATCAGTCAGGACAAACAGATATATATATAGAGATTATTGTTGGGAGTTAGTTTTGTTGTCGATATTTATTTAATTCTTCAGTTATTATTATTTGTAAGATCTGTTAGTGAAAGTGATTTATTTTTGTCGGCGATAGAGAATATTGTGGTTACTTATTTATTTATGTTTCCATTTATATAGATTTAGGTAAATATTAGCAAGATCTGTCGTCGATAGGGAATTTTGTGTAATCATCTATTCATTTATAAATAGTTGTATGGGTCGGTAAGATTGATATGTATTGGTGTTATTAAAAGTTAGGTTATTGCGATTAGGAGTCATTTATGGCTGAGGAACGCGGAGTTCCGGAGAGAGAGATCCCGGCGAAGGGGCCTCTAGGGAGTCTAGAGTTCCCAGAACCAACTATCGATTCCGTAATCAGGTCGGCAGTGAACGCGGCAATTGCACAAGCTCACCAGACCTATCTGCAGGCTCTACCATCTGGCATCAGCGAGTACATCCGAGATTGCGAACGGGTTTCTTAGAGATGATGAACGACATCATCGACGTGCTCAGACCGTTGGATACCCACGCCAGAGAGCAAGATTCGGAGCCCGTGACACCAAGACCCATCGCGCCGGACGCGGAAACAGGTGCCTTCCCATATAACGAAGGGCTCCAGAGCGGAACGTATTCTCCGTCGGTACCGCCGAAACCACACAGACTAGGCGCACGTATGAAGAAGTATACACCCTCCAGACCGAGGTTTGTCGGGAGTCCTCAGGCTAGGAACGGGCGTAGCGCCAACAACCGAAACTTCCGGGTGGAGGACCGAAGAGGACGATAACGAATTTGAAAGGGAAGCCCTTGGGAGTGTTCCATGCGAAGGACACACGGGTGCAGATCAGGGTCGTGGGTGTGGCCTTCGTTGGGCATCCTTATTAGCCGGCTGGTTTTTGGTTTTGTTTTTGCAATTTAATAAATATACTTAAATAAAACCATTCGAGTCACCAAATATATAAAATTAAAAGAGACTTAAAACTTAAGTGCGACGAGAGACGAACCAATAAAAATCAAAATAAACGGCTCCGTCAACGAAGGGACCAGCTCTCGCACCAGAGAGGCCCACGAAACATCCCAAAGGCCAGGATTCGGCTCAGCGGTGCACACCATCCATATCCACGACGCCGCTAGCCAAGCGTCGGCGCAACCCTGAAGGCGACGAGACGAGCCACCAACGACCGGGCTCCAACAACGAAGAAGCGGCCACAGGCGAGACCACGCCCACATCCTCCGAGTGAGTCTGTTCCATTTTGCCCCCTTCGTTCGAGTCTTGGGCAGAGTCAGACGAAGACTCCTGATTGTACTCCCTGAAAAAGAGCAGATTTTTTTTCCGTTAAATTTAGTTTTTTTTTGTTTATAAATCATATCTACGCATACATAGGCAGCTTAATTTTAGTGTGCGAACAGTGAGGGAAAACTCCAAAGGTGATGCATCTGCGCCTGTAAAATATAAAAGTTTAAAATTAACACTTGCGCGAACTATGCTCACATACTTACCTAATTTGAATTACCCACTTATATCGCCCCTTACCACCCCTCAGAGAGCTCTTTAGGTAGGGTAAGGTAGAATTAACCGATTTAATACAGATATATATCACCTACCTGTTGCACGACTGATTATCGTGACATACCCAGTTCTAAGTATTTGTGTGGGCACATTGTTCCTAAATCGGCGCAACGATTGCCTCAAAATTGCCTCCTTGCTTGTTTCTTTTTGCGGCGACTAGCAATATCTTTGCAGTTTTTCGTCGCCTGTTTCATTGAGTGCTGTTAAAATAAAAAAAAATTCTATAAGATAAGACAAAAATTTAGAAATTAATACACATTGTCCATATTCATAAGTATATGCAACATTAATACGCACCTGGAGAAGAAATATTCACGTGCATGAAAGCTAAATTATCTGAATGGAGACACCTTATAAATTAGAAAGAGATAAGAAGCATTAATTGTTAATAATCATAAGGAATGCAACCAATTATACGCACATATTGAAGAGAGAAATTTCCGGCTAAGTCTCACTTGCTGGGCGGGGGGGGCATAACAGCCGACACGGGCTGATGTAGGCCGACAAGTGGCCAAAAAGAGGGAGATGAGTAAAGGTGATCGTCTCATGGTAGGGCGGGTACACTGGGTCTGGAACCGGGGCCCGATCTGGAAAACTACTGTGGATTAATAGTGTTTTTTTTTGTTAATTTATATTAGAGTCTCACCGTTGCTTGTTTACATTCACTAGTCGTCGCAGCTGTTCATGTCGTTCATTTGTTAGAAGTTCCGATTGTTTGTCGTGATCGAGTATGTGATTCATTTTGAATAGTGTTGTATAGGTATGTTTTGCTGCAGACGTTGTAGCTTTGTTCTTATCGATTGTGCGGACTGCCAGGGATGGGACTACACCCAGAGAATCCGATGAGCCAGCCGGCGCGGCCCACTGAGAAACAGCAGTTCCGTAACAATATGGTGCCCAATTTAAAGAAGCACTCGGCTTCTTTGAAGTCGGCGTGTAAATCAAAGAAAAATAAATAAGATATTAATCAAGGTACAGAGAAAATAACTTCCTTGGCTTCTTATGTGGCACGAGTAGGTGGCTCATAATCGCGCAGCGTGTAGTAAAATCCGAGAAGCACGACGGAAGTAGAGGTTATCTGAATATCCATAAGCATGAGGGGTTTTTCTTGTAGTGGTTGATGGCGGTAAGTCACGTTCGCATGTTGGCGAAACGTTTGCTACTGTCCATCATTCGCCTGGTGGTAGCCGCCACGACAAAGGAATCTCGTGATAAAAAAATGATATTAGGGTAGTTTAGTCAGATGTTATTTATTCAATTAGTGTTTTTTGTCTCGTTTTGTGACAATGTTGGATGTATGCTGCCCGTAGTTATATAAGCTTTGAGGACAGGTGACCCAGGACGATATAGAATCGAGCCTGCGCCGCATCTGTCACACAGCATATCCCAAGAATGGCCAGAAGAGCGACGGAGACGGATCTTGCCATGGTGTCCATTAACGTGGGGAGTTTTCTTGTCGCGGTTGGTGACGGTAAGTCACGTTCGCTCGTTGGCGAACGTTCGCGACCGTCCATCGTAGCCTGGTGGTAGCCGCCATAACAAATAACCTGTGATAAAATGTGATATTAGGGTAGATCTTGCTAGAATTTGTTTAATGTTCACTATTTGTTTTGTCCCACTCTGTGTTAACGTTTGGTGTGTGCTGGCCGTAGTTAAATGAGCTTCGGAGCCAGGTGACCCAGGACGATATAGATTCGATCCTGCGCCGCATCTGTCACGCAGCATGCCTAAAGGTTCCCAGAAGTGCGACAGAAGCCAAATAGACTTCAAATTAGCCTTCCTTGGATGCCGTTCGTCAGTCAAACTGACGAACTGAGCATTTGACGAATGCTTAAATGTTGTCCACTGTCCAGATTATGCGTAGACAAGTTAGCCTGTGTTAGGATTTGTTTTCTCTTCCCCAAATTATTTGAAACTTAATTAAAATATGGAATATTATTATTATTGGTAGTTAGTTTTGTTGTCGATATTTATTTAATTCTTCAGTTATTATTATTTGTAAGATCTGTTAGTGAAAGTGATTTATTTTTATCGGCGATAGAGAATATTGTGGTTACTTATTTATTTATGTTTCCATTTATATAGATTTAGGTAAATATTAGCAAGATCTGTCGTCGATAGGGAATTTGGTGTAATCATCTTTTCATTTATAAATAGTTGTAAGGGTCGGTAAGATTAATATGTATTGGTGTTATTAAAAGTTAGGTTATTGCCTTGCGATTAGGAGTCATTTGGCATCAGCGAGTTCATCCGAGATGAGTCGCAAACGGGTTTCTTAGAGATGATGAACGACATCATCGACGTGCTCAGACCGTTGGATACCCACGCCAGAGAGCAAGATTCGGAGCCGGTGACACCAAGACCCATCGCGCCGGACGCGGAAACAGGTGCCTTCCCATATAACGATGGGCTCCAGAGCGGAACGTATTCTCCGTCGGTACCGCCGAAACCACATAGCTTAAGTGGTTGCGTGCGATATTATCGGCCACGCCGATATCTTTTTGTCATATGGTCAGAGTATGCGAGGTGAAGCTGGGCCCACGGCAGAGCCCAAATTATTGAAGGGTGGCAACACCAGGCTTGCGATCCACGGCGCCAAAAGCGGCGATTGCTATTGGCCGCCCGATTCGCTCTTAAAGAGACTATGAGGAGAGTGGATCGCAAGCCCTTGGATATGCCCTTGGCCTTCATTTGGGCCGTTGACCCAAAAAAATGCAGCTATGCAGATGAGCAGCAACGGTGCCCGCCTCGCAATTGTATGCGTGTGCCGAAATTCGGCACCGATAATGTTGCTGCCCAAATGTACGAGAAGTTCGATTTGATCAGCGGTCAACGGCGGGCGTGTCAGCTCGAAGTGAGCATAAAATTCTAATTTTGCATGTCGGCTCAAAAGATTCGAATTTTTCCATCCGGCAAGTTAAGCCGGCGCGTAGTAACAAAAAAACTTAACAAACAAATACAATTTTTGGTTTTGTTTTTTTTTTGCAATTTAATAAATATACGTAAATAAAACCATTCGAGTCACCAAATATATAAAATTAAAAGAGACTTAAAACTTAAGTGCGACGAGAGACGAACCAATAAAAATCAAAATAAACGGCTCCGTCAACGAAGGGACCAGCTCTCGCACCAGAGAGGCCCACGAAACATCCCAAAGGCCAGGATTCGGCTCAGCGGTGCACACCAGCCATATCCACGACGCCGCTAGCCAAGCATCGGCGCAACCCTGAAGGCGACGAGACGAGCCACCAACGACCGGGCTCCAACAACGAAGAAGCGGCCACAGGCGAGACCACGCCCACATCCTCCGAGTGAGTCTGTTCCATTTTGCCCCTTTCGTTCGAGTCTTGGGCAGAGTCAGACGAAGACTCCTGATTGTACTCCCTGAAAAAGAGCAAATTTTTTTTTCCGTTAAATTTAGTTTTTTTTGTTTATAAATCATATCTACGCATACATAGGCAGCTTAATTTTAGTGTGCGAACAGTGAGGGAAAACTCCAAAGGTGATGCATCTGCGCCTGTAAAATATAAAAGTTTAAAATTAACACTTGCGCGAACTATGCTCACATACTTACCTAATTTGATTTAACCACTTATATCGCCCCTTACGACCCCCCAGAGAGCTCTTTAGGTAGGGTAAGGTAGAATTAAGCGATTTAATACAGATATATATCACCTACCTGTTGCACGACTGATTATCGTGACATACCCAGTTCTAAGTATTTGTGTGGGCACATTGTTCCTAAATCGGCGCAACGATTGCCTCAAAATTGCCTCCTTGCTTGTTTCTTTTTGCGGCGACTAGCAATATCTTTGCAGTATTTCGTCGCCTGTTCCATTGAGTGCTGTTAAAATAAAAAAAATTCTATAAGATAAGACAAAAATTTAGAAATTAATACACATTGTCCATATTCATAAGTATATGCAACATTAATACGCACCTGGAGAAGAAATATTCACGTGCATGAAAGCTAAATTATCTGAATGGAGACACCTAATAAATTAGAAAGAGATAAGAAGCATTAATTGTTAATAATCATAAGGAATGCAACCAATTATACGCACATATTGAAGAGAGAAATTTCCGGCTAAGTCTCACTTGTTGGGCGGGGGGGCATAACAGCCGACACGGGCTGATGTAGGCCGACAAGTGGCCAAAAAGAGGGAGATGAGTAAAGGTGATCGTCTCATGGTAGGGCGGGTACACTGGGTCTGGAACCGGGGCCCGATCTGGAAAACTACTGTGGATTAATAGTGTTTTTTTTTTTGTTAATTTATATTAGAGTCTCACCGTTGCTTGTTTACATTCACTAGTCGTCGCAGCTGTTCATGTCGTTCATTTGTTAGAAGTTCCGATTGTTTGTCGTTATCGAGTATGTGATTCATTTTGAATAGTGTTGTATAGGTATGTTTTGCTGCAGACGTTGTAGCTTTGTTCTTATCGATTGTGCGGACTGCGGGCCAGGGATGGGACTACACCCAGAGAATCCGATGAGCCAGCCGGCGCGGCCCACTGAGAAACAGCAGTTCCGTAACAATATGGTGCCCAATTTGAAGAAGCACTCGGCTTCTTTGAAGTCGGCGTGTAAATCAAAGAAAAATAAATAAGATATTAATCAAGGTACAGAGAAAATAACTTCCTTGGCTTCTTATGTGGCACGAGTAGGTGGCTCATAATCGCGCAGCGTGTAGTGAAATCCGAGAAGCACGACGGAAGTAGAGGTTATCTGAATATCCATAAGCATGAGGGGTTTTTCTTGTAGTGGTTGATGGCGGTAAGTCACGTTCGCATGTTGGCGAAACGTTTGCTACTGTCCATCATTCGCCTGGTGGTAGCCGCCACGACAAAGGAATCTCGTGATAAAAAAATGATATTAGGGTAGTTTAGTCAGATGTTATTTATTCAATTAGTAGTTTTTGTCTCGTTTTGTGACAATGTTGGATGTATGCTAGCCGTAGTTATATGAGCTTTGAGGACAGGTGATCCAGGACGATATAGAATCGAGCCTGCGCCGCATCTGTCACACAGCATATCCCAAGAATGGCCAGAAGAGCGACGGAGACGGATCTTGCCATGGTGTCCATTAACGTGGGGAGTTTTCTTGTCGCGGTTGGTGACGGTAAGTCACGTTCGCTCGTTGGCGAACGTTCGCGACCGTCCATCGTGATAAAATGTGATATTAGGGTAGATCTTGCTAGAATTTGTTTAATGTTCACTATTTGTTTTGTCCCACTCTGTGTTAACGTTTGGTGTGTGCTGGCCGTAGTTAAATGAGCTTCGGAGCCAGGTAACCCAGGACGATATAGATTCGATCCTGCGCCTCATCTGTCACGCAGCATGCTTAAAGGTTCCCAGAAGTGCGACAGAAGCCAAATAGACTTCAAGTTAGCCTTCCTTGGATGCCGTTCGTCAGTCAAGCTGACGAACTGAGCATTTGACGAATGCTTAAATGTTGTCCACTGTCCAGATTATGCGTAGACAAGTTAGCCTGTGTTAGGATTTGTTTTCTCTCCCCCAAATTATTTGAAACTTAATTAAAATATGGAATATTATTATTATTGGGAGTTAGTTTTGTTGTCGATATTTATTTAGTTATTATTATTTGTAAGATCTGTTAGTGAAAGTGATTTATTTTTGTCGGCGATAGAGAATATTGTGGTTACTTATTTATTTATGTTTCCATTTATATAGATTTAGGTAAATATTAGCAAGATCTGTCGTCGATAGGGAATTTGGTGTAATCATCTTTTCATTTATAAATAGTTGTAAGGGTCGGTAAGATTAATATGTATTGGTGTTATTAAAAGTTAGGTTATTGCCTTGCGATTAGGAGTCATTTATGGCTGAGGAACGGGGAGCTCCGGAGAGAGAGATCCCGGCGAAGGGGCCTCTAGGGAGTCTATCGATTCCGTAATCAGGTCGGCAGTGAACGCGGCAATTGCACAAGCTCACCAGACCTATCTGCAGGCTCTACCATCTGGCATCAGCGAGTTCATCCGAGATGAGTCGCGAACGGGTTTCTTAGAGATGATGAACGACATCATCGACGTGCTTAGACCGTTGGATACCCACGCCAGAGAGCAAGATTCGGAGCCGGTGACACCAAGGCCCATCGCGCCGGACGCGGAAACAGGTGCCTTCCCATATAACGAAGGGCTCCAGAGCGGAACGTATTCTCCGTCGGTACCGCCGAAACCACATAGACTAGGCGCACGTATGAAGAAGTATACACCCTCCAGACCGAGGTTTGTCGGGAGTCCTCAGGCTAGGAACGGGCGCAGCAATCGAAACTTCCAGGTGGAGGACCGAAGAGGACGATAACGAATTTGAAAGGGAAGCCCTTGGGAGTGTTCCATGCGAAGGACACACGGGTGTAGATCAGGGTCGTGGGTGTGGCCTACGTTGGGCATCCTTATTAGCCGGCTGGAGCAATCTAGGAAATGCGCACGCAGATTCCTTGTAACGGTCGTTCATGTCGTTACAATAATCTGTGTGGTGATGTTGCATTTGACGTTATCGGCAGCATCGAGGGTTTGCTTAAGTGGTTGCGTGCGATATTATCGGCCACGCCGATATCTTTTTGTCATATGGTCAGAGTATGCGGGGTGAAGCTGGGCCCACGGCAGAGCCCAAATTATTGAAGGGTGGCAACACCAGGCTTGCGATCCACGGCGCCAAAAGCGGCGATTGCTATTGGCCGCCCGATTCGCTCTTAAAGAGACTATGAGGAGAGTGGATCGCAAGCCCTTGGATATGCCCTTGGCCTTCATTTGGGCCGTTGACCCAAAAAAATGCAGCTATGCAGATGAGCAGCAACGGTGCCCGCCTCGCAATTGTATGCGTGTGCCGAAATTCGGCACCGATAATGTTGCTGCCCAAATGTACGAGAAGTTCGATTTGATCAGCGGTCAACGGCGGGCGTGTCAGCTCGAAGTGAGCATAAAATTCTAATTTTGCATGTCGGCTCAAAAGATTCGAATTTTTCCATCCGGCAAGTTAAGCCGGCGCGTAGTAACAAAAAAACTTAACAAACAAATACAATTTTTGGTTTTGTTTTTTTTTTTGCAATTTAATAAATATACATAAATAAAACCATTCGAGTCACCAAATATATAAATTAAAAGAGACTTAAAACTTAAGTGCGACGAGAGACGAACCAATAAAAATCAAAATACACGGCTCCGTCAACGAAGGGACCAGCTCTCGCACCAGAGAGGCCCACGAAACATCCCAAAGGCCAGGATTCGGCTCAGCGGTGCACACCAGCCATATCCACGACGCCGCTAGCCAAGCGTCGGCGCAACCCTGAAGGCGACGAGACGAGCCACCAACGACCGGGCTCCAACAACGAAGAAGCGGCCACAGGCGAGACCACGCCCACATCCTCCGAGTGAGTCTGTTCCATTTTGCCCCTTTCGTTCGAGTCTTGGGCAGAGTCAGACGAAGACTCCTGATTGTACTCCCTGAAAAAGAGCAAATTTTTTTTTTCCGTTAAATTTAGTTTTTTTTGTTTATAAATCATATCTACGCATACATAGGCAGCTTAATTTTAGTGTGCGAACAGTGAGGGAAAACTCCAAAGGTGATGCATCTGCGCCTGTAAAATATAAAAGTTTAAAATTAACACTTGCGCGAACTATGCTCACATACTTACCTAATTTGATTTAACCACTTATATCGCCCCTTACGACCCCCCAGAGAGCTCTTTAGGTAGGGTAAGGTAGAATTAAGCGATTTAATACAGATATATATCACCTACCTGTTGCACGACTGATTATCGTGACATACCCAGTTCTAAGTATTTGTGTGGGCACATTGTTCCTAAATCGGCGCAACGATTGCCTCAAAATTGCCTCCTTGCTTGTTTCTTTTTGCGGCGACTAGCAATATCTTTGCAGTATTTCGTCGCCTGTTCCATTGAGTGCTGTTAAAATAAAAAAAAAATTCTATAAGATAAGACAAAAATTTAGAAATTAATACACATTGTCCATATTCATAAGTATATGCAACATTAATACGCACCTGGAGAAGAAATATTCACGTGCATGAAAGCTAAATTATCTGAATGGAGACACCTAATAAATTAGAAAGAGATAAGAAGCATTAATTGTTAATAATCATAAGGAATGCAACCAATTATACGCACATATTGAAGAGAGAAATTTCCGGCTAAGTCTCACTTGTTGGGCGGGGGGGCATAACAGCCGACACGGGCTGATGTAGGCCGACAAGTGGCCAAAAAGAGGGAGATGAGTAAAGGTGATCGTCTCATGGTAGGGCGGGTACACTGGGTCTGGAACCGGGGCCCGATCTGGAAAACTACTGTGGATTAATAGTGTTTTTTTTTTGTTAATTTATATTAGAGTCTCACCGTTGCTTGTTTACATTCACTAGTCGTCGCAGCTGTTCATGTCGTTCATTTGTTAGAAGTTCCGATTGTTTGTCGTTATCGAGTATGTGATTCATTTTGAATAGTGTTGTATAGGTATGTTTTGCTGCAGACGTTGTAGCTTTGTTCTTATCGATTGTGCGGACTGCGGGCCAGGGATGGGACTACACCCAGAGAATCCGATGAGCCAGCCGGCGCGGCCCACTGAGAAACAGCAGTTCCGTAACAATATGGTGCCCAATTTGAAGAAGCACTCGGCTTCTTTGAAGTCGGCGTGTAAATCAAAGAAAAATAAATAAGATATTAATCAAGGTACAGAGAAAATAACTTCCTTGGCTTCTTATGTGGCACGAGTAGGTGGCTCATAATCGCGCAGCGTGTAGTGAAATCCGAGAAGCACGACGGAAGTAGAGGTTATCTGAATATCCATAAGCATGAGGGGTTTTTCTTGTAGTGGTTGATGGCGGTAAGTCACGTTCGCATGTTGGCGAAACGTTTGCTACTGTCCATCATTCGCCTGGTGGTAGCCGCCACGACAAAGGAATCTCGTGATAAAAAAATGATATTAGGGTAGTTTAGTCAGATGTTATTTATTCAATTAGTAGTTTTTGTCTCGTTTTGTGACAATGTTGGATGTATGCTAGCCGTAGTTATATGAGCTTTGAGGACAGGTGATCCAGGACGATATAGAATCGAGCCTGCGCCGCATCTGTCACACAGCATATCCCAAGAATGGCCAGAAGAGCGACGGAGACGGATCTTGACATGGTGTCCATTAACGTGGGGAGTTTTCTTGTCGCGGTTGGTGACGGTAAGTCACGTTCGCTCGTTGGCGAACGTTCGCGACCGTCCATCGTGATAAAATGTGATATTAGGGTAGATCTTGCTAGAATTTGTTTAATGTTCACCATTTGTTTTGTCCCACTCTGTGTTAACGTTTGGTGTGTGCTGGCCGTAGTTAAATGAGCTTCGGAGCCAGGTAACCCAGGACGATATAGATTCGATCCTGCGCCTCATCTGTCACGCAGCATGCTTAAAGGTTCCCAGAAGTGCGACAGAAGCCAAATAGACTTCAAGTTAGCCTTCCTTGGATGCCGTTCGTCAGTCAAGCTGACGAACTGAGCATTTGACGAATGCTTAAATGTTGTCCACTGTCCAGATTATGCGTAGACAAGTTAGCCTGTGTTAGGATTTGTTTTCTCTCCCCCAAATTATTTGAAACTTAATTAAAATATGGAATATTATTATTATTGGGAGTTAGTTTTGTTGTCGATATTTATTTAGTTATTATTATTTGTAAGATCTGTTAGTGAAAGTGATTTATTTTTGTCGGCGATAGAGAATATTGTGGTTACTTATTTATTTATGTTTCCATTTATATAGATTTAGGTAAATATTAGCAAGATCTGTCGTCGATAGGGAATTTGGTGTAATCATCTTTTCATTTATAAATAGTTGTAAGGGTCGGTAAGATTAATATGTATTGGTGTTATTAAAAGTTAGGTTATTGCCTTGCAATTAGGAGTCATTTATGGCTGAGGAACGGGGAGCTCCGGAGAGAGAGATCCCGGCGAAGGGGCCTCTAGGGAGTCTATCGATTCCGTAATCAGGTCGGCAGTGAACGCGGCAATTGCACAAGCTCACCAGACCTATCTGCAGGCTCTACCATCTGGCATCAGCGAGTTCATCCGAGATGAGTCGCGAACGGGTTTCTTAGAGATGATGAACGACATCATCGACGTGCTTAGACCGTTGGATACCCACGCCAGAGAGCAAGATTCGGAGCCGGTGACACCAAGACCCATCGCGCCGGACGCGGAAACAGGTGCCTTCCCATATAACGAAGGGCTCCAGAGCGGAACGTATTCTCCGTCGGTACCGCCGAAACCACATAGACTAGGCGCACGTATGAAGAAGTATACACCCTCCAGACCGAGGTTTGTCGGGAGTCCTCAGGCTAGGAACGGGCGCAGCAATCGAAACTTCCAGGTGGAGGACCGAAGAGGACGATAACGAATTTGAAAGGGAAGCCCTTGGGAGTGTTCCATGCGAAGGACACACGGGTGTAGATCAGGGTCGTGGGTGTGGCCTACGTTGGGCATCCTTATTAGCCGGCTGGAGCAATCTAGGAAATGCGCACGCAGATTCCTTGTAACGGTCGTTCATGTCGTTACAATAATCTGTGTGGTGATGTTGCATTTGACGTTATCGGCAGCATCGAGGGTTTGCTTAAGTGGTTGCGTGCGATATTATCGGCCACGCCGATATCTTTTTGTCATATGGTCAGAGTATGCGGGGTGAAGCTGGGCCCACGGCAGAGCCCAAATTATTGAAGGGTGGCAACACCAGGCTTGCGATCCACGGCGCCAAAAGCGTCGATTGCTATTGGCCGCCCGATTCGCTCTTAAAGAGACTATGAGGAGAGTGGATCGCAAGCCTTGGATATGCCCTTGGCCTTCATTTGGGCCGTTGACCCAAAAAATGCAGCTATGCAGATGAGCAGCAACGGTGCCCGCCTCGCAATTGTATGCGTGTGCCGAAATTCGGCACCGATAATGTTGCTGCCCAAATGTACGAGAAGTTCGATTTGATCAGCGGTCAACGGCGGGCGTGTCAGCTCGAAGTGAGCATAAAATTCTAATTTTGCATGTCGGCTCAAAAGATTCGAATTTTTCCATCCGGCAAGTTAAGCCGGCGCGTAGTAACAAAAAAAACTTAACAAACAAATACAATTTTTGGTTTTGTTTTTTTTTTTGCAATTTAATAAATATACGTAAATAAAACCATTCGAGTCACCAAATATATAAAATTAAAAGAGACTTAAAACTTAAGTGCGACGAGAGACGAACCAATAAAAATCAAAATAAACGGCTCCGTCAACGAAGGGACCAGCTCTCGCACCAGAGAGGCCCACGAAACATCCCAAAGGCCAGGATTCGGCTCAGCGGTGCACACCATCCATATCCACGACGCCGCTAGCCAAGCGTCGGCGCAACCCTGAAGGCGACGAGACGAGCCACCAACGACCGGGCTCCAACAACGAAGAAGCGGCCACAGGCGAGACCACGCCCACATCCTCCGAGTGAGTCTGTTCCATTTTGCCCCCTTCGTTCGAGTCTTGGGCAGAGTCAGACGAAGACTCCTGATTGTACTCCCTGAAAAAGAGCAGATTTTTTTTCCGTTAAATTTATTTTTTTTTTTGTTTATAAATCATATCTACGTATACATAGGCAGCTTAATTTTAGTGTGCGAACAGTGAGGGAAAACTCCAAAGGTGATGCATCTGCGCCTGTAAAATATAAAAGTTTAAAATTAACACTTGCGCGAACTATGCTCACATACTTACCTAATTTGATTTAACCACTTATATCGCCCCTTACGACCCCCCAGAGAGCTCTTTAGGTAGGGTAAGGTAGAATTAAGCGATTTAATACAGATATATATCACCTACCTGTTGCACGACTGATTATCGTGACATACCCAGTTCTAAGTATTTGTGTGGGCAGATTGTTCCTAAATCACAACGATTGCCTCAAAATTGCCTCCTTGCTTGTCTCTTTTTGCGGCGACTAGCAATATCTTTGCAGTATTTCATCGCCTGTTCCATTTAATGCTGTTAAAATTAAAAAATTAATTCTATAAGATAACACAAAAATTTAGAAATTAATACACTTTGTCCATAATCATAAGTATATGCAACATTAATACGCACCTGAAGAAGATATGTTCACGTGCATGAAAGCTAAATTATCTGAATGGAGAATGGAGAATGCAAATTAGAAAGAAATAGAAGAAATATTAATTGCCAATAATTATAAGAATACACAAACCATTATACGCACCTGTGAAGTTAACGAAATATCCACTTGTAAATAGCTGCAAAGATAAATGCCGTAAGCGATGATAATAATTGTTATAAATTTGAAGAAAACGTAACCAATTATACGCACATATTGAAAGAAAAGAATGTCCGGCTAAGTTCATATTGTTGGGGAGAGTGGGCATGAATGCCGACACGGGCTAATGTAGGCCATCTAGTGGCCAAAATGAGGGAGACGAGCGTAGGTGATCGTCTCATAGTAGGGCGGGTACGCTGGGTCCGGAACTGGGGCGCGATCTGGAAGAGTAAGGTGGATAAATAGTGTTTTTGTTAATTATATTGAGTGTCTCACCTTTGTTGTTTACATTTGCATTGTTGTTACAGCTGTTTATTTTGTTCATGAGTTAGCAGTTTCGAATATTTGTTATCGATTATGTGGTTCATTTTGAATAGTGTTGTGTGAGTCTGTTTTGCTACAGACGTGTAGCTTTATTGTTATCGATTGTGCGGACTGCGGGCCAGGAAAGGGACTACACCCAGAGAATTCGATAAGCCAGCCGGTCGGCCCACTGAGAAACAAGCAGTTCCGTAACAAACTAAAGAAAAAAAAAACAAATATTTATAAACAAGCATAAAATAGCTTCATATTATTACGTTATTTCTTTAAAAAAGGGAGGTGTAGTGTATTCATGCATGCGGATTGTAACACTTTGTTACAATCTTAAATATTGCCATTGACAACAATGGATATAAGCTGACAAATCAAAACATAAGCGCAAGTCAGCGACTCGATCAAATGTAATATGATCAGCCACTTGACGGCCACCGTCTTATGCCGACTTACGGCATAAGCGCTGACCATGCATCCCACGGGCAATGCCCGGGAGCGCTATGTAGGAGAAGTACATAGCTGCATAAGCACTAATACTTTAATGCAAATATATATGCATGAGTACGCTCTCCCTCTCTGACTATGTTAGCTTTAACATACATAACAGCTTCAACTGCGCGAAGCTTGCCTTGCTGTTGGCTTCGTCGAGTCCGGATTGGTGCGGCAGCGAAAGAAGAGACTTCCCGATTAGTAGGTGGCCTGGTGTTAGAGCCTCCTTGCCGTTGAAGTCGTTGCCCGGGGAAGCGATAGGGCGCGAGCTTAGTAGCGCCTCTCTACCAGAATCGTGCTCAGCTTGTCTTGCGTCTGGCGTTGCCAGCTCCTCGTACTTTGGCGGTCTTAGATGCAAAACAAATAAATACAGCTATAAAGGTTTTGATTGGGGCTCTCTCTCGAATCTTAAGGCTCACATGAAATAGGCCACAGAAACCCACGCCATAAACTAAGAAAGGGGGAGCAGCACACAGTCAATTGGCTGGTAAATTGCCAATGATTTGGCCTTGCAGATTTTGTTTGTACCGGCATCGTAATTCTTTAGGTGAATGTTTCAAAGAAATCACTCGACAAAACGAGATTTTCGAGACAGCAATTTGGGAAACTTAGCATCATATGGTATGGATGCATTTAGCAATCTTCCATCAACGCGCATGATTTTGAAATGGTTTTAATTCCCTACAATTTCATGTACAAATGGGTTCAAACTTTGAACATGAGGTGCTAGGGTTTTTGATTTTTCTAATTGGACCAATTTGTGACCAAGCTCAGACATATGCATTACTTGCACTAATTTGAGAAAGGCGAGTCGCAACTTCTGTGGTGAGAAAACTGATTCGCGACTGCGTTTTTTCTCTTGGAGTAAAGTTATTGTATGCCATGATACGCACCAATTTAGTGAAAGAGGAGAACCGTTCGATTAGCGTCAAGATTTCATAAGTGATCTGCAATGCACCAAAATACACGGTCACTATCTTCTTGTACTCGGATGATTTCATTTCCAGCGATACTTAAAATTGATGAAGTTGTGGCCATTCACTGTGGACTTGTACCAAAAATTAAGGACCATTAAACCAGAGCGGTCAAACCAAATCGTCCATATCTGTGCCCCAAAAACAATATAAGCTGGATTCGCTTCTGACGGCATATGACGCCAGCGATTACCAACAGAAAGTGGTAAGGGGCGATCGAAAGGGGTAATTCAAGTTAGGTATGTATGTGAGTATTGTTCGCGCAAGTACCAAATTTTAAACTTTTATATTTTATAGGCGCATATGCATAACCTTTGGAGTTTTCCCTCACTGTTCGCACTCTAAAGTGGAGCTTAGCGTAAGTGCCTATGTATATGTACATAATTTACAAACAAAAAACACTAAATTTAAATGGAACAGACTCACTCGGGGGATGTGGGCGTGGTCTCGCCTGTGGACGATTCTTCGCCGTCCTTAGGGTTGCACCGAGGCTTGGCTGACGTGCACCGCTGATATGGCCGGCGTGGGCCTCTCTGGCCCGAGAATTGGTAATTTCGATGCCGGAGCCGTTCATCACGTGTCGCGCTTGAGTTGTAAGCCTTTCCAATTTTTGTATATTTTGACGAAATGTTTAAATTTCGATTTCATTAATAAACGGCAAAAAACATAATTTATGTTTAATTTTAAATTGCGGAAAACTTTTCTAGAACATGTTTATTTTTATGGGACCGACAGGTCCCATTAAGCTCGCTTCGAGCTGGCACGCCCGCCGTTGACCGCTGATCAAATCGAACTCCCCTGCTTTACATTTAGGCAGCAGAATCGGGCGACCAATAGCAATCGCCCCTTTTGGCGCCGGGGATCCCAAGCCCGGCATTCCCAAAATCGCTCAGCACAAAATTGCGCCGGTAGACTTCTTGGCCGGGTTCCGCCTGGATCACCCGGGCTCGAGCGTTGTATTGCCGATGACTTCTTTCGTAAGCCTGGTGTAGTTGGGTTTGGACTCGCTGTCTAATCAGGTGAATTTTTTCTGCTAAATGCAAATGAGAAATCTCATGATCACCCAGAGACCCTAACCTACGAGCCAATTTGTAGCATGCCCCATTTAGGAACATATGATGTCCGAAAACGGCAAAGAAAGGAGTCACCCCTGTCGCTCTGTGTATGGCATTGCGTATAGACACCTCTATTTCCGGAAGACAGAGGTCCCACTCGCGGTGATCTTACTCTAGATACGCCCGGATCGCCGACAACACGGTACGATTAACTCGCTCGCTTGCATTGCTCTGTGGCGCGTAGACCGCAGTGCGCATGTGCGAGATGCCGAAAGCTGAGATCATGTTTTGGAATGTACTTGATATGTACTGTCGTCCATTGTCAGAGTGGATGACCTCGGTTACTCCAAACTTATAGAAAACCTCGCTGACCAATAAATCAACTACGTTAAGAACCGTAGCCTCTCGCATTGCTTTCAAGAAAGTGAATTTTGAAAAATGGTCGACTACCACAAAGATCTAAGCGTGCCCTCGCTTCGAACGTGGGTACTTTCCCAGGAAGTCAATATACAGTTTTTGGAATGGTCGCTCGATCACTGCCTCTTTCCCTAGACCCACTTGTATGCGGAAGTTCGGGGCCTTGACTTCCTTACATGTCACGCACTGTCTTACCCAACCCCTTACTTGACTAGCTATCGAATTTTTTCCATCCGGCAAGTTAGGCCGGCGCGTAGTAAAAAAAAAAACTTAACACACAAATAAAATTTTTGGTTTTGTTTTCTTTTTGCAATTTAATAAATATACGTAAATAAAACCATTCGAGTCACCAAATATATAAAATTAAAAGAGACTTAAAACTTAAGTGCGACGAGAGACGAACCAATAAAAATCAAAATAAACGATTCCGTCAACGAAGGGACCAGCTCTCGCACCAGCCAAGCGCCGGCGCAACCCTGAAGGCGACGAGACGAGCCACCAACGACCGGGCTCCAACAGCGAAGAAGCGGCCACAGGCGAGACCACGCCCACATCCTCCGAGTGAGTCTGTTCCATTTTGCCCCTCTTCGTTCGAGTGCTTGGCAGAGTCAGACGAAGACTCCTGATTGTACTTCCTGAAAAAGAGCAGATTTTTTTTGCCGTTAAATTAAGTTTTTTTTGTTTATAAATTATATTTATACATACAAAGGCACTTACGCCGAGCTTCACTTTAGAGTGCGAACGGTGAGGGAAAACTCCAAAGGTGATGCATCTGCGGCTGTAAAATATAAAAGTTTAAAATTAACACTTGCGCGAACTATGCTCACATACTTACCTAATTTGATTTAACCACTTATATCGCCCCTTACGACCCCCCAGAGAGCTCTTTAGGTAGGGTAAGGTAGAATTAAGCGATTTAATACAGATATATATCACCTACCTGTTGCACGACTGATTATCGTGACATACCCAGTTCTAAGTATTTGTGTGGGCAGATTGTTCCTAAATCACAACGATTGCCTCAAAATTGCCTCCTTGCTTGTCTCTTTTTGCGGCGACTAGCAATATCTTTGCAGTATTTCATCGCCTGTTCCATTTAATGCTGTTAAAATTAAAAAATTAATTCTATAAGATAACACAAAAATTTAGAAATTAATACACTTTGTCCATAATCATAAGTATATGCAACATTAATACGCACCTGAAGAAGATATGTTCACGTGCATGAAAGCTAAATTATCTGAATGGAGAATGGAGAATGCAAATTAGAAAGAAATAGAAGAAATATTAATTGCCAATAATTATAAGAATACACAAACCATTATACGCACCTGTGAAGTTAACGAAATATCCACTTGTAAATAGCTGCAAAGATAAATGCCGTAAGCGATGATAATAATTGTTATAAATTTGAAGAAAACGTAACCAATTATACGCACATATTGAAAGAAAAAGAATGTCCGGCTAAGTTCATATTGTTGGGGGAGAGTGGGCATGAATGCCGACACGGGCTAATGTAGGCCATCTAGTGGCCAAAATGAGGAGACGAGCGTAGGTGATCGTCTCATAGTAGGGCGGGTACGCTGGGTCCGGAACTGGGGCGCGATCTGGAAGAGTAAGGTGGATAAATAGTGTTTTTGTTAATTATATTGAGTGTCTCACCTTTGTTGTTTACATTTGCATTGTTGTTACAGCTGTTTATTTTGTTCATGAGTTAGCAGTTTCGAATATTTGTTATCGATTATGTGGTTCATTTTGAATAGTGTTGTGTGAGTCTGTTTTGCTACAGACGTGTAGCTTTATTGTTATCGATTGTGCGGACTGCGGGCCAGGAAAGGGACTACACCCAGAGGAATTCGATAAGCCAGCCGGTCGGCCCACTGAGAAACAAGCAGTTCCGTAACAAACTAAAGAAAAAAAAACAAATATTTATAAACAAGCATAAAATAGCTTCATATTATTACGTTATTTCTTTAAAAAGGGAGGTGTAGTGTATTCATGCATGCGGATTGTAACACTTTGTTACAATCTTAAATATTGCCATTGACAACAATGGATATAAGCTGACAAATCAAAACATAAGCGCAAGTCAGCGACTCGATCAAATGTAATATGATCAGCCACTTGACGGCCACCGTCTTATGCCGACTTACGGCATAAGCGCTGACCATGCATCCCACGGGCAATGCCCGGGAGCGCTATGTAGGAGAAGTACATAGCTGCATAAGCACTAATACTTTAATGCAAATATATATGCATGAGTACGCTCTCCCTCTCTGACTATGTTAGCTTTAACATACATAACAGCTTCAACTGCGCGAAGCTTGCCTTGCTGTTGGCTTCGTCGAGTCCGGATTGGTGCGGCAGCGAAAGAAGAGACTTCCCGATTAGTAGGTGGCCTGGTGTTAGAGCCTCCTTGCCGTTGAAGTCGTTGCCCGGGGAAGCGATAGGGCGCGAGCTTAGTAGCGCCTCTCTACCAGAATCGTGCTCAGCTTGTCTTGCGTCTGGCGTTGCCAGCTCCTCGTACTTTGGCGGTCTTAGATGCAAAACAAATAAATACAGCTATAAAGGTTTTGATTGGGGCTCTCTCTCGAATCTTAAGGCTCACATGAAATAGGCCACAGAAACCCACGCCATAAACTAAGAAAGGGGGAGCAGCACACAGTCAATTGGCTGGTAAATTGCCAATGATTTGGCCTTGCAGATTTTGTTTGTACCGGCATCGTAATTCTTTAGGTGAATGTTTCAAAGAAATCACTCGACAAAACGAGATTTTCGAGACAGCAATTTGGGAAACTTAGCATCATATGGTATGGATGCATTTAGCAATCTTCCATCAACGCGCATGATTTTGAAATGGTTTTAATTCCCTACAATTTCATGTACAAATGGGTTCAAACTTTGAACATGAGGTGCTAGGGTTTTTGATTTTTCTAATTGGACCAATTTGTGACCAAGCTCAGACATATGCATTACTTGCACTAATTTGAGAAAGGCGAGTCGCAACTTCTGTGGTGAGAAAACTGATTCGCGACTGCGTTTTTTCTCTTGGAGTAAAGTTATTGTATGCCATGATACGCACCAATTTAGTGAAAGAGGAGAACCGTTCGATTAGCGTCAAGATTTCATAAGTGATCTGCAATGCACCAAAATACACGGTCACTATCTTCTTGTACTCGGATGATTTCATTTCCAGCGATACTTAAAATTGATGAAGTTGTGGCCATTCACTGTGGACTTGTACCAAAAATTAAGGACCATTAAACCAGAGCGGTCAAACCAAATCGTCCATATCTGTGCCCCAAAAACAATATAAGCTGGATTCGCTTCTGACGGCATATGACGCCAGCGATTACCAACAGAAAGTGGTAAGGGGCGATCGAAAGGGGTAATTCAAGTTAGGTATGTATGTGAGTATTGTTCGCGCAAGTACCAAATTTTAAACTTTTATATTTTATAGGCGCATATGCATAACCTTTGGAGTTTTCCCTCACTGTTCGCACTCTAAAGTGGAGCTTAGCGTAAGTGCCTATGTATATGTACATAATTTACAAACAAAAAACACTAAATTTAAATGGAACAGACTCACTCGGGGGATGTGGGCGTGGTCTCGCCTGTGGACGATTCTTCGCCGTCCTTAGGGTTGCACCGAGGCTTGGCTGACGTGCACCGCTGATATGGCCGGCGTGGGCCTCTCTGGCCCGAGAATTGGTAATTTCGATGCCGGAGCCGTTCATCACGTGTCGCGCTTGAGTTGTAAGCCTTTCCAATTTTTGTATATTTTGACGAAATGTTTAAATTTCGATTTCATTAATAAACGGCAAAAAACATAATTTATGTTTAATTTTAAATTGCGGAAAACTTTTCTAGAACATGTTTATTTTTATGGGACCGACAGGTCCCATTAAGCTCGCTTCGAGCTGGCACGCCCGCCGTTGACCGCTGATCAAATCGAACTCCCCTGCTTTACATTTAGGCAGCAGAATCGGGCGACCAATAGCAATCGCCCCTTTTGGCGCCGGGGATCCCAAGCCCGGCATTCCCAAAATCGCTCAGCACAAAATTGCGCCGGTAGACTTCTTGGCCGGGTTCCGCCTGGATCACCCGGGCTCGAGCGTTGTATTGCCGATGACTTCTTTCGTAAGCCTGGTGTAGTTGGGTTTGGACTCGCTGTCTAATCAGGTGAATTTTTTCTGCTAAATGCAAATGAGAAATCTCATGATCACCCAGAGACCCTAACCTACGAGCCAATTTGTAGCATGCCCCATTTAGGAACATATGATGTCCGAAAACGGCAAAGAAAGGAGTCACCCCTGTCGCTCTGTGTATGGCATTGCGTATAGACACCTCTATTTCCGGAAGACAGAGGTCCCACTCGCGGTGATCTTACTCTAGATACGCCCGGATCGCCGACAACACGGTACGATTAACTCGCTCGCTTGCATTGCTCTGTGGCGCGTAGACCGCAGTGCGCATGTGCGAGATGCCGAAAGCTGAGATCATGTTTTGGAATGTACTTGATATGTACTGTCGTCCATTGTCAGAGTGGATGACCTCGGTTACTCCAAACTTATAGAAAACCTCGCTGACCAATAAATCAACTACGTTAAGAACCGTAGCCTCTCGCATTGCTTTCAAGAAAGTGAATTTTGAAAAATGGTCGACTACCACAAAGATCTAAGCGTGCCCTCGCTTCGAACGTGGGTACTTTCCCAGGAAGTCAATATACAGTTTTTGGAATGGTCGCTCGATCACTGCCTCTTTCCCTAGACCCACTTGTATGCGGAAGTTCGGGGCCTTGACTTCCTTACATGTCACGCACTGTCTTACCCAACCCCTTACTTGACTAGCTATCGAATTTTTTCCATCCGGCAAGTTAGGCCGGCGCGTAGTAAAAAAAAAAAACTTAACACACAAATAAAATTTTTGGTTTTGTTTTCTTTTTGCAATTTAATAAATATACGTAAATAAAACCATTCGAGTCACCAAATATATAAAATTAAAAGAGACTTAAAACTTAAGTGCGACGAGAGACGAACCAATAAAAATCAAAATAAACGATTCCGTCAACGAAGGGACCAGCTCTCGCACCAGCCAAGCGCCGGCGCAACCCATGAAGGCGACGAGACGAGCCACCAACGACCGGGCTCCAACAGCGAAGAAGCGGCCACAGGCGAGACCACGCCCACATCCTCCGAGTGAGTCTGTTCCATTTTGCCCCTCTTCGTTCGAGTGCTTGGCAGAGTCAGACGAAGACTCCTGATTGTACTTCCTGAAAAAGAGCAGATTTTTTTTGCCGTTAAATTAAGTTTTTTTTGTTTATAAATTATATTTATACATACAAAGGCACTTACGCCGAGCTTCACTTTAGAGTGCGAACGGTGAGGGAAAACTCCAAAGGTGATGCATCTGCGGCTGTAAAATATAAAAGTTTAAAATTAACACTTGCGCGAACTATGCTCACATACTTACCTAATTTGATTTAACCACTTATATCGCCCCTTACGACCCCCCAGAGAGCTCTTTAGGTAGGGTAAGGTAGAATTAAGCGATTTAATACAGATATATATCACCTACCTGTTGCACGACTGATTATCGTGACATACCCAGTTCTAAGTATTTGTGTGGGCAGATTGTTCCTAAATCACAACGATTGCCTCAAAATTGCCTCCTTGCTTGTCTCTTTTTGCGGCGACTAGCAATATCTTTGCAGTATTTCATCGCCTGTTCCATTTAATGCTGTTAAAATTAAAAAATTAATTCTATAAGATAACACAAAAATTTAGAAATTAATACACTTTGTCCATAATCATAAGTATATGCAACATTAATACGCACCTGAAGAAGATATGTTCACGTGCATGAAAGCTAAATTATCTGAATGGAGAATGGAGAATGCAAATTAGAAAGAAATAGAAGAAACATTAATTGCCAATAATTATAAGAATACACAAACCATTATACGCACCTGTGAAGTTAACGAAATATCCACTTGTAAATAGCTGCAAAGATAAATGCCGTAAGCGATGATAATAATTGTTATGAGGGCATGAATGCCGACACGGGCTAATGTAGGCCATCTAGTGGCCAAAATGAGGGAGACGAGCGTAGGTGATCGTCTCATAGTAGGGCGGGTACGCTGGGTCCGGAACCGGGGCGCGATCTGGAAGAGTAAGGTGGATAAATAGTGTTTTTGTTAATTATATTGAGTGTCTCACCTTTGTTGTTTACATTTGCATTGTTGTTACAGCTGTTTATTTTGTTCATGAGTTAGCAGTTTCGAATATTTGTTATCGATTATGTGGTTCATTTTGAATAGTGTTGTGTGAGTCTGTTTTGCTACAGACGTGTAGCTTTATTGTTATCGATTGTGCGGACTGCGGGCCAGGAAAGGGACTACACCCAGAGAATTCGATAAGCCAGCCGGTCGGCCCACTGAGAAACAAGCAGTTCCGTAACAAACTAAAGAAAAAAAAAACAAATATTTATAAACAAGCATAAAATAGCTTCATATTATTACGTTATTTCTTTAAAAAAGGGAGGTGTAGTGTATTCATGCATGCGGATTGTAACACTTTGTTACAATCTTAAATATTGCCATTGACAACAATGGATATAAGCTGACAAATCAAAACATAAGCGCAAGTCAGCGACTCGATCAAATGTAATATGATCAGCCACTTGACGGCCACCGTCTTATGCCGACTTACGGCATAAGCGCTGACCATGCATCCCACGGGCAATGCCCGGGAGCGCTATGTAGGAGAAGTACATAGCTGCATAAGCACTAATACTTTAATGCAAATATATATGCATGAGTACGCTCTCCCTCTCTGACTATGTTAGCTTTAACATACATAACAGCTTCAACTGCGCGAAGCTTGCCTTGCTGTTGGCTTCGTCGAGTCCGGATTGGTGCGGCAGCGAAAGAAGAGACTTCCCGATTAGTAGGTGGCCTGGTGTTAGAGCCTCCTTGCCGTTGAAGTCGTTGCCCGGGGAAGCGATAGGGCGCGAGCTTAGTAGCGCCTCTCTACCAGAATCGTGCTCAGCTTGTCTTGCGTCTGGCGTTGCCAGCTCCTCGTACTTTGGCGGTCTTAGATGCAAAACAAATAAATACAGCTATAAAGGTTTTGATTGGGGCTCTCTCTCGAATCTTAAGGCTCACATGAAATAGGCCACAGAAACCCACGCCATAAACTAAGAAAGGGGGAGCAGCACACAGTCAATTGGCTGGTAAATTGCCAATGATTTGGCCTTGCAGATTTTGTTTGTACCGGCATCGTAATTCTTTAGGTGAATGTTTCAAAGAAATCACTCGACAAAACGAGATTTTCGAGACAGCAATTTGGGAAACTTAGCATCATATGGTATGGATGCATTTAGCAATCTTCCATCAACGCGCATGATTTTGAAATGGTTTTAATTCCCTACAATTTCATGTACAAATGGGTTCAAACTTTGAACATGAGGTGCTAGGGTTTTTGATTTTTCTAATTGGACCAATTTGTGACCAAGCTCAGACATATGCATTACTTGCACTAATTTGAGAAAGGCGAGTCGCAACTTCTGTGGTGAGAAAACTGATTCGCGACTGCGTTTTTTCGCTTGGAGTAAAGTTATTGTATGCCATGATACGCCCCAATTTAGTGAAAGAGGAGAACCGTTCGATTAGCGTCAAGATTTCATAAGTGATCTGCAATGCACCAAAATACACGGTCACTATCTTCTTGTACTCGGATGATTTCATTTCCAGCGATACTTAAAATTGATGAAGTTGTGGCCATTCACTGGGGACTTGTACCAAAAATTAAGGACCATTAAACCAGAGCGGTCAAACCAAATCGTCCATATCTGTGCCCCAAAAACAATATAAGCTGGATTCGCTTCTGACGGCATATGACGCCAGCGATTACCAACAGAAAGTGGTAAGGGGCGATCGAAAGGGGTAATTCAAGTTAGGTATGTATGTGAGTATTGTTCGCGCAAGTACCAAATTTTAAACTTTTATATTTTATAGGCGCATATGCATAACCTTTGGAGTTTTCCCTCACTGTTCGCACTCTAAAGTGGAGCTTAGCGTAAGTGCCTATGTATATGTACATAATTTACAAACAAAAAACACTAAATTTAAATGGAACAGACTCACTCGGGGGATGTGGGCGTGGTCTCGCCTGTGGACGATTCTTCGCCGTCCTTAGGGTTGCACCGAGGCTTGGCTGACGTGCACCGCTGATATGGCCGGCGTGGGCCTCTCTGGCCCGAGAATTGGTAATTTCGATGCCGGAGCCGTTCATCACGTGTCGCGCTTGAGTTGTAAGCCTTTCCAATTTTTGTATATTTTGACGAAATGTTTAAATTTCGATTTCATTAATAAACGGCAAAAAACATAATTTATGTTTAATTTTAAATTGCGGAAAACTTTTCTAGAACATGTTTATTTTTATGGGACCGACAGGTCCCATTAAGCTCGCTTCGAGCTGGCACGCCCGCCGTTGACCGCTGATCAAATCGAACTCCCCTGCTTTACATTTAGGCAGCAGAATCGGGCGACCAATAGCAATCGCCCCTTTTGGCGCCGGGGATCCCAAGCCCGACATTCCCAAAATCGCTCAGCACAAAATTGCGCCGGTAGACTTCTTGGCCGGGTTCCGCCTGGATCACCCGGGCTCGAGCGTTGTATTGCCGATGACTTCTTTCGTAAGCCTGGTGTAGTTGGGTTTGGACTCGCTGTCTAATCAGGTGAATTTTTTCTGCTAAATGCAAATGCGAAATCTCATGATCACCCAGAGACCCTAACCTACGAGCCAATTTGTAGCATGCCCCATTTAGGAACATATGATGTCCGAAAACGGCAAAGAAAGGAGTCACCCCTGTCGCTCTGTGTATGGCATTGCGTATAGACACCTCTATTTCCGGAAGACAGAGGTCCCACTCGCGGTGATCTTACTCTAGATACGCCCGGATCGCCGACAACACGGTACGATTAACTCGCTCGCTTGCATTGCTCTGTGGCGCGTAGACCGCAGTGCGCATGTGCGAGATGCCGAAAGCTGAGATCATGTTTTGGAATGTACTTGATATGTACTGTCGTCCATTGTCAGAGTGGATGACCTCGGTTACTCCAAACTTATAGAAAACCTCGCTGACCAAAAAATCAACTACGTTAAGAACCGTAGCCTCTCGCATTGCTTTCAAGAAAGTGAATTTTGAAAAATGGTCGACTACCACAAAGATCCAAGCGTGCCCTCGCTTCGAACGTGGGTACTTTCCCAGGAAGTCAATATACACTTTTTGGAATGGTCGCTCGGTCACTGCCTCTTTCACTAGACCCATTTGTATGCGGAAGTTCGGGGCCTTGACTTCCTTGCATGTCACGCACTGTCTTACCCAATCCCTTACCTGACTAGCCATGCCAGGCCAGTAAAACTGACGACGTAAGGTCTCGAGCATTTTCACGACACTCCCATCACCAGCCGTCTCATCTACATGAGCCTTCGCTATTAACCCGGCTGTCAACGAGCTTGCTACCCACAATTTCCACACGGTGCCTTCTAACTCGGCTTCCAAGTGGACGAACCCCATGCGCTTAAAAAGCAAATCCCCGCCAACCTTCAGTTCTGGTAGCTTGTCTTGATTCGCCCTTACTTGTTCGAGAAACGCCTGATATTCCGCGGATTCCAACGCGGGGGTCTCAAATTCGAGAAGGCGATAGAGTGTCGGCTACCACGTTCTCACTGCCATTACGGTGCTCGCTGGTAAAGTCGTAGCTTTGCAGCTGCAATGACCAACGAGCTAGTCTCCCGCTTAAGTTCTTCATGGACTTCAGCTATTTTAAGCTAGCGTGGTCTGTGATGCATGTGAAAGGCATCCCTTCTATGTAGGGTCTGAATTTTTTTTCCCACTCCCACTCCGAACTGAGACGCATCGCACTGCACGAAGAAAGGCTTGGCGCCGTGGTCAGTGCGGTCTTCAACTGTTCAACGGCTTGTGTTGCCTCGTTCCTCAATACAAACTTTCCGCTATCCTTTTATAACATTTCGCTCAGTGGTGCGGCCATAGTCGCAAAATCTCGCATAAATCGCCGATACCAACCTGCTGTACCCAAAAATGAGCGAACTTCTTTGTGCGACCAAGGCATGGGAATTCGTTTAATAGCTATAACCCGTCCGGGGTCCATGCGAAGCGTGCCGCACCAATAATGAATGATTTGTGCAATCCGATTGAGACGTTCGCTTCCCTTAAGCATTTGCATTCTTGTCGCAGATATTTCAAGTGCGTTGACAAATCTGGGGAAATAACTAATAAATCGTCCAAGTACACAAGGACGTTGGACTGTAGCTCGTTGGGAATCACCTTGTCCTTCAGACGAGCCAGACGTTGGGCTGCATTGCATAAACCAAATGGCATAACGCGAAACTGGTAAAGTGGCCTACCTGGTTCTGTAAATGCAATATAAGGCTTGCTTTTGTCTTCTAGTTCGACCTGCCAATACGCGAACTTCAGATCCACACTGGAAATGTAGTGGGTCTGGTCTATTCTAGATAGGATAACTTCTATACAGGGTAGTGGGTACGCGAATTTCACCGTCAAATTCTTGAGCTTTCGTGCATCGAGCCAAAAACGGGTTTTCCCCGGTCTACTGTTGTACGGTTACGCCATTGCACTCTTCTACAACACCCAAGCTCAACATTTTGTCCAATTCTTTATCCACTACTTTCTGCATCGCTGGCAATGCACCTTCCACTAAGTCGATAGTGCGCTTCTCTAAGTCCGTCGTCCCTAATCCGCTACGTTCAAAAGACAAAAACTCCTGCTTTACCGCCTCCAATTCTATCAAATCTTCCATAGACAATTCCCACAATGCCGGCTCACCTTCGAATCTTCCTCTTCTTCCGTATAATGCGTCATCGACACGGCCAAAAGTTCTTCCCCTTGGTGTTCCGTGAAGATTAGCTTCTCGGGGCCCAAAATGTCAATAGCCAGGTTTAATGCTCGCCAGAAAACGATCCCAAAATAGGCTCGCTGCTTAAGGTACGGGCAGATAAAAAACGTTATTTTTTTATACTGCCCCCTGTACGAGATTAGGAGTTCTACCCTACCTATGATCAATTTATCCTGCGTCCAGCAGTTGTGACTACCGAAACGTAAGGTTCTCGACATCCTTTTCCCAGCAGACTGACCGAGGCTCCTGTGTCTAACAAACCTTTCGTTGGAATCCCTGCGACCTCCACTTCGGCGAATACGCGAGGGTCTAGGCTATCCTCCCGTTTCACAGCTTCAATGACCTGTTGCCTTGTCATCCTGCGTCTGCGGAAACGCGCTCTATTCTTCGGGTGGCCAGCGTCATCCCCTCCAGCTGTCGCTCACCAAAAATTTTATTTCGGGCCGACATGTATGCCGAACACGTTCTTCGTATGGCAAGCCTCTTAATGTACTTCCTTGGTTCATTTGCTTACAAATATTCTTCTCCTGGTCCTTATGGTCTATATCCGGCTCTTTTTTCATAACTATTGGCTTTGAAAGGTGCTCCTCAATTGCTTTTCAGCGGTCGCCGTTCCCGAATGCGTCTCTCCCGCCATCATCGCGCTCCCTCTGGGGTTTCCCGGACAATTCTCGCATTGTGAGTAGAAGGTGTCCGGCTTTCCGCACCTGTAGCAGAAAATCTTCCGCTCCTTGGACAGGCAGTCTCTAAAAACAAGTTCTAACTGCCTACAGTTCCAGCAGACTAGCCGGGATGATGTCCTACCTCGCACGATGTGGGTGATCTTCAACCCCGTGAGCAGTCGGTTTTGGTCCTTGCGAATGACGCGACTGCTGCACGTACCCGGTCCGGCCTCTGCGACCAATGTGCCTCTCCACTTCTATGCACTCTTGGCGCAGCTAATCCACGGTGAGTACATCCATGGCGTAGATGTATTTTGCCAGACTTTCCTTCAAACCACGCTTTATGATCTTCACCAGTTCTCGATCTTTTAGCGTCTTAGAGACAAATCCTAACACAGGCTAACTTTTCTACGCATAATCTGGACAGTGTACAACATTTAAGCATTCGTCAAATGCTCAGATCGTCAGTTTGACTGGCGAACGGCATTCAAGGAACGCTACCTTGAAGTCTATTTGGCTTCTGTCGCACTTCTGGGAACCTTTGGGTTCCTGTGACAGGTGCGGCGCAGGATCCAATCTTCATCGTCCTGGGTCACCTGTCTTCGAAGCTCATTTAACTACGGCCAGCACACACCAAACGTAAACACAGAGTGGGACAAAACAAATAGTAAACATTAAACAAATTCTAGCAAGATCTACCCTAATATCACATTTTATCACAGGTTATTTTGTCATGGCGGCTACCACCAGGCTACGATGGACGGTCGCGAACGTTCGCCAACATGCGAACGTGACTTACCGCCATCAACCGCGACAAGAAAACTCCCCACGTTAATGGACACCATGACAAGATCCGTCTCCGTCGCTCTACTGGTCATTCTTGGGGTATGCTGTGTGACAGATACGGCGCAGGCTTGATTCTACATCGTCCTGGGTCACCTGTCTCCTAAGCTTATATAACTCCTGTTAGCAAACAACCAACATTGACACAAAATGAGACAAAAACTAATAATTGAATAAATAACATCTGACCAAACTACCCTAATATCACATTTTTTATCACAAGATGCCCCTGTCATTGCGGCTACCACCAGGCTCCGATAAACGGTCGCGAGAGTTTCGCCAACATGCGAACGTGATTTACCGCCATCAACCACGACAGGAAAAACTGCACATGTTTATGGATATTCTGATATTCTCTACTTCCGTCGTGCTTCTCGGATTCCACTACACGCTGCGCGATTATGAGCCACCAACTCGTGCCATATAAGACTTCAGCGGTATGGATCCTAAAGCCAAGGGAGATTCTTTCTGTACCTTCATTAATATTTTATTTATCTTTTTTTTTTTTTGTTGATTTCCACACCGACTTAAAAAAGCCGAGTTCTATTCACCTTTGGGCGCCATATTTTTACGTAACTGCTTGTTACTCAGTGGGCCGCGCCGGCTGGCTCATTGGTTTCTCTGGGTGTAGTCCCATCCCTGGCCCACAGTCCGCACAATCGTTATCAACAAAACTACAGCGTCTGTAGCACAACCTACCTATACAACACTATTCAAAATAAACCACCCAATCGATAGCAACAAACAATCGGAACTTCTAACAAATGAACAACACTAACAGCTGTAACAACAAGCTAATGTAAACAACAAAGGTGAGACGCTCAATATAAATTAACAAAAACCCAGCGTACCCGCCCTACCTGAGGATCACCTGATCTCGTATCCCTCATTTTGTCCACTAGATGGCCTGCATTAGCCCGTGTCGGCTGTTATGCCCCCTCTCCCCATCAAGTTAAACTTAGCCGGACATTTCTCTCTTCAGTAGGTGCGTATAATTGGTTGCATTTCTTATAATTATTTACAATTAATGTTTCTTCTATTTCTTTATAATTTGCAAGAGGTCTCCATTCAGTTAATTACGTTATCATGCACGTGAACATTTCTTCACCAAGTGCGTATTATTATCGCATATAATTATGATTATGGACAATGTGTATTAATTTCTAAAATTTCATTTATATTACAGAATGCATTTTATTTAATTCAACAACCTTAAATGGAACAGGCGACGAAACATTGCAAAGTTAACAAGAAGGCAATTATGGGGCAATCCTTGCACTGATTTAAGAACAGTGTACCCACGCAAATACGTATAATCGGGTATGTCACGATAATAAGTCGTTCCACAGGTAGGTGATATAAATATATATATATTAAATCGCTTAATTCTACTTTACCCTACCTAAAGAGCTCTCTGGGGGTGGGAAGGGGCGATAGAAAGGGGTAATTCCAGTTAGGTATGTATGTGAGTATTGTTCGCGCAAGTACCAAATTTTAACCCTTTATATTTTGTAGGCGCTCATGCATAACCTTTGGAGTTTTCCCTCACTGTTCGCACTGTAAAGTGGAGGGATTTCGGGAAAGCAAGTGTGAAAAAATCGCGAAAAACGTTTGTATGTAACTTTTTTGTTTACCATCCGATCGGCCTCAAACTTATTTTCAAAGATCTTTGTTCAAATTCCTTTGAGGGGTGTTTCACACTTTTCGAAAAATCCGTTCCTCCTTGGGGGAAATAGATGTCAAAGATTTGGTGGGTGACGTTTCGCGCTCAAATTCATTTCCAGAGATCTATAAGAAAAATCATTTGAAACGTGTTTCACACTTTTCGCAGAATTCAAACTTCTTCGGGGGGAATGCGATTTAAAGATTTGTTGGGCGAAGTTTTAAGTTGTGTCCGATTTGCTTCAAACTTATTTTCAAAGCTCTACATAAGATCTTAATAAATACGTGTTTTAGCGATTTGGGAAATTCCACTCGCAACAGTGGTTGGCGGAAAACGTTTGTATGAAAGTTAGTTGTTTACCGTCCGATCAGTTTCAAAATCATTTCAAATTTGTTTGAGAACATTGATTTTATAACATACGTGCCACGGACAAGGCCGGGTTATATCCGCTAGTATGTATATAATTTACAAACAAAAAAAAACTAAATTTGACAATTACAAAAAATCTGCTCTCTTTCAGGGAGCACAATCAGGAGTATACGTCTGACTCTGCCAATGGATCGGGCGAGGGGGGGCGAAATGGAACAGACTGCTTCGGAAGATGTGGGCGTGGTCTCGCCTGTGGCCGATTCTTCGCTGTTGGAGCCTGGTCGTTGATGGCTTGCATCACCGTATTTTTTTTCTTTATTTTATTTTATTGCTTTACCGCCTCCAATTCTATCAAATCTTCCATAGACAATTCCCACAATGCCGGCTCACCTTCGAATCTTCCTCTTCTTCCGTATAATGCGTCATCGACACGGCCAAAAGTTCTTCCCCTTGGTGTTCCGTGGAGATTAGCTTCTCGGGGCCCAAAATGTCAATAGCCAGGTTTAATGCTCGCCAGAAAACGATCCCAAAATAGGCTTGCTGCTTAAGGTACGGGCAGATAAAAAACGTTATTTTTTTATGCTGCCCCCTGTACGAGATTGGGAGTTCTACCCTACCTATGATCAATTTATCCTGCGTCCAGCAGTTGTGACTACCGAAACGTAAGGTTCTCGACATCCTTTTCCCAGCAGACTGACCGAGGCTCCTGTGTCTAACAAACCTTTCCCTGCCACCTCCACTTCGGCGAATACGCGAGGGTCTAGGCTATCCTCCCGTTTCACAGCTTCAATGACCTGTTGCCTTGTCATCCTGCGTCTGCGGAAACGCGCTCTATTCTTCGGGTGGCCAGCGTCATCCCCTCCAGCTGTCGCTGACCAAAAATTTTATTTCGGGCCGACATGTATGCCGAACACGTTCTTCGTATGGCAAGCCTCTTAATGTACTTCCTTGGTTCATTTGCTTACAAATATTCTTCTCCTGGTCCTTATGGTCTATATCCGGCTCTTTTTTCATAACTATTGGCTTTGAAAGGTGCTCCTCAATTGCTTTTCAGCGGTCGCCGTTCCCGAATGCGTCTCTCCCGCCATCATCGCGCTCCCTCTGGGGTTTCCCGGACAATTCTCGCATTGTGAGTAGAAGGTGTCCGGCTTTCCGCACCTGTAGCAGAAAATCTTCCGCTCCTTGGACAGGCAGTCTCTAAAAACAAGTTCTAACTGCCTACAGTTCCAGCAGACTAGCCGGGATGATGTCCTACCTCGCACGATGTGGGTGATCTTCAACCCCGTGAGCAGTCGGTTTTGGTCCTTGCGAATGACGCGACTGCTGCACGTACCCGGTCCGGCCTCTGCGACCAATGTGCCTCTCCACTTCTATGCACTCTTGGCGCAGCTAATCCACGGTGAGTACATCCATGGCGTAGATGTATTTTGCCAGACTTTCCTTCAAACCACGCTTTATGATCTTCACCAGTTCTCGATATTTTAGCGTCTTAGAGACAAATCCTAACACAGGCTAACTTTTCTACGCATAATCTGGACAGTGTACAACATTTAAGCATTCGTCAAATGCTCAGATCGTCAGTTTGACTGGCGAACGGCATTCAAGGAACGCTACCTTGAAGTCTATTTGGCTTCTGTCGCACTTCTGGGAACCTTTGGGTTCCTGTGACAGGTGCGGCGCAGGATCCAATCTTCATCGTCCTGGGTCACCTGTCTTCGAAGCTCCTTTAACTACGGCCAGCACACACCAAACGTAAACACAGAGTGGGACAAAACAAATAGTAAACATTAAACAAATTCTAGCAAGATCTACCCTAATATCACATTTTATCACAGGTTATTTTGTCATGGCGGCTACCACCAGGCTACGATGGACGGTCGCGAACGTTCGCCAACATGCGAACGTGACTTACCGCCATCAACCGCGACAAGAAAACTCCCCACGTTAATGGACACCATGACAAGATCCGTCTCCGTCGCTCTACTGGTCATTCTTGGGGTATGCTGTGTGACAGATACGGCGCAGGCTTGATTCTACATCGTCCTGGGTCACCTGTCTCCTAAGCTTATATAACTCCTGTTAGCAAACAACCAACATTGACACAAAATGAGACAAAAACTAATAATTGAATAAATAACAGCTGACCAAACTACCCTAATATCACATTTTTTATCACGAGATGCCCTTGTCATTGCGGCTACCACCAGGCTCCGATAAACGGTCGCGAGAGTTTCGCCAACATGCGAACGTGATTTACCGCCATCAACCACGACAGGAAAAACCGCTCATGTTGATGGATATTCTGATATTCTCTACTTCCGTCGTGCTTCTCGGATTCCACTACACGCTGCGCGATTATGAGCCACCAACTTGTGCCATATAAGACTTCAGCGGTATGGATCCTAAAGCCAAGGGAGATTCTTTCTTTACCTTCACTGATATATTTTATTTATCTTTTTTTTTTTTTGTTGATTTCCACACCGACTTAAAAAAGCCGAGTTCTATTCACCTTTGGGCGCCATATTTTTACGTAACTGCTTGTTACTCAGTGGGCCGCGCCGGCTGGCTCATTGGTTTCTCTGGGTGTAGTCCCATCCCTGGCCCACAGTCCGCACAATCGATATCAACAAAACTACAGCGTCTGTAGCACAACCTACCTATACAACACTATTCAAAATAAACCACCTAATCGATAGCAACAAACAATCGGAACTTCTAACAAATGAACAACACTAACAGCTGTAACAACAAGCTAATGTAAACAACAAAGGTGAGACGCTCAATATAAATTAACAAAAACCCAGCGTACCCGCCCTACCTGAGGATCACCTGATCTCGTCTCCCTCATTTTGGCCACTAGATGGCCTGCATCAGCCCGTGTCGGCTGTTATGCCCCCTCTCCCCATCAAGTTAAACTTAGCCGGACATTTCTCTCTTCAGTAGGTGCGTATAATTGGTTGCATTTCTTATAATTATTTACAATTAATGTTTCTTCTATTTCTTTATAATTTGCAAGAGGTCTCCATTCAGTTAATTACGTTATCATGCACGTGAACATTACTTCACCAAGTGCGTATTATTATCGCATATAATTATGATTATGGACAATGTGTATTAATTTCTAAAATTTCATTTATATTACAGAATGCATTTTATTTAATTCAACAACCTTAAATGGAACAGGCGACGAAACACTGCAAAGTTAACAAGAAGGCAATTATGGGGCAATCCTTGCACTGATTTAAGAACAGTGTACCCCCGCAAATACGTATAATCGGGTATGTCACGATAATAAGTCGTTCCACAGGTAGGTGATATAAATATATATATATTAAATCGCTTAATTCTACTTTACCCTACCTAAAGAGCTCTCTGGGGGTGGGAAGGGGCGATAGAAAGGGGTAATTCCAGTTAGGTATGTATGTGAGTATTGTTCGCGCAAGTACCAAATTTTAACCCTTTATATTTTGTAGGCGCTCATGCATAACCTTTGGAGTTTTCCCTCACTGTTCGCACTGTAAAGTGGAGGGATTTCGGGAAATTCCACCCGCAAGTGTGAAAAAACCGCGAAAAACGTTTGTATGTAACTTTTTTGTTTACCATCCGATCGGCCTCAAACTTATTTTCAAAGATCTTTGTTCAAATTCCTTTGAGGGGTGTTTCACACTTTTCGAAAAATCCGTTCCTCCTTGGGGGAAATGGATGTCAAAGATTTGGTGGGTGACGTTTCGCGCTCAAATTCATTTCCAGATATCTATAAGAAAAATCATTTGAAACGTGTTTCACACTTTTCGCAGAATTCAAACTTCTTCGGGGGGAATGCGATTTAAAGATTTGTTGGGTGAAGTTTTAAGTTGTGTCCGATTTGCTTCAAACTTATTTTCAAAGCTCTACATAAGATCTTAATAAATACGTGTTTTAGCGATTTGGGAAATTCCACTCGCAACAGTGGTTGGCGGAAAACGTTTGTATGAAAGTTAGTTGTTTACCGTCCGATCAGTTTCAAAATCATTTCAAATTTGTTTGAGAACATTGATTTTATAACATACGTGCCACGGGCAAGGCCGGGTTATATCCGCTAGTATGTATATAATTTACAAACAAAAAAAACTAAATTTGACAATTACAAAAAATCTGCTCTCTTTCAGGGAGCACAATCAGGAGTATACGTCTGACTCTGCCAATGGCTCGGGCGAGGGGGGGCGAAATGGAACAGACTCCCTCGGAAGATGTGGGCGTGGTCTCGCCTGTGGCCGATTCTTCGCTGTTGGAGCCTGGTCGTTGATGGCTTGCATCACCGTATTTTTTTTCTTTATTTTATTTTATGGGGCCGACATGTAATAATATAACTTAAAGCTCGCTTCGAGCTGGCACGCCCGCCGTTGACCGCTTCAGCCACGAAACTCTGACCCTATGACAAAAAATATCGGGTGCTGATAATATCGCACGCAACCAACTAAGCTAACAATCTATGCTGCAGATAACGTCAAATGAAAAAACTCGAATGGTTGAACCTACCATTAAAGTCTCTTACTTTGATGGTAGTACTTTCTTTTCAAGTCTGCGCTCTCAAGCCAAAAATCGATAGATTCATCAATACGCACATTCTGTTTAAAATTTCGTTCACATTCAATTTGTTTAGCTGTTTATGCAGCCATAGAATTCTCTGGAATCTGTTCTAATTTTCAAAATCGTTGTTCCAGAGTGTCGAGAGAACTATTTTCGCTATCAATTCCGACAGTGCTTACTAATGCTTGAGGTGATGTGCATTGATATAATTTTTCAAACACAATCCATCCTAACACTGTTTTCTGAATAGTTGAATGTTCAGGAGACAGCATTATTTGGCCAACACGAAGTAGGTCGGAAAACTTTTCAGCACCTCAAAGCAAGTCTACTCCAGCAGGCTTGTGGAATCGAGGGTCGACCAGTTCTACATTTGGTTTCATATTCAACTGTGACGAGTGAATCTTCTGATCTGGTTGGTATGTAAAGATAGAGCTCAGAATCCATAAATCAGCCCCAGAAAATTTGAGAATTTAAGCGCGGTTGAACCGAAGAATGGGCTTTGTGTATGATGGTCGATACAGTGGCTCCCACTGTGACAATTTTGAATGACGCATCTTCACGACGTAAACGTAAGCGTTGTGCTATGCCCTCTGATATAAAGTTTATTTGAAATCCAGACTCTAAAAGCGCTCTTGCGTGCTTGACCTTTTAACCTTACTACCTTTTAACTTTACTAAATATGTGGCTAAGATTACATGTCTTACATAAGCCTGTCACTGTGGAGCAGCTGTGCCGGAACTAGAGGCTTGCGATTGCAAATTCCCGCTCTCATACCTGTGCAGTACAGTGGGGTAAAGCTTTGAACATACTTGACATTTTGACCCTCCAAATTTTATTACTTTTTTTTTTTATAAATATTTATTGTTATTTTTTTTTAATCAAAAATGGCATGCATTTTTATTACAACACAGTTGGCTTAGGTGATATTTCGACAAGCCAGGTCCTCAGAAAGATGCGTCTTTAAGTCAGCGAAGGGCATCCTTGAGTTGCTGCTCCGCTCTTCGCCACTCCGCCTTGTCCCACGGATGCTGTGACGTCTGGGACCTGCGTCTGCACCGCCTCTTGATTGCCAGAACTATCCAGCCGCCTGGTAACTGGTGGGGGAGTGGCATCGGCTGCTGCTGCGCAAATCTTTGCATCGAACAGGTCAATGGCGGCCTCTACATCCGGTCCAGTGCAGATTTCGGTGTTGAGGTGGGGACTTTTACTCATCTGTCTCTGGAAGACTAAGAGATCAGTGCATGCGTTGATCAGCCTTGGTATTGGGCTGACCGCACTGGCCCTACTCTCCAGGGTAACTATCAGGGCCAGGCGGTCGCTCGGGAGGTCCCAATCGTCAGCGATTGAGAGGAGCTGGTAAGGAATCCCATGGTAGATGGCGAAGTCTATGCAATATGGAGTGCCTCTGCTGCCGTACGGGTATCTTATGGGAGAATCTTTGGCTAGTTGAAGGCCGCGCGCATTGCTGCTATTTGCGCCCCACAGCTATAAATGTGCATTCCAGTCGCCTTCTACCAGCGATTTTAAGTCCGGTGTACAGGGTACGCATCGAAGCCAAAGATTCTGGATTCAAAGACCGCTGGTTCTAGTTTCTGACAGCAGAATTATTCCGATGGCGTGTTTTTGTACTAGGGCCTCCAGCTCTAATACCCTACCTGAAATGCCACTGGCATTCCAGATTAGCACCTTCATTTGGATAACAACGTGGTCAAAAGGGTAAGGATTTGCTGTTGCATACCCATAACCTGCTGTTGCATTTCTGCTTTCCTCTCGATAGCTCAGCTCATGTCCTTAGTGGCAGAGGAAAGTCCTTCCCCATTTCCAGATGTCTGCTGTAGATGTTGTTGCACAGTCAGCCTCTCCTGTTGCTGTTCCCTCACAAGTCTATGTAGCCTCCTTCTGTAGAGTCCTTCTCGCTGGACAGAGCTGGGGGCGTTGTTCTTTTTGTTGAATGTAGCTAGTTCTCTTCTGGTGGCAGCGGTGTATGAAGGCCCCACTACTTGTTCCGTGGGTGCTGTACGGGGGAAGTCAACAGGTGTAGCCCCATTAACTTTATTGCTGTGGCTACGGTTCGCTAAAATCGGTGGGAGACTTTTCATTTTGGCGGGCTTTGGAGCCCCCGCACGCTTTATGTATTCGGCCACTCTTACAGTTGGCAGGGTGGTTACCACCGCAGTGGGCGCTTGTTGCCAGAACTGAGTCGGGCCGTGTGCAAACAATAGTGCGATGATTAAGCCCGCATTTAACGCATTTGTGTTGTCCGTGTGCCGTGTGTCCGTACTCCTGACATCATGGCAATGCACCACATCCTTGCTTCTTCGAGCTGTCTTCACCTTGACTACCTGCTTGCTTAACTTCTTGATGGTAAGAGCCTCCTTGTTGTTGGGCGCCGTTGACTTTGCATGGGCGACAGCGTTGGGCTGGCTGCCGCCCCCAACCTGAGGAGTCGCTGAGGCAGGCAAGTTCCCTTCTTGGGCTACTATCCGTCGGATTCGTCAGTCTCCATGTCTTCGTCGTTATCGGGCGGTGCCGAGAATGCATATCTATTGGATGCATATATGCGAACTGGACTGGTGTCAGTCATATTCTGTTTTCACCGCGCGGCAGGTGGGGACCAGCTGTCTAAGACTTTGCGCTTATCGTTTTTTTTTTCACCTGTGATTGAATCAGTCGAGCCACGGCTAAGGCACTAGAGGGTATGTCTATATTCGCGCTAGCACCAGCATGTGTGCTGCTGCCGGGGCCTTGGGCGTCCATTAAAGAATAAAAAGGTGAAACTGAAGTACCTCTTGCAGACATCACCGCGGAGTATTTATTGGCAGCTGTTGTTAAGCGGCTGATCATTGGGTATTCGACGACGTAGCGGCGTCAGCATATAGTTGGCCTACGTCGTTAGTTCGATACGGCCCTTGTTACTCATTGTAGGTGCGTTGCTGTTGTCAAAACTCACTACAATGGTGGCTCTATTGGCATTGCCGCTTTTTGGGTGCATGACATTTATGTACACATTATGTTTCTTCACAAGCCCAAAGCGTTGATAAAAAGGTAGGTAGGACTAAGATCAATGTCTGAATAATAGCTGCATATAGTAACTGCCGTCCGATCACCCTTAGAGCACGAAAACGGTGACCTGATATGTCCCTTATTAGCTTCTTTTCTGATGGCTAACTATCATAGTCAATCTGTTCTTCGAATCGAGATGTTGTTACCTGGTCTGCTTTTGACATTGCCAAGTGAATCGACATTGCTCTTACAACATCCTTGTCAACGCCTAGACACTGTAGAGACGAATATAATGCCGATATGGTATCAATCAGGCTTCTGAGAAATGAGAAATTTCAAAGATTTTAGAAATAGTGTCAAAAAATAGAAAGCATTTATTGTCATGAATAGCCCTTAATGTTCATAAAGCTATTTCATAATTGCAGTCTATGATTTGAAAAGCCTTTGCCGTCCCCAAAACCTTACCAGTCAAGCAAGCAATTAAATGGTTAAATTTTTCGACACTTGACAGTGTGGAATCGTTATGCACCAGACTTTAATATATTTGCAACGTCGCGATTAATTTCTTTGCGTCTTTAGCATTTACATTATTAACCTTGGACATTTTACAATAATCAATTCAAAAAATGATATATTTCCCAAAAATAAATTGCCAGACAAATGATTAATGACTATCCACCCTGCCCCGATCAGTAAAACAGGGATGCCGAATAATGCCGAAAACGAAATGGCAGCTGCACAAAATACCAAACGGCTCCATCAACAACCGCTGCACAACTCACAAGTACAGTGCTACCTTGCAGTAAAGAAAGCGTGCCGTCCAAGTGCACAAATCAAATTGAGGAATATAATAATATTTTAACAAAGTAAATTTCAGGACAAACTGTTGTTGCCTATTCACCCGATCCCAAAAACAAAATAGAGAAGCCGAAAAATACTCTCCAATTTTCCACTATTTTGCCAATTTTAATTATTGGAGCCGCTTGGGCTTTTTTGTTGACCGATTTCCCATTGCAACGAAAAAAAAACGAGAACAAACTTTTCTGCTCCAAACTTTATTGCTTCTGACCACTGCCAGAAATCGGGAAACAATTCCAACTTATATCATTACAGGAGAAGCTTGTCGCGGCTAATCTGAGCAAAGGACAAGAGCACCGATTAACAGTGCTCTTTAGACAAATTAAGAGCGACTGTTACTCACTGTTTGTTACTGTGTGTGTGTGCCAAAAAGTTGCATCGATACTTTTTTTTTTTTTAATTTGAACTACACCAACGTTCTGGCCCCATTGAAGGGCTAAGGGCTTAAACTACTGGTGGCACGGTCACCTTGCGTATTGGCCGATTGACGATTGCGGCCGGCATGCGAATCTCCGCCACGCGCACTTCACCGTCTTCGCCGACTGTGGTTGCCATCATGCGTCCTGTTATTCAATTATTAAGGTATTGTCCTCGTTTACTAGTTTTTCTTTTTTCTCCTCTATTAGCTAAATTATTGATACTATTCTTGAACATCTCATCCTAGCTTGATCATAATAGGATTAACATACTTAATATTACCTATTTAGTTTTATAATTATTCGATTTCTTTTATATTTTTATTATGATTATTCAGAGGTCGCAAATAACAGTCAACACTTTCGGATTGTCTGTAAAATAACAGTTAGTGTCAGACAGAATAAATAAGGGAGAAAGAAAACACACAAAGTTCTGTTTCTATGTAGTATACTCTGGCACGAGCATAGACACTTTTATTCGTATTTTTTTCGGGCATGTTATTCCACGAACACTGAACAGAACGCTGCTGCCAAAGTGTCTTTTGTGCTTGTGTATGTCTGTTAAAATTGCATGCATTTTTTATTGTTAAGCTTAATGTTGAATAAAAATACCCATACACATAAACATAAATAAACAAACTAGAAATTATTTAATTGGAGTTTTCTTATAGCTTTTAATATATGCATGCTATTTAAAATAGCTTGCCTACATCTTAACTGTATTATGTCATACTCTCTTTTTCACTCTCTCACTCTCTCTCGCTCTAGCATTCATTGATATCGTCACACGACAACAACAAGAAAAGACACTTTTCGCTTCCACTTTGTTTGTTTTGCTCTTCAAAAAATACACATTTCTGTGCGACCGACCGAATGTGTCCTGTTAAGATCTTACTGTCAGACATAACAGCTGTATTGCTCAAGCAAAAGCACACGCAGAGTACACATTTGCTAGGAAATAAAGTGTTCGATGGAGAGCAAAACCGAATTTGCTTCGTTTTTTCCTGTTTATTCGAGACCCGACCGCATTGAAATAAGTGTTGACTGTTATTTGCGACCTCTGTGATTATTATTATTATTTTTTTTTTTCAAATGAATACCCGGTTAGCGAGGCCGATGGGGTAGATTCCGCGAAGTCTCCGTCGCTTTCTTCTGATAAGTCTTCTAGCCAATATATTGGGGTGGGCAGAAAGACGGGCCATATAGCTGGTGGACTGCTGACGTAGAAGGTCACCCACCAAGGGGACCTTTAGGTCTCTTGCTAAGGCCCAGTTGCGGATGAACCAGGGAGCCCCAGCACTCAGTCTGAGTACCTTGGCTTGAAAGACACTTATTTTCCTCCAGTGAGTTTTTGCTGATGTGCCGAAAATTTGGCTTGCATAACGCCAAACTGGGGCTAGGAGTGTTTTATAACGCAGCACCTTATTGCTCAGAGAGAGCTTGCTGCTTGCCTTAAGGAGCCAATCCATATTTTTTAGTTTTTGACGTACGCAGTGGCATGTTGTTGCGATGTGTTTGCTCCAAGTGAGCCTGCGATCTAGGTGGACTTCAAGGTAGCGATGGACTCCAAGGAAGTTCGCCTTGGAGGAATTCCGGATCGCGAATGTGCAATATATCGATTTTTGCCTGTTGATGGCAATTCGCCACTTGCAGTTGGTCAGTGGCTTAGTAAACACAGCTGGCTTTTGAGAGGATTGCTGTATCGTCGGCGAACGTGGCGAGGTTGAAGCTATCGGGATGCTCCAGTGTCGTCGGGTCCACCGTCGGCATGTCGGCTGTGTTAACAGTGTAGAGCCACGGAGCAAGGGCGCTGCCCTGGGGGACTCCAGCATGGATTTCCTTGACTCCAGAGAACGTGCCGTCGACTACCATTACAGATTTTCGGTTTTTGAGGAAGCTGTGGATTATATGAAAAAGAGAGGGGGGAAGCAAAGTTTTTAATTTAAACAGGAGTCCTTTGTGTCACACTCGGTGAAACGCCTGTTTGATGTCAACAAATGCCGCGACGCATTACTCGAGGTTCTCGAAGCTGTCGAGGATGAAATCCACCAATCGGTGGAGCTGCTCCGGTGTCCCATGCCGTCTTCGAAATCCGAACTGATGCCTTGGTATGATGCGCTTAACACAATCCAGCCCCGACACTCTGGCCATTAATATTCTTTCGAATATTTTGGAGAGGGTCGGAAGCAGGCTGATTGGTCGATAGGATTCGACTTGCTAGAGCGATTTTTTGGGTTTTGGAATCATGGCTATCAGAGCGCTTTTCCGATGCTTTGGAAAGTGTCCGATTCGAAGCATTGTATTATATAAGTGCACAATGAAGAATATGCCTTTGCTGGGGAGCAGATGTATTGTTCTGCTGTCCAGTTCATCAGATCCAGGGGCTTTTCTAATCTTAAGCGCTTGGATTTGTGTTTCGACCTCTTTGAGGGTCACCTGGAGAGTGGACAGGTCAGGTTGTTCTGGTGCTTCGAGGGTCCTGTCTATGTATTCTTCATGCAGCGAGTGGGGGGAATCGAACGGTTTAAATCGCTCCTCTAGGTGCGTGGCGAAAGTTTCAGCGCGTTCTAAGCTCGATCTTGCCCAGGAACCATCCTCTCTTTTTATGGGGCTCTTGCGGACGGGCAGTCTTTTTAAGCATTTTGTCAGCTACCAGGGGCTGTATCCCGTGCTAGCATCTGGCCTTGCGTCCATAAGTTTTCTGCTGAACTGCTGGTTGCTTATGGCCGCGAGGACTTCCTGGAGCCTGTTGGATATCCTTCTGTATATCCTGTTTACCCTAAAGTCACCAGTGCGCACTTACTCCTTACGTAGCCGCCTTTTTAATGCCAGAAGTGGAGCTGCCGCCGGATGGATTGAGCCTAGAGGGGGCGATATCCGGATCGGGTCTATAGCATGTGAATCAAGTTGGGCTGCTGCTCGAATCTTCGCCAAGAAATTATCGATAGCATCCTCAATGTCTTCAGGGGAGGTCAGAATCATGTTGAGATTGATTGTGTTGTTGAGTTCAGCCTGGAATCTTTCAACATCCCCATTTGTCGGCAGTAGACTCTTTCTTTTTGGCTGCTGCATAGGGTTGGTGTGGACACTAGCCGAAAGAGGAAGATGGTCCGAAGAGAGGTCATATTTGGTCTCGACGGAGAGTGAGTTCTGCCTAAGGCCACCATATATGAAGTAGTCTAGGGCGCTAGGAGTGCGTTGCGAGTTGTACGCGTAGTATGTTGCATCTCCGGTTGCCAAGACTTCGCATCTGCAGTCGATGATGGCTTCGTGCAAATTCTGCACTCTCGTGCAGGCTCTGTTGTTTCCCCATAGTCTGTGTTTCGCATTCCAGTCCCCTCCGGCAATGAATTTTTGTCCTAGGTTCATTCGTGTACTAGTGTAGTGTATTCATGCATGCGGATTGTAACACCTTGTCACAATATTAAGTATTGTCATTGACAACAATGGATATAAGCTGACAAATCAAAACATAAGCGCAAGTCAGTGACTCGATCAAATGTAATATGATCAGCCACTTGATTGATTACTTTCTAATTTTAAACCCATTTTTGAAAATATAGTTGTATGTACTAATTGAAGTTCAGAGCGACTGTTATTCACGTGTGTGTGTAACAAACTTTGCTGCACTCTGCAAGTTTACATCTGTCGTATGCTTAGATGTTTAATTTATTTTAATTTAAGCTTCTCTACTACAAGCCCTCCACTCATACATTAGTACAGTTAAGAGAAAGCTGCAGTAAAAAATTAAATATTAAAAATAATCTATCCAAAATTAATAATAATCGCAATAATTGATGGTCAGCACGTAAGCTACTAAAATAAAGAGAAGCAGATTATGAAATAGCCAGTGCACGAATTTTCGAGAGCATGCCAGAAGCGACAGCAGAGAGCACACTCAGGGTGAAACGAGCGCGCCCCCGCTACAAACAGTGCCAGGAGCGGCGAATGGTATGCGCTGAGATAGAATCGGCAATCAAAGTTGACGATCGAGCATTCGCAACGGTCATGCTGGGACAGCGAAAGATTGCTGGGCTGCTGGATGCGGGAGCATCCGTCAGTTTCCTGGGAGAAGGTTACCTGCAATTGACAAGAGCATTGGAATTTGAAATAAACCGGGTACGATCGACAGTTCAATCAGCTGGGCGCACTCAACATCACACTCTAGGTCGAGTCGATACCACAATATCGAACAACAACCGGACTCAGCAATAAACGCTGTAACTTTGCCTATCTCTCAAGCAGTCACTGTATCTTGGAGTGGACTTTTGGAGAAAATTCGGTCTGGCGCCGAACGTGTCCTGGATTACATATCTCGAGGATTGTGACACACAATCATTTAAATTCGTACTTTTTAACTAGTGGATGGTGCGGTGCCAGTCAAAGAGCGATTCTTCCCAGTGACCAACTATTATATGCCGAAGTGAACAAGATGCTCCGACTGAGTCATCGAGGCGAGCGAGAGTCCGTGGAACAACCGTATAACGCTTGTCAGGCAGCCCGGAAAGAACACACTAAGTCTGGATGCCCGCAAGTTGAACAACTTGACCATCAAAGATGCAAACCTGCTGCATAACATTATGAACATGAACAGCTTGACCATCAAAGATGCATACTTGTTGCATAACATCGACTCCATACTGAACAGAGTTGACGGTACCATATAGATAAGTTGCGTAGATTTAAAGCATGCGTTTTGGCAGGTAGAGCTGGACCCCAAGAGTCGCGAATACACAGCATTCACTATACCCGGCAGGCCTCACTATCAGTTCCGAATGATGGCATACGGGCTATGCAACGCAGCTCAGAAAATGTGCAGATTGATGGAGAAGGTGATTCTTCAACGCTTGTGCAATCGCGTATTCACCTACTTGGATGACTTGCTAATCATCTCGAGAATGCTTGAAGAGCACTAAGAGCTGCTGAACGTAGTCAGCGATGACCTGAAAGAAGCGAATTTAACTATTGGGTTACTAAAATCTTCAAATACCTGCAATATTTGGGTTGCATCATCGGAGATAGGGCATTTCGCAACGACCCAAAGAAGATAGAACAAAACTGCAGATCGCTCTTCCGAAGATCACTAAGCAACTGCGAAGTTGTAAAGGCACAGCGGGATGGTAGAAAAGATTTATCCGAGACTTTTCTGGGAAAACTGCTTTAAAGCGAACACGAAGCTAGTTTTGACTATATAAGCGATAAATACTTTCCAGGAGCTCAAGAAGACACTCACATGTGCACCCGTACTGGCGCATCCTTATTTCCGCAAACACTTTTTAATTCAGTACGATGCAAGCCAATTTGGAATAGGAGCGGTGCTTCTTCGGAGGGATGGCAATGGACGTGATAGACCGATTGCTTTTCTTTCAGATAAAATACGCTGAGTGCAACTCAATAATAGTGTGGCAGAAAAGGAACGCCTGGCAGTCGTCAAAGCTGTCGAAAGTTTACGCTCATATGAGGAACTAATGCCGTTCGCATTATTACCGACCATGCCAGCCGCCAGGGGCTATGACACTGAAAATCCTCCGACACAGGTTATACGTCCACCAATGGGGAAGGAAGTCAACACAGAAAGGCTAATACAAAAGTTGTATATCGACTTTTTGGGAACGTGTCCACGTTCGCGAAATGGCAAAATGCACCTTTTCATAGTGCTCAATCACTTTTCCAAATTCATCTGGCTAAAAACTATACCAAAGGCGACGACTGTCGCAGTGGTGAAATTTTTACGCGATCAATTTCACGCAGTTCGGAGTACAGGATATATGCGCCACAAGCGAACGCGAAACACAGGACACCATTCACGTAGTCTATGAGTAAGTGACAATATGGTACTACTTGATATTCTGAGACATTACATATTTACCTGGACTAAAGATATTCAAGCGAAATTTCATCCTGAGTGATTTCGCAAAAAGCCGAAACGCAAAGTTCTGCCACAATTACGCCAAGTGCAGAGTCGTGAGGACGGTCGGATCCAGTCCCTACGAACTCGAGGCGCTGCAAGGTGTGCAATTGGGAATATTCCACAAAAAGGACCTGAAGCAGTGGACATACGTTTGTGCCTGGCTAACATTCACGATATGGCTCTATACAAATCTCAGAATCTGTGGCGTAGTAAATCACAGGGTGGGGCGATGGCCCACGTTTGCGTTGGCGAAACAAGAGACGCAGGGATAAAGCCCGATATTGTTTTCATTGCTAATTCGATTAGAAAAAGGAAAAACCTAGAGCCCAGTGTAAAACGGCCACATACACAACAAAAAACAAGTAAGAGGTTCTATGTGTGGATGTATACGGAAATTCTTGGAATTTGCGCAGTAGCTATGCTGCTAACACGTGCGCACATAACTTTTATGTTTCTTAACCGATCTTAATGAAATTTTCGACAGTACATCTTATTGTAGAATAGAATAAAGAATATTTGTGTATACTCAAAAATTCTATTGCATATAAGTTGTGGCTTAAATTGATGGGCAATACAAGTTGGATAATTAACTTGATTTATAGCTTTCAAGTAGTAGCGGGGAGGTGGCGATAGGTATAAAATGAAAGATACTCGATATATATCTATACTATTCTAGAAGCTACATGTCAAGTTTGGTGACTCTAGCTCATATTATTTGCCGAAATGGCTCAAAAAACAGGATTTCAATACCGATTTTTATCGATTGCTTGGAAACGGGGCAAGTTATCGAATATCGGAAACAAACTCGATGTGCGCAGGCATTAGGAGTCTCTAGCTCTTATAGGTTCTGAAATCCTTGCGTTCATACATACGGACGGACGGACAGGCAGACAGACGGACATGGCTAGATCGACTCGGCTATTGATGCTGTATAAAAAGGCGAATTTGTGGTAATTTCAAAAATATAAATAAAATAAAAGTAAAGAAATGAGAATATAATATACAGTTGAAAAAATAAATATATATATATTTAATTCAATTTAATAGTGTTGCCGAACCCGATGTGCCACTATACTTGAAATGCCGCAGAAACAATTGGCGAAGATTAGGTCACCAGAGGAGCAGGTTGGCTACCATCTCCGGTTTTTCCTAAAATAAAACTGTTTTCCAAAGAAAATAACGGAATGTAAAAAAAGAATTCATTTAATAAATTGTTGCATGTGACGTTATCGGCAGCATCGAGGGTTTGCTTAAGTGGTTGCGTGCGATATTATCGGCCACGCCGATATCTTTTTGTCATATGGTCAGTGTATGGGGGGTGAAGCTGGGTGAAGGGTGGCAACACCAGGCTTGCGATCCACGGCGCCAAAAGCGACGATTGCTATTGGCCGCCCGATTCGCTTTAAAGAGACTATGAGGAGAGTGGATCGCATGCCCTTGGATATGCCCTTGGCCCTCATTTGGGCCGTTGACCCAAAAAAAAGCACCTGTGCAGATGGGCAGTTCCAATCTTGCATGTCGGCTCAAAAGATTCGAATTTTTTCCATCCGGCAAGTTAATCCGGCGCGTATTAACAAAAAAACTTAACAAACAAATACAATTTTTGGTTTTGCTTTTTTTTTTTGCAATTTAATAAATATCCGTAAATTAAACCATTCGAGTCACCAAATATATAAAATTAAAAGAGACTTAAAACTTAAGTGCGACGAGAGACGATCCAATAAAAATCAAAATAAACGGCTCCGGCAACGAAGGGACCAGCTCTCGCACCAGAGGCCCACGAAACATCCCAAAGGCCAGGATCCGGCTCAGCGGCGCACACCAGCCATATCCGCGACGCCGCCAGCCAAGCGTCGGCGTAACCCTGAAGGCGACGAGACGAGCCACCAACGACCGGGCTCCAACAACGAAGAAGGGGCCACAGGCAAGACCACGCCCACATCCTCCGAGTGAGTCTGTTCCATTTTGCCCCCTTCGTTCGAGTCTTGAGCAGAGTCAGACGAAGACTCCTGATTGTACTCCCTGAAAAAGAGCAGAATTTTATTGCCGTTAAATTTAGTTTTTTTTGTTTATAAATCATATCTATACATACCTAGGCACTTATGCCGAGCTACACTTTAGAGTGCGAACAGTGAGGGAAAACTCCAAAGGTGATGCATCTGCGCCTGTAAAATATAAAAGTTTAAAATTAACACTTGCGCGAACTATGCTCACATACTTACCTAATTTGAATTACCCACTTATATCGCCCCTTACCACCCCTCAGAGAGCGCTTTAGGTAGGGTAAGGCAGAATTAAGCGATTTAATACAGATATATATAACCAACCTGTTGCACGACTGATTATCGTGACATACCCAGTTCTAAGTATTTGTGTGGGCACATTGTTCCTAAATCGGCGCAACGATTGCCTCAAAATTGCCTCCTTGCTTGTCTCTTTTTGCGGCGACTAGCAATATCTTTGCAGTATTTCGTCGCCTGTTCCATTGAGTGCTGTTAAAATAAAAAAAAATTCTATAAGACAAAAATTTAGAAATTAATACCCATTGTCCATAATCATAAGTATATGCAACATTAATACGCACCTGGAGAAGAAATGTTCACGTGCATGAAAGCTAAATTATCTGAATGGAGACACCTTATAAATTAGAAAGAGATAAGAAGCATTAATTGTTAATAATCATAAGGAATGCAACCAATTATACGCACATATTGAAGAGAGAAATTTCCGGCTAAGTCTCACTTGTTGGGCGGGGGGGGCATAACAGCCGACACGGGCTGATGTAGGCCGACAAGTGGCCAAAAAGAGGGAGATGAGTAAAGGTGATCGTCTCATGGTAGGGCGGGTACACTGGGTCTGGAACCGGGGCCCGATCTGGAAAACTACTGTGGATTAATAGTGTTTTTTTTTGTTAATTTATATTAGAGTCTCACCGTTGCTTGTTTACATTCACTTGTCGTCGGAACTGTTCATGTCGTTCATTTGTTAGAAGTTCCGATTGTTTGTTGTTATCGATTATGTGATTCATTTTGAATAGTGTTGTATAGCCATGTTTTGCTGCAGACGTTGTAGCACTAACCATACAATGCATAGACTTGTCAAATGTCGTTTTTATCGGATACCGATATATCGTCAACGAGTGAGCCCCATGGGTGCTCGCGCCCATTTTAGTGTGCCCAGACAAAGTAAGACTGCTGAGAGTGGCAGCCGAACGCCGGCCTCGAAAGCCGAACGTTCAGTATGAAGCCGCATCTCGCTCAGCGCACAACGCCGCTGCGGCTGTTGCTATTTCGTAATATATGTATGTTAGTTTCAGCCCAAATACATACATATGTGTGTATGCGTGTGCAGAGTGTGCCTCGCTCTCACTTATTGCTTTGCGCACTTGTGTGCATCTCCTTCTCCCTGCATAGCTTCTCAAAAACCCCGAGATCTACAAACATACATACATATGTTTATATATAAATATATCAAAATCTTCTCATTATGGCTGACTGGACGAAGAAATACATGATAGAGCATTTGAATGTGTGTGCCTTTTGCCACCACAGGCACAAAAGGCACACAATTGAAGAAAAAATCTCTGGCTCGTGACAAACGCCGCGATCTACTTGTGCGCACATCCACACAACACAAACATATGTATGTATGTTTGTAGATCTCGGGGTTTTTGAGAAGCTATGCAGGGAGAAGGAGATGCACACAAGTGCGCAAAGCAATAAGTGAGAGCGAGGCACACTCTGCTCACGCAAACACACATATGTATGTATTTGGGCTGAAGCTAACATACATATATTACGAAATAGCAACAGCCGCAGCGGCGTTGTGCGCTGAGCGAGATGCGGCTTCATACTGAACGTTCGGCTTTCGAGGCCGGCGTTCGGCTGCCACTCTCAGCAGTCTTACTTTGTCTGGGCACACTAAAATGGGCGCGAGCACCCATGGGGCTCACTCGTTGACGATATATCGGTATCCGATAAAAACGACATTTGACAAGTCTATGCATTGTATGGTTAGTGGTTGTAGCTTTGTTGTTATCGATTGTACGGACTGCGGGCCAGGGATGGGACTACACCCAGAGAAACCGATGAGCCAGCCGGCGCGGCCCACTGAGAAACAGCAGTTCCGTAACAAACTATTGAATGATTGTAATATTATACTAATTTAATTATTATTATTCTAATTATTGTTACTGTTTACTATTAATTACAAGCAATTTCATCATTAAAGTGTGTAGTGGCCACGCGCAAGCGGCTATGACTTAAACTTATTTATTTGTGATATTTATAATATAGGATACAGCTATATTTATTTGTTTGTCCTTTGCGTTACTTTCGTCAAACCGTTTTCGTGTTCGCCTTGCAAGAATATAAGTGATACGCAATTGTTAGTAATGTTAAGTGTTAATTCATTGAATGTATTTGTGTTAGTAACATTGCACATGCCCTAGTTACAAGTTAATGGTAATATAAGGGTGTTAGGCGGGTGCACGATCTTAAAATCTGTTCATCATATGCATGTTTGCAGGTTTTTCGAAAATCAAACAAAATTCAAAAGTCCCTTTTTAAATATAAATTATTTTGCTAACCAACTCTTCCATTTATCGAGGTCTTTTTCACCCCTGGTTCATCTATGTCTAGCCGGCAAATCGATAAAAGGAATGTGAACGACAAGTCGGATCATAACAAGTAATTAAAAAGTGTGTTACAGAACTGCTTTTTCCCTTTGGACCTTGCCAACTGGCTCTTCGGTTCGCATACGATATACGGAAATTCTTGGAATTGGCGCAGTAGCTATGCTGCTAAAACGTGCGCACATAACTTTTGTGTTTCTTAACCGATCTTAATGAAATTTTCGACAGTACATCTTATTGTAGAATAGAATAAAGAATTTTTGTATATTCTCAAAAATTCTATTGCATATAAATTGTTGGATAATTAACTTGATTTATAGCTTTCAAGTAGTAGCGGGGAGGTGCCGATAGGTATAAAATGAAAGATACTTGATATATATTTTACAATTCTAGAAGCTACATGTTAAGTTTGGTGACTCTAGCTCATATTATTTTCCGAAATTGATCAAAAACAGGATTTCGATATCGATTTTTATCGATTACTTGGCAGCGGGGCAAGTTATCGAATATCGGAAACAAACTGGATGTGCGCAGGCACAGGAGGACCTTCAGAGCTAGTGAGTTCGTTCCAAAAGTGTTCTCTCACGCCAGGCTTAAGGCAAAGGCCAGAGAGTTCGGTAAGTTGTCCGATTCAGTGCGTTTTTCCTTTTCTGCAACGTATAAACTAAATCATAAGACTAACCTTTTTATACCCTTAACCGATTTAAAATGGGTAAAAAGGGTATAATGTATTTCTGCACATGTATGTGACAGGCAGAAGGAAGCAACTCCAACCCTATAAAGTATATACATTCTTGATCAGCATCAATAGCCGAGTCGATCTAGCAATGTCCGTCTGTCTGTCCGTCCGTCCGTCCGTCTCTCCGTCCGCCCGTATGTATGATTGCAAAGATCTTAGAACCTATAAGAGCTAGCGAAATTTTAGCTGTAGGTCCTCCTAGTGCCCGTGCAGATCGAGTTTGTTTCCGATAGTATATATATTTCAGTATCTTTCATTTTATATCCATCACCATCTCCCCGCAACTACCTCATAGCTATAAATCAAGTAAATATATCAATTTACATATGCTGCCCACCAATAAAAGCCACAATTTAAATGTAATTGTGCGAACACTTGAATATTTTAAAGTACAATAAGATCTACTGATGAAAATAACATCAAGATCGGGTAAGAAGCACAAAAGAAAATATGATTCGGCTGCCCACGTGTTTGACAGCTAGCGCAAATTGCAAGAATTTCTGTGTACATGTATACACACACATTCATGCGCGTCTTCTTTGAATTCTATCAACGGCATTACAATTGCGATTGTATTGTTTTCTGTGCTGCTATTTATACCCTGAACCCATTAAAAATGGGGAAAGAGGGTATAATATATTGGTGCAAATGTATGTAACAGGCAGAAAGAAGCATCTCCGACCCTATAAAGTGTATATATTCCTGATGAGCATCAATAGCCGAGTCGATCTAGCCATGTCCGTCTGTCAGTCTGTCTATCTGTCCGTCTGCCCGTATGAATGAACACAAGGATCTCAGAACCTATAGGAGCTAGAGAGCTGTAACGAAGGTCCTAATCCCCGTGCACATCGAGTTTGTTTCCGATATTCAATAAAAAGTAATCGATAAAAATGCCTATTTTATGGGCAATTTCGGTAAATAATATGAGCTAGAGTCACCAAAGTTGACATGTAGCTTCTAGAATAGTATATATATATATATCAAGTATCTTTTATTTTATACCTATCGCCACCTCCCCGCTACTATCAAGTTAATTATCCAACTTGTATTGCACATCAATTTAATCCACAATTAATATTGTGGCTCTTGGGTTGAGGCGGCGGCAAGTGGTTCGGTTAGTTGCGAGTTCGAACCCTGACAAGGGAATTTTTTTATTTTTTTATTTTAATTTTTATTTATTATTACGAAAGCAAACAAGCGCGTAGAGCGAGCTGCATTTGGTGTTGGAAGAACTGGGTTCAGCGTATCCCCTAGTCGGGAGCTCCCGACTAGAACCTCTTGCTTGTTCAAAGTTTGATCTGTGGAGCTTTTTTCATCAACTACATACAACTCCGGAAGAATGAACACAATTATATGCAATTTTGAAGGTCCTCCTAGTGTCCGCGCAGCACAAGTTTGTTTCCGATAATCGACAACTTGCCCCGTTTCTAAGCAATCGATAAAAATCGAAATCGAAATCCTGTTTTTGGGCAAATCTCGTAAATTTTGAGAGCTGGAGACATCAAATTTCCTAGCACAAATTGCAAGAATTTAAGTATATATTAATTCTATAAACAGCATAGCAATTGCGGTTCTGTTGTATTCTGTGCTGTGGTTATCTGCTGCCATTTTAATTAGTTTTTTTTTCATAAAGGTAGGTGATGCAATCTGTCACAGGTTCGATTCCTAGGGAGGGAAAGATAACTTTTTTATTACTGCTAAAGCAAACGAGCTCGTAGCACGTGCATCATTTGTTGTTGTTCGGAGTGTCCCCTAGTCGGAAACTCCCGTCTAGAGCCTCTTACTTCTTTTGATTAGTATTTGTTAAGGTATGAGTATGGATGTATCACACAAATAAAATCAATTAAATGGGGCTGTGTACGGAACTTCTACACTCAGGTATTCCAAAAAAGACGAAACTACGACTTGTAAGCTGTACTCCGTTGTCACACACGAACTTCTTGGGCACCCCGAATATACTCAAAATCTTTTCTCAGAACGCCATCTGCAAGTGCGTCGCCGTCGTCCCCTGAGTGAGATCAATTCCACCCACTTCGAGAAAGCACCATGAAACACGAGCAACAGAGTACTGCCGTCAGCTCTGTCTCCGTAACATGCAACCGGCCGGCTTGAGTTGTTCGCTGTTGAATATCTGGCGGACTTTACAGCATTTCATATACTTGGCGGCGTCGTGGACCATACCTGGCCAGTAGTACCTCCGGACTAACCTTGACACTGTCTTCCTTGTCCGGTGTCCGGCCGTGGGAGCAGCATGACATTCCCGCAGCACCTTTTGTCGTTGATCACTTGCCACACACTGTTCCCAGGGTATGTAGTTCTAGTCGTCCATCCGGTGGCCCAAATGTCTCTTAATTTGCAGGGGGGCCGGCAACCACTCCATGCTGACATGTCTCTGGAGGATGCCTAGTTAGTGCATCAGCCACGACGTTAAGCTTCCACCATCGGTAGTGGACATCAAACTGGAATTGTTGCAGTTCCAATGTCCACCGAAGGGCACTCGATCGAGTTAAGCCATTTGAGTGCCAGATAATCCGTTATCACGTCGAAAAGGTACCCCTCGATCACAAGATCGCCAGGCACTCCTTCTAGCTGGCGGACTACTTCACCTCAGTATTCAACAACTTACAAAACGTGTATGCTAACACTTGCTCCTGTCCCTCTATTGTCTGCGTCAGCACTGCACCGAGACCATATACACTCGCGTTAGTCTGCAAGATGAATCTGGCGAAAAAGACCGCACAAGCTAACACAGGGGTGTCCTTCAATTGACGCAATGCCTCGTCCTGCCCCTCTCACCATTAGCGGCCGTACCTGAGCCGCGAAAATGGGCACGAAACGTCTGTACCACGAAGCCATCACAAGCGCTACCCCAACTCCTTGCAATTAGTCAGGTATCTACGGTTGCGTATCGTCTCAACCTTCTCCGGATCGGTCCATATCCCCTTCCGCTAATCACGTGTCCACGATAGACCAACCTCTCCTTGAGGAAAGTGCATTTCTTTTTATTCAGCCTTAGGTTGGCTGCCCTTAACCGGCGGAATGACTCCCTCAAATTCTCGACGTGTTGTTCTCGTGTCGCCTCTATTACCATAATATCGTCTAGGTAGGCGAACGAATGGGGCTTCATCTCCGGTCCTTTAACCGAGTCCAATGCTCTCTGGAAGGTCGCACACGCTTAATGTAGTCCGAATGGCATCCCCGCCCTTGGAACAAACCTGTTCCCGGCAATTGTATGCCGTGCATTCTCTTCTATCGCCTGCCATCGCTATCTGCCAATACCCGTGCTTCAAATCTAGGGTACAGATACATCGGAGACAGAGTAAGCATCCGGAATGGAGTGCGGGTAGTACATTTGCTTCAATGGATTGTCATCGTTCATCCGGATCTTGTGCTCCGTCTTCGACCACAGATGGAGCCCTATTATTCCTCCACTCCTGGGCACGTTTCCACCATTGCTGAGCAGGCACTCCCTTTCCTGACGTGGGAGGCCTTCTTTTGACTCAGGCCCCATGATCGGTGCCCAATACACACAGAAAATGTATCAATCCGACATCTTACCACAAGGCCTTCCATTCTTCCAGCGTGTGGCGGCAACAATCGTAAATATTCCTGCCCCGGTTCCCACATAGCCAACAGAACACGGCCCTTGCGTTGGGACACTCCTTGGCGAAGTGCCCCTCCTGTGCAAACCTGTGACATGGCCGTCGCGGATCGAACACTGATCCGGCCTTTTGGCTCCTCATCCGATGGGCGATCTCCGCTTGGTCCATTGCTGGCGAGGCGGGGTCCGTCCGTAATTGCCGCTCGGCTCCCACTGGGGCTCAAGGTCGTCCACGAAACCAAGGGGGTCGGATCGGCCATCATACCTCACACCCCATTTCCGAACTTGTTCCGGAACGTTCCAAAGTGGCCTAGCATCCGACTGAGGATACAGCCTGGAAGCAAAAATAACACTGCTCGGGTTAGCGGGGTTCCGCCCTATCTTGGTGTCGATCGCTGTTGCTCGGAGGGCTCCATCCCTTCTGATGTCATGAACCTCCCCTAGACCCCCTGACAACTAAAGTAGGAGTCCGAATTTCTGGATGCTCGTACAATTGGCAGCTTCTCAGGTCTGGTTCCAATTTTTTATGTGGCGCCAACGTCGGGAAGGCCGTTCCAGGATGGCGGGTCTAACGTCTTGGCATACTGTGTTTCCAACTCAGCGAGCCGAACCGAAGTTTCAGGGAAATGGCCGCAATCCTGCACGTTAATTTATAGTCGCTTACGCAGCTCCTCCACGCGCCCTTCCTTTTCCATTTACGCCCCGTATAGAAACCTGGCGGAAACGTAGCGCATATCCAAAACAGCCGAGTCTGCCTTCAGAGCTTGATGGAAATCGCGGGCGGTATCTCACTAACAGCCTGTATTGTTCTCACAGGCGACGGGACTAGGCCTCGTTTTACTAAAAACCACACGATGCCACGATGCCCGAGATTACTACTAATAGGAAATAAAATGAGTGAGCATACTTCGTTGTCATCATTACTTTTATTTGGAAATCATTCACTATGATTGTTATTACTCTACTCTTCTTCCTTACCTAAAGACCCTGTCGCACTGCCTGGTGCCCTAGCGCTCCGCCGTACACTTTCGGTTATTTTCGTTTCTTTTTGTCTCCCTCAACGCACGTCTACTCACATTGATCGTCAAAGCAGAAGTGCCGGCACACACGCTGACAAGCCGTGCGTTTGCCTCGGCCACTAAACTTCCCCTGAAGCTTTCGCAACTTCGCCTCGGAGCTTTCGCTCTTCTCCGCCGAAGTGAACTTGTGCTCTCGAGGGCGGTGTTAAGTAACCGGTCAGTAACGCACGGTTGCTGCGGTGGCCATTAAATTCAAACTTAAGCTATGCCCTTAATCAACTTCAAAACTCGGCTCCTTGCCCTAATCATTCTAGTAATTATTAAAAAAATACTCAGAGACTAATAATAATAATCGTGCCAAAAATACAAATCAAGCGGCTTCTTGCCTTACTTATTACTAATAAGAAGGATGCTTACAGACAAACGATATCAATTGAAATATAAATCCAATGGCTCCTTGTAACTGTGGATTGTGATTTGGCTGCTCCAGGTAGCCGCCTCACAACATTACATCGGGATGCACGCGAAAAAAAAAGAAATGTATGACAAATGTTAGTGCAACCAACAAAACAATATCTAAACTATGAACTTTTTCTAAAAAAAATAACAAGCTGGGCCCACGAAGGTTTTTTTATAAAGCCATTCTGCTATTAGGGTCCCCAAATCTATAAAAAAAAATGTGTTAAATGAAAATCGGTAAAAGCTGTAGCATAGGGATAGCGATGCTACCAACAATAAAAGATGGCAAGTAATAGGATGAAAACAGCATATCGTGTTTCGAATTTCTTAGTTCAGTCTAATCACTAACCAAAAAACATATAGATGGGACATGCCGTAGAAAATTTCACCAAAAATAATATGCATCTGGTCCAACGAGCGAGTAAGATATACCTATGACAGCTTTTGATCGCTCACACTACAGGAAATTCCTTTGGCTTACTCTCTTCCATATGATTTGTGCGATAGAAAGGCATCGCTGCTGTTTATCTCGCTCCCACTACAGGAAACTGCTTTGGCTTACTCTCTTCCATATGATTTGTGCGATAGAACGGCATCGCTGTTTATTTTTATCTCGCTCGCACTTACTCTCAGTGCTCTCAATGCTCTCTATATGTCTAGGTACCGTTTAAATGGAAGAGAGTAAGCCAAATGAGTTTACTGTAGTGTGAGCGATCAAAAGACGTCATATGTATATCTTACTCGCTCGTTGGACCAGATGCAAACCTTTTTTTGGAGACCAACAACCTTTCACTGCGTGTTCTATCTATATGCTTTTTGGTTAGTGATATAGGATAGGCAGTAGAGCCCAAACGCAAAATCTTCATTCGCATTGAAAATTAACATTGTTTAGCATAGCTTAAAACTGTAGTGGAAACGAGGTATTTTTACAATAGTAGTACCAACTATAATCGAATTTGTAATCGATAGTGTTTTAGCCACTTGGTCTCCTTTTCGTGAAAATTTAACTTCTACATATAATAAGTGATCATTAACCAAGCAATTTTGTTGACTATCATGCAGAAAACTATATTCCCAAATATATAAATTTGTTGAGCTTTTATTCATTTTAGAAGAACTTTTTAAAGTCAAAGTTTTCTGAAAAGTGCTTGTGAGCTAATGTAAAAGATAACAAAATGTTCTGTATGTTATAAGGGCATCAAAATGACAGTAAATAGTGTATTTATGTAAATCACGCGTGAGTAAATAAATCTTTTTCCAGCTTTTATATATTTAAAATTGGTTTGACATATGAAAAATAAGCGCTATATAAATTTATGTAGTTGTGTATATATTAAAGTTTTTATATATGTATGGATTGAAAGTATGTTTATAAATAAATTGTATTATGTATAAAAGGAATTACAATTATGTATAATTAATTTTACAAAAAATAGGAAAGAACGCATATCATAAGCAAACATCTGCATGTGTACATATAAATATTATATCTATACATAAACATATCCGTAAATATGTATACATAAAATCGGTGACTACAAATAAAAGGAAATTTCCATGAGTATTCTGACGCATTCCAATCTGGGTCAAGGTAAATTTCTACACTTTGTTTGTATACTATAAAAAATTGTGAAAATATATATTATCTATGGCGGTTATTCTCATTACTATAGAATAAAATCAGCAGCGAGTTACATACTGTTTGGTGTTGCAATTTTAAAAATTATCGATGGCACGGTAGCGATTTCTTTTATACCCAGAACACAATAAAAATGGGTAAAAAGGGTATAATGTGTTTGTGAAAATGTATGTAACAGGCAGAAAAAGGCATCTCTGAAGGCATCATGAACGCAAGGATATCAGAACCTTTAAGAGCTAGAGACTTGAAATTCGGGCCATAGATCCTCCGAGTGCTCGCGCAGTACGAGTTTGTTTCCGATAATTGATAACTTGCCCCGTTTCCAAGTAACCGATATAAATCGATATCCAAATCGTGTTATTTGAGCAAATCTCTAGGTTTAAAGAGCTAAAGTCACCAAACGACATGTAGCTTCTAGAATAGGATATATATATCAAGCATCTTTCATTGTATAGCTATCGCCACCACCCCGCTATCACCACATAGCTATAAATCAAGTTAAAACTCCAATTTGTATTACCCACCAATTTAAGGCACAATTTTAAATCAATTGTCAATTGAGAATACACGAACATTCTATAGTACAATAAGATCTACTGCTGAAATTTCAAGTCTCTAGCTCTTATAGGTTCGGAGATCCTTGCGTTCATACATACGGACGGACGAACAGACAGACGGACATGGCTAGATCGACTCGGCTATTGATGCTGATCAAGAATGTATATACTTTATGGGGTCGGAGAAGCTTCCTTCTGCCTGTTACATACATTTGCACAAACACATTATACCCTTATGACCCATTTGTAATGGGTTCAGGGTATAGTTACAAAATATAATCTTTTCGCAAATCAAATCGGGAACTCCCGACTAGGGGATACCCTGAAACCTCTTCTTCCAACACCAAATGCAGCTCGCGCTACGCGCTCGTTTGATTTAGTAGTAATAAAGAAAAATCAAAAAAAAAAACTTGGTCCCTTGGCAGGGTTCAAACTCGCAACTAACCGAACCACTTGCCGCCGCCTCTACTCACCAGCCACACCAATAATTGAGCTTGAATGAGAAAAAAACCAATTAAAATAGCAGCACAGAAAACAATGCTGTTGATAGAATTCAAAGCAGACGCGCATGAATGTGTGTGTGTGTACATGTATAAAGAAAGTCTTGGAATTTGCGCAGCAGCTATGCTGCTAACACGTGCGCACATAACCTTTGTGTTTCTTAACCGATCTTCATGAACTTTTCGACAGTACATCTTATTGTAGAATAGAATAAAGAATATTTGTGTATTCTCAAAAATGCAATTGCATATAAATTGTGGCTTTAATTGATGTGCAATACAAGTTGGATAATTAACTTGATTTATAGCTTTCAGGTGGTAGCGGGGAGGTGGCGATAGGTATAAAATGAAGGATACTTGATATATACAGTTTGTCAAGAATGAGTGTACACATTGAATATAAATCTACTTTTTCTACTATTAGACTAAAAATATGAGCAACCGCCTGCAATTTTCAACTTGCCTTTGGGTATTTATAGTTAGTGGTGCTATATTTAAAGAAACAGTAACATAAAAATGCAATTTTAACAATAAGAAACCAAAAAAAAAAACACAAATTCAAATATTACTCTGTTAAACTAGTGTCAAGAAACTCTTTACACATTCTTTTCCTCCTTCCTTCTTTTCAATATTCCATGAAATACTGTACTTTTACCGTTATCTATTCTTTGCTTTGCATTGTTTTCAATGCATTTCATTCTCATTCGGCGATTATTTTTGATGAATAGATGGGAAAAAGTGTGCTTTTGACACGGAAGACTATCTACAACGTCCTAAAACGCATTGACAATGAAGGTACGTTGGAGGTGGACCTAAGCCTAAAATAGGGGACCGTACAGAGCGTTGGTGGTTCTAAATCCTCAGATCTCAACCAGAGCTCTTGCCAGGGAACTGAAGGATGAATTCGATGTTGCGGTTTCTCATGAAACAGTAAGGCAACCCATAATTCGCAATGACTACAAATCAAGAGCTGCGCGCAAGAAACCGCTCCTTTCTCAAATAAACATTGAAAAACGATTGTTTCGCATATATGCATATTTCTCATTCAATTGATTATTGGGACAAAATCATATTTTGTGATGAAACAAAAATGATGGTGTATTACAATGATGGACCAAGTAGTGTAAGGCGGAAGCCGTTAACTTCGTTGGGAAATTAAAACATAATACCACTAACTATACAATGCATAGACATGTCAAAGAGCGGAATAATCGGATACCGATAAATCGTCAACGACTGAGCCCCATGAGTGTCCGCGACCATTTTAGTGTGCACAGACAAAGTAAGACTGCTGAGAGTGGCAGCCGAAGGCCGGCCTCGAAAGCCGAACGTTCAGTATGAAGCCGCATCTCACTCAGCGCTGATGATATTTCGTAATATATGTATGTTAGCTTCAGCCCAAATACATACACATATGTGTGTATGCGTGTGCAGAGTGTGCCTCGCTCTCACTTATTGCTTTGCGCACTTGTGTGCATCTCCTTCTCTTTGTGTTGTATAGATGTGCGCACAAGTAGATCGTGGCGTTTGTCGCGAGCCAGAGATTTTTTCTTCAATTGTGTGCCTTTTGTGCCTGTGGCACACACATTCAAATGCTCTATCATGTATTTCTTCGTCCAGTCAAGCATAATGAGAAGAATCTGATATATTTATATTTATTAAAAACTTAAATTATCTAAATGATATATTTATATATTATATTTTATTTATTTTGTTTACTGTGGGGACCAATTTTGCTTAAAATTAAAAAAAAAAACTAAGTCGTATTTCTGCATGGGTAATTCTTCGTCGGCTTGTCGAATAATTTAAGAAAAGACCAAAAATTGAATATGTTAAATATTTTCGACTTGCTACTTGTGCACACGCACACTCTTTCGAGTAAGCAGTTGGGTGACATTATTAAAGGGTTTGGCCTGTTCATGTGCAAAACTCCTATTTTCCATGCATGTTGTAAGGGTAAGGGCACCTGAACGTTGGCATAAGTGCATGATAACTCTTTGGGCTTGCCAAGCACACACACTTACACATTTTTCTATATGGATAGAAGCATTTATGCGTTTGTGTGCGTGTTGGTTGCCTGCCTGCCAGCCCGATGCAAATTTGGCCAAATTTGAAGTTTTTGGCATTTCTGAATTTTGAGCTACACACAGACACACACACAAAAATGTGTGCGAATGAGCCGTTCAAGGGTTTGTCGTGAGACAGAGATATTTTCATCAATGGGTGCGTAAATTTGGGCGACGGGCACGGTCTTTGTTTTTTAGGCATGCCTGCGGTGGGCTTGCGGCCGCGTGAGGCACAAATGTGTGAATAGGCAACGAACAGGTGAACCGCACTTGTCGCGCGTTTGCACTTTGATTAGAAAAAAATGCAAGTGATCTTTTAATGTATTTTTCGACATTGTAAACATTTTGGGTTAAAGGGTATTATGGCAGGCAATAAACTATCAGAATTTCTAGCATGCGTCTGCATCCATATCAAAGTGCAAACGCGTGACGAGTGCGGTTCACAAGTAGCAAGTCGAAAAAATTTAACATTTTCAATTTGTGGTCTTTTCTTAAATTATTCGACAAGCCGACGAGGAATTACCCTTGCAGAAATATGACTTAGTTTTTTTTTTAATTTCAAGCAAAATTGGTCTCCACAGTAAACAAAAAAATTAGAATATAATATATAAATATATCATTTAGGTCATTTAAGTTTTTAATAAATATTAATATATCAGATTCTTCTCATTATGCCTGACTGGACGAAGAAATACATGATAGAGCATTTGAATGTGTGTGCCACAGGCACAAAAGGCACAAAATTGAAGAAAAAATCTCTGGCTCGCGACAAACGCCGCGATCTACTTGTGCATCCACACAACACAAACATATGTATGTATGTTTGTAGATCTCGGGGTTTTTGAGAAGCTATGCAGGGAGAAGGAGATGCACACAAGTGCGCAAAGCAATAAGTGAGAGCGAGGCACACTCTGCTCACGCAAACACACATATGTATGTATTTGGGCTGAAGCTAACATACATATATTACGAAATATCATCAGCCGCAGCGACGTTGTGCGCTGAGTGAGATGCGGCTTCATACTGAACGTTCGGCTTTCGAGTCCGGCCTTCGGCTGCCACTCTCAGCAGTCTTACTTTGTCTGGGCACACTAAAATGGTCGCGGACACCCATGGGGCTCAGTCGTTGACGATTTATCGGTATCCCATTATTCCGCTCATTGACATGTCTATGCATTGTATAGTTATTGATAATACCCACTGTAAAATTTGCAAAATTGTCGGTGATGATTTGGGGGTGCATTTCAAGCAGCGGAGTTGGAGATTTAGCTTTTATTGAGTCCACTATGGATGCGCAGCAATATTTTAATATTTTGAAAAGCCACTTGAGGAACAGTGCTCTTAAATTTGGGCTCATAAGAGATAACAAGCTATAATTCAGATTTTATCAAGACAATGACCCTAAGTACAAAGCGAATATGGTGCCATAGAAAATGTATGGAGTTTTCTGAAGAAAATGTGGCTAAAAGGCAGCCAAAAACGAAGTCAGAATTTAAAGCTGTCATTTTAGTTGAATGGCAAAAGTTACCAACAAATTATGACTTCAAAAAATTAATACTCTCAATGAAAATACGACTACAATGTGTCATAAATGCTAAGGGTGGACATACGAAATATTAAACTTTAATTTCAATTACCATTTGCGTATATATTAAGTGTAAAGTATCTTTTTATTATTTGTGTAGAGTTTCGGGACACCAAAAAAATGTAGCGTTACTTCTTTTGTTATTTTTCGTTGAATTTGCTACTAAATTTTACCTATTTGTTATATATTTAAGTAAAAAAGATAAGTAAATATAATGACAAAAAAAAAACAATAGTCAAATAAATAGTTCATTTTTATTGTTATTAGCTTGAAATGTTGCATTTTTAGTCAATGTGTACTCATTCTTGACATACTGTATATACAATTTCTAGAAGCTACATGTCAAGTTTGGTGACTCTAGCTCATATTATTTGCCGAAATAACTCCAAAAAAAAACAGGATTTCAATACCAATATTTATCGACTACTTGGAAAAGGGGCAAGTTAACGAATATTGGAAACAAACTCGATCTTCGCGGGCATAACCTACAGCTAAAATTTCAAGTCTATAGCTCTTCTGAGATCCTTGCGTTCATACATACGGACAGACAGACGGACATGGCTAGATCGACTCGGCTATTGATGCTGATCAAGAATATACATACTTTATGGGGTCGGAAGGAATGCCTGTTACATACATTTGCACAAATACAATATACCCTGTTAACCCATTTTTAATGGATTCGGGGTATAAAAATGGTGGCGTGCAGACGAGTAATATGTTACTCGATTTGACTTTTCGTTCTTTAAACGACACGCCAGCCGACTGGCTTTTCGCTCTCCGAAGGCCACACGACCAATTGCCGAAGTCGCGGCTTGTTGAGGCTGACACGAGCGACGATGTCTGTCGCTAGTCTGCCTGCAGCAAATCTTGTCGTTTCCTTTTCAAAGTACATTGAGCGAAACAGTTGTAGACTAACGATTGAAGCTTAACATTGTTGCCTAATCCACGATATGCATGCTATATATGAATGACTACATTAGATACTATTGCTAAAGCTTAAAGTCAGATTTAACAATATAATAATTGTGCAATAACTATCTTCAAAAAATAGCCCACGTCAAAAAATTTTACCTTTCTTTTTGCATAGTGTATTCTGGCTAAAAGTTATATATTTTACGTTTCCGTTTTCCAGGATATTTTTGTCAAACTGCATTTACGAGCTAACATGTCTGCAAAATCTTTAGGCAAATTATTATTATATTTTCGCTGTGCTGAATTAAGTCCCTATTAAAAAAATCTGTAAATACCAATTAAAATGACAAAGCATTGGCATGTACAAAATGTATACCTCACAGCTGATATTTTTTAAAAAATCTTTATTTTTTAATATTTTAAATGTCATTTAAGTATGAAGGGCTAATTTATCATGCTTGCCACCGTGATGGTGTTCAACTAGCGAAAATGATAGGCGCACTGATGGCTTCGAGATTCCGCGTGTACGAACTTTTTGATAATGGATGATGTTACTGGGTTTCCCTTTGTCTTTAGAACGGTGTGCCTTGCGTTGGAATCTGATTGCGAATATTAAAGAAAATCCGCCGACTCGGAAGAATCCATATGAGTCGATGAAGGATGTCAGGGAAATATACCAACAATGCAATTGACAATGGAATGATACATTTTAAGCGATATTTCAGTCCAGTGTTCCATGTACCAGTCATCAGAAAATTCCAATTCAGAAAAATGAAGCAGTTCCTATGGGTCCCTGATCGAAGATATACTCTGGTACACAACTATAAACGCACCCACTTTATTCAATATATTATTCTTAAGAATCGGGCGAACGAAAAACTAAATGAGGAATGAAAGAAACGCACTCTGATATTTTTGGTTTTCTCGCCAGGTTATAAAAAGCAGAATCGTTTAAATAATTGTTTGCATTAATTATTAAGCTAAAAGTTTTAAAAATAAGAACATGCCGCAAGTTTCATAGAAAATAAATGCTTTTAACAGTGAGGGGATCCCGATGCAAAAATCATCAGAAAAATTAATCGTTCAGATGCTGTAGTCAGAAAGTATTTGAAGAGCCCTGAAGAATACGGCTCAAAGAAGATGGGAAGCCCAAAAACAATAGTTTCTGACCGAGACAAGCGATATATAATAAAAAAGCTAGCAACTCAATGAAGTCGGTCAACTAAATTGCCCATGACTGTAACCTCAATGTGTACAGCTGGACCATTGCACTGTTTTAAAATATTAAATCTACAACAAGATTGCTAGACCGTCACAAGACAGCTCGTCAATGCTCGTGCTGATGGTTGCTTGAAGTTAATTTTTCCAACTACTCGCATGGATTCATCTAAGTACACAGAGATTCTGATCATAAAGTGGCTATAATTCAGGCGTGGGAATCACTTTTCAAATCTACGCTTGAAACCCTAATTAATAGAATGCCAAAGCGCATGGCTGAATTTATTAAAAATAAAGGGGGATATACTCATTATTAATTTGCTAAATACACTTGCACTTTATGTTTTATTTTACATTCTCTTTTATCACTCGCCCAGTTCTTAAGAATAGTACACTGAAAAAAAAGGGTGTGTTTACAGTTGTGCATCAGAGTGTATTTACACACGCCTTATGCCACAATAATTGCATCACAAAAGGCAGGTATTAGAATGGTGGCTTGAAAAAGCACAAGTCGAAGCGTGGTAATCGATGCTGAGAGCTAACTCTTGCCATACCAAATGCAATTCCTGGGAATGGTTTCCTTCCAAATTGAGTTTTTTCTCTACATAATGATTGCATTAATTAACGTAAGTGCTAACAACAGTAGATAGAGCGGTACGTTTGGTAACTAGTCCATAAGGAACATTTTTTTGAAAAACGAAACAAAAAAGGAGACTGCTCTAAAACCAGCCCGAGCACCTTGACAATATTCGTTACGTCATGGAACTTTTAACAGTTTCGTCTTATCCACCAAGTTCATCATCGGAAGATTCGCTTGAGCATTACTTACGAATAGGAAATTATCCACGGCTTAGTAATTTCCTCACCTGGCATCTTATCTCAATCACCTGGTTTAATATGTCCCCACCAGACTTTCTATCCACATAAAAAGCTCTACGAATGATAATAGATCGAAGGGAGAATTCAGACTCTTTATCATTGACCTGCTGTTGCATAGAATTGCTAAAAAGCTGCTTGGTACCATATGTTACCGTGGCCAACTTGTAGGCTTCTACTGGTTCAGATGGGTCGTCGCGCCAAAGTAGATATTCATCATAATTGAAAATCCGAAATGTTGAACTAGCCAATAACAATTTATTTATTTGGAAGAAAGATTACCAAATATAAGCGATTTGATAAAGCTTCCTGAAATTCTATGTACATAACTTAATCAGGCTCATAGAAATTGGCAAATGGTTCCGGATCATAATTCATTTAATGCCTTTAGTTAACGCTGGACTAAAGCTGAGTTTGTCTTTAAAACTTGGACTCGGCCATGCTGAAAAAAATAAAATATTTCACTGAGCAGCACTATCAAAAGATCACCCTGTTTGTATGAGCACTCGCCAATCCAACTAATAAAGGCTCCATTAGCCAGCAGTACTTATTTGCAAGCTGGTTTGGCTATGTAGCCATTGCCCCCGCGCGACATTCTAACGAAGAAAAGCACTCGAACTGTGATTTCACAAGAGCTCGTTTGTGTGTTGAGTTCGATTTTATATTTTTTTTCTATTTTCTTATCATACCGCACACCATTCAAGTAAACTATTGTAAGTATGTCTATTGAATTTTGCACTGATGTTAAGTTTTTTGAAATGGGTAATGTATGGGAAACATATAATCACCCAACTTCAGAAATGGCAAAAATCTTTTTTGCAAAAAAACCCTTTAAACAACTATTTTAAAAAGTCCATTAACGCAATGGATAAAGGGCCTCAAATTTACCATAAATATCGATTCCCTCAAAGACGGTAACAATAAACTAAATTCTGTTGCAGGGACATATACAAAAAAATATATATATTAATACAAATCAAACCGTATTTATCACAGTCATTTAAAAAAAAGGTTGTTTAAGATCAGAATTATGTCTATTTATACCCTGAGCTCATTGTAAATAGATAATAAGAATATACAGCTTTTGTGCAAGTAAATGTAACAGGCAGAAGGAAACACTTTAGATCTAGTCGACCTAACCATATCCGTCTGTCCGCATGTATGTATGCGTCGATCGCAGAACATATAAGAGCTATAGACTTAAGAATTTTGAACTTTTAGGATTTAAATAGCCCCACTAAGTTAATGCGCCGCGTGTTGTATGGTATAAACTGATTAAGTTTGTGTTCTTTTTTTGGATAAGGCAACCATTTTTTTAATAAATAAATATTTAAAAATAGGTTTGTGCCGACCATGTGTAAAAAAATTAATTTCTTTTCGTTAGTATTTGAATTGTATTAACTTTTAATCTACTTTAGCGAAACGCAAATCGGGTGCTTAAATAAGTTGTATTTAAATATTGTTATTCAAAAATATCATGTAATATTCCGTTGTATAGAATTATTCATTTACGAATCAGATGTGCACTGCAATTACCAACAAGTATCGATGTTTTTTCTCTGAAGATGTGCTCTTTATACGCTACTAGGAGCTGAAAGTTCGAGAGAAAATTACTTAACATAGTTTTGAAATCGGATAATGTAACATCTCTTATGTGATTGCATACAAGATTTGATCAAATAATAATGCTAATAAATTTAAACAAATGATATATTTAAACTAAGAGAAACCGTTCACTTGTTCACAGCTCCGCTGTACAATTACTCATTTTTCCTTTTCGCAAGTACACTCAATCGAAAACGAATCGTACGCTGCTCTTTTCCAAGTGCCGGGTCATTCGCCATCGGAGCTTTCGCTTTTCGCCGCTAAAGGGAAGTTGCGCTCTCGCAGGGGATATTGGACCGGCGGCCGTTACATTCTTAAGTAATTTCAAATCTTTAATTTAGCTTCCTTAACTTAGCCCTTAACTTTTTATAATTCTGCTCCTTGCCTCACTTATGATTATGTAGCAATGCTTATACACTATAAATATGAGTATGACCTGTTCGGTGCTAGCTGCCTTGGTAGTCGCCTCAGAACAATACGCAACTAAATTGGGCTTAACAGGCTGCTCTTGGACACTGACTACATGGCCGAAATCGTCGTGTAGTAGTAGTAAAATATAATAAACAATTCATTAAATTGGAATATCTTTTTATATGTTGAAAGATATTATCGGATTTATTTGAGTTGATAAGTAAAACACATGCACGTTAGTGCGATTTGAAGTTCATATTGAGAAATGATTTTATTGTCTTCAAAAATGTTCTTAGCCTATGGATAACATATACATATATAAACTTACGCTGTTACCGGTTAACAACTAAAAAGAGAGATAGAGAGAGAGAGAGCGCGAGTGTACTCATACATATGTGCGCTCACTCTCGGAGCGGTTACAGTGCTAGCTCAGCGTTCCCTCGCTAGCTTGGCCTGCTCAAGTGACTTCTTGTTATTCATGTGCGCAGCACTGTATGTATGTATGTGCATGTGTATGTGCATACATATAATACAATTATATTTATGCTATGCGCTTGGATTGATTCTTTATATTTGTTTATACTTGCAACAGAGTGATACAAGTTGAGTTATGTTTGAATACACTACAAAATACTTGCCAAGAGTGTGGCAATAACTGGACAACTATAAAAACGGAATTTACAAAGAAATTAGTTTATGATTATTGTGCAAACTAAAATACAAAAAATAAGTACGAAAAGAATTTGTGCGTAAATATAAAACAATTCGTGGGTAACGTTGCGCATAATAGCAATAAAAACTAATTCACAAAAAAAAACGATGACACTCGCATCTGCGAGCCAAAAATACAGGCATAAAAATACAAATTCCATTATCACCAAGCCGACGGCTATGGGCAGCGTCGACGAAGTCCAAAGCAACCAATGCTTTGGTACAAAAGAATTCGAAACAATCCACTAAGCCATTAACATTCGGGCAGCAAGACAAGTAAGTAAAAATCTAAACTAAAATTATTTTAAAAATCCCGTCAGAAAATAAAAATAAAAAAAAGAATAATAGAATAATTTTATGTCATTTCCAATAATTAAATTTAATAATATTGTGCGTGTTTTGGTTTAATATTCTAAACAAAGTCATTAAATAAATATTTGTTTGGCTAGCTCGATGTCCGGGGTTGTTATTGAAGACAATAAAGAAACACAATTTTGCTGATTTTCATCGATATATTTCGGCTGCACTACGGCAACCGTCTTCATGGTACACAAAACAAAAAACAATTAACATTAATATAAATAAAATTAAAAAATTATTTAAACAATTTAAAAATACATATATTATTTTACATATCTGCGCTCTTTGACGTGGAGGTTGAAACTATTTGGCAGTCCAAAAGATGTTTATATAAGTGAGCGCAGTTTTCGGTATCCGTTTTCTAGTTCTAGTCGCTTGTTGTTTAATGTGTTTATTATGTGTAACATTTATAATGTATGTCTTTTATTGTAGTGTTGTTCTTGTTGTAGAATTGTTATCAATCGAAATTTGTATTATTTTTGTCTTAATTTGAAGTCCGTTTTGTGTTAAGTTCTTCTTGTTTTTAGTTTAGATTTTGTTGTACACGCTATTGAAAATATTGTTGTTGGCATTTTCGCCTTTGTATTGTTAATGAATTTTAGTAACGTATTTGTAGGCTTGTGGGATAGTTATATTTCTTGTTTGTTGTAGCAGACTGACTTCGTGAAGCGTTCTGATAATCGTTGTACATATGTTAGAGATTTGTATATTTTGGTAGATTCTGTTGGCTTTTGTGTTCTGATTTGTTGTCTTTTGAATAATCTTCTTATTACATTCTGTGGGAAGTCATTTATGGTCAATAATTATTTTAATTTCTTTGTGGTATATTGTGTGCGATTTGTTTGTCATTCTTCTCATATAGCTTAGTGCTGTATGTATTATCATACTTTTTGGGTGGTAAAAGGTAAAGTTTAGTATTCTTCCAGAGGCTATGGGTTTCTTATACCACTAATTTTTGAGTGAGTTGTTCACTCTGTTTACTAATGCGTATAAAAAGGGAAGCTTCCCGTCTTGTTATAGTTCAACTGTGAATTTGATGTGTTTGTGAAGCGAGTTAAATTCTTTTAGAAAGTTTTGTACTTCTGTTTTGTTCGTTACGGCAAAAAGGTCATCCACATATTTTGTCAAATAATGTTGTCCAATAGTTCTTCCATTATTATGTCAGCGATTACTAGAGAGGCCGGTGATCCCACTGGCATTTCTTTCAATTGTGTGTATATTGTCTTCATATTTAAAATGCCTGTTTTCTTGAATAAAGAATTTAACTATATCCATAAATAATTGTTTAGGGTTAGTTGATTGTTCTTCTAATTCAATTTTCATTTTATTGTGTCCAGTACCAATTCTATTGGTATGCTGGAAAACACTGATACTACGTCAAAAGATAATAATATTTCGTCCCGATGTAGGCGTTGTTGACATTGTTTTTTTAGCTTTAACGAATTCCTACTGTTGTATTCAGAGTCCATTGTCAAGTTTCTTAATATTTTTATAATATATTTGCATAGTCCATATGATGGAGAATCAGTAGAGGAGCATATTTGTTTCAGACGCGTTCTTTCCTTGTGAATTTTGGGTAGCCCATATATCCTCGGAGGTGCTGTAGTAGTCATATTATTTCTTTCGTCCTTTAAAATAATTGTGTCACAAGGCTGTTATTCTTTGTCTGTTATCTTGATGTCGGGTCCTGTCTTAATGTTCTATACGCGCATAAGTCATCTAAAATATTTGCCATTTTATTATTGTAGTCGTCACTAAACATTGCTACTGTTTTGTTACCCTTGTCAGAAGATAATATTTTGATATTATTATTTTCTTGTAAGAATTTACGTGTCTGGTACACTGTGTCTAGTATTGCTCGATCCCTTGTGCTTTGATTATTCTTTGTTTTGTATTCTTTAACTAATAAAGAGAATTTAGTACGTGCCGACTCTTGTGTTTCTTTTTCGTTTATCGTCTGTACCAGCTCTTCTCCGTCCGCAATGTATTTTAAGAGAGGGAATTTCTTTCTTATTAATCGGGAGAGCGAATTTTGGCCCTTTTGCAAGAAGCGTTTCTACGTTAGGCGGGAATGCTATTTTCGTTCACGGACATGGCTATATCGACTCGGCTGCTGGGTTCAAACTCGCAACTAACCGAACCACTTGCCGCCGCCTCTACTCACCAGCCACACCAATAATTGAGTCTCAATGAGAAAAAAACCAATTAAAATAGCAGCACAGAAAAGAATACAATCGCAATTGCAATGCTGTTTATTGATTACTTGAAAACGGGACAACTTATCGAATATCGGAAACAAACTCGATCTGCGCGGGCACTAGGAGGACCTACAGCTAAAGTTTCAAGTCTCTAGCTCTTATAAGATCTGTGATCCTTGCGTTCATACGGACAGACGGACGGACAGACTGACGGGCATGGCTAGATCGACTCGGCTATTGATGCTGATCAAGAATATATATACTTTATGGGGTCGGAGATGCTTCATTCTGCCTGTTACATACATTTGCACAAAAACACCTTTTTACATATTTTTAATGGGTTCAGGGTATAAAAACAGCGCTAATAACGCACTGTATGAAAAGCAAACACACACCAAATTTCGATGCGATAACAATTCTGCAGCAAGAAAAACACTAGAACAAAAGACAAAGAAAGATACATTAGAAATGTTACACATAATAAACAAACTAAACAATAAGCAACTAAACTAGAAAGCGGACACCGAAAACTGAGCTCACTTATATATACATTTATTGATCTGCCAAATAGTTTCAACCTCCACGTCAAAGAGCGCAAACGTGTAAAACAATGTGTGTTTTAAATTGTTTAAAAATTTGTTTAATTAAATATATATTAATTGTTTTTTTGTAAAACATACCGAAATATATCGATGATAATTCAAGCAAAATTGTGTTTCTTTTTTGTTTTGAATAAAACACCCCGCAGCACAAGACAGCCAAACAAATATTTAGAATATGGAAAGGTCAGCATTAAAGCCATAATAACTATAAATATTTACGCCGCACAAAAAAATATTTGTTATTGAATATATTGCACTACGATTGAAGGTCCATAGGGACGAGTTTAAAACCAAAATAAAGAGGCTTACAAACCAAATAAAAAAAGGTCCCAGTAGCGAAATCTGAAGTAGAAATGTATAAAGATGTGACACAGAAAACAGGTGTACTTTGCGACGAGACTCTCGCCGTTGTAAGGACTCCCAGAATCGAATGGGGCTCAAGAAAACTATGTGTCTTGGCTGCATGTAGACCATACAACAATCACGCCATTATTAGGCGTTGCAAATTATAATAAATTAATTAAGGGGCACAGCTGACAACACGCTAACCTCTTTCGGCACAAAATTTAATTTTGATGCCATTATAGCTAGCTTGAACCTTACGTATGTCGACAAGCGGCCGTTCTATGACAAGGTTGCGAAAAAGCTCACCTTAGCAATGATAAGTAAACCTTTGCGTCAACTATACGAGGAGTTTTGGGGAGAGAGATAAACAGTCACCTCAAGACCACCAGCATCAAAAGCAAGGCAAATAAAAGGATAAATGGTAGAAAAAAGGGAAAGGCAAAAGCCCAAACTTTAAATAGAACCGATGGAGCCAATCACATGGATGCGTTCGCGGTCACGACCCGGTAGAAAAAATGAATGTAGATCCAAGATCTTCGCAGCTTCCTCATCCAACAAACTTTCACCGGCAGCAAGGCCAACAGGGATACAGTCAGGGGATATTAGACGCGCGAACCATTATTTATCAAAATTTAAAAAGATCAAATAGTTTGATTTAATGGACAGTGATATGAAAGAGTTAATCTTAGCTTAATCAAGAAGATTGATTATGAGCACACATCATTCCAGCTGTCACAGCAATCAAGGATAAAAGTGAAACGGGTTATAACACTGAAATGGTTCGTTTTTTAGAGGACTTTCCCAGCTCCAGTTAATAAAACGGAAGCTTAATTTTCCATTAGGCACTGGGGCATCAAAGAACAACATTTAACCTATATTGAATTTGAAAGCGATGGGCAAAGGAGACGATCCGTACACGACAAATACCCTTTATATACCTATGGTACGACCTATTCTTGAGTATGCCTCATGTATCTGGTCACCATAATATTCTATTCATCAAGACGGAATTGAATCCCTGCAGAAACAATTCTTCTTGTTTGCCTTTTGTAGCTTAAACTGGGATCCTCGTGTGCGGTTACCGTCATACTCCAGTAGACTTCTGATGATTAATCTTCCTTCTTCTATTAATAGTAGAACTAAGCTTGGTGTAATATTTATTATTAACTTAATTACGGGTGTAATCGAATCTTGTGGGTTGACAAGCCAATTCAACTTCTCTGTCCCTACTAGATAAACACATAATTTTACACCTTTATGTTCAAGGTCCTCTGTGATGATAATAACAAGCATTATAATGATGATGATCTGTTGCCTTTAATTACGTCGGTCGTCGGAACACCCCAGACCGAGAAAGATGATCCCGTATATTCAAAATTATATCCGTTTCCAATGGGTGCGGCCGATTCAACGAAGGTGTAAAAGATATGTGGAAAAACGGTATTATTTGCCCATCCAAATCGCCGTCCAACAATCCGGTCTGCGTAGTGAGTAAGGAAGTCATTGACGACACAGGCGCAGGTAAGCAGCGCCTGGTAATCGATTTCTAAGAGCTCAATGAAAAAACAAGCATGCTATGATACTATCAAACCTTGGAAAACCTCAATATTTTACGACCTTAAATCTGAAAGCGGGCTTCCACCAAATTGCCATTGCGGAGTAAAACCGTAAAAAGATGTCTTTCTCCGTCAACGGGGGAAAATACGATTTCTGTCGACTTCCGTTCGGCTCCAAGAACATTCCAGCGAGACTTGTTACGTCTACATAAATGATGTCTTCAAATTTTCCAAGAAGGAGTCGGAATATATGAAGGTCGCCAAAGAAGAGTCATACTTTAAAAAACAAAAGTGCCGAAATTAAGAAAACCACGTGGCGGACGCTGTGTCCAGACAGAATGTCAACGCGTTGGAAGACGCACCACGGTCCGAAGCGGTTACTCGATCGAGGCTACTGAGAAACCATAGAACTGTTTCAGAGAGCAGAAAATATAATTCAACCGTACATACCACTTGGTCATAGGCAGAATGCATGTTGAAGTAATGCACTCAGCACCAAGCGAGATGGTAGACGACATAAGAATAAGTATCCACAAAGCGCAACAATGGCAGTTTTACACGTCCAGACAGAATAGCGTATTCGAGGTAGGGGAAAAGGTGTAGAAGATGCGTAGAAGAATAAATATAAGCTATTTTGGGAACAAGTGTTCTAATAAAAGGACGGGCGGTCCAAAAGGTCACCTTATATATATATATATATATTTTTTTTTATATTCTTATAAAAAAGGACTTTTACTGGTACATTTTATTGTGTAGGGTAAATTCTTACATTTTCATTGGTATAGGTATTTTCATAAACTTTTATTATGGGTTACACTATCGTATACAAAATTGATTAACACCCACTCAGATTACAGGGAAAAAAATAGACAATTAGAGAGAGCTAGAGAATCAAATGGCAGCGATCACGTTGTATTAAATCCCAAAATAATTGACGACTGTCATTTAAAAGTAATGCTGATAATACAGCTTTGGCAAGTAATAGAATAATTATAAAATGTTCTAAACCTAAGTATGTTTGTAAGAAGATAGTTGTTTTCCAAGTCGCACACGCCGGCGTAAATATACAAATACCAGAAAACACATGCGCCCAAGAACTACATTCTGGATCCGTGATTCAATGCAACTCATATCCGAACCACCTGGGCCAATTACCATAGTAGAGGAGTGTGTCACCGTCGATTGTATCTGACAATAAATACTGTGATGACCGGTATCATATTTCTAGTACGCAACAAACAAGGGAACGAGAACCATCCAGGAATCTACACGGTGCACAAGGATGTAGGCATGACCGAGGACGGCCCTTTTTTGAAAGGGGGAGTAGTTAACATAAGTAAACAATAAGCAGCTAAATTGATCACTGTTCATTATAATACAATATAATAATGAATACCTGGCTGCCTTTGATCATTGACTCTGTGGCGGTCACGGAAGCGTAATATGAGTCTTGCATGACGCGAAAGCTCAGCAATATGCTTGAAGGTATCCGATGTTTTTTGTTTTATAGACTCCAAATGATAGAATCGATACTCAATATCCCAACACTACATTATGGTACTATGATTTCTCCTCTCCTTTTTATAATAATACATCAGCACCTGTGTAGACTAACTATGTTAATGCTTTGATTTCTTATTCTGTACTTGGATATTCTATCTCTTATTACTGTTTGCGTTAAAACCTATATTTTAGATATTTCTGTAGCTATCTCTTTTGCTCTACCTCTACAACCATTGCCACGGTACCTATTGTTACCTCTGAGGTAACTATTGGACTGACTGAGGTACAATACACTACTGGGTGGGTTGTCGAGTTGTTTCTGTAAAACTGTTCACAAATTTGTTAACTGGCTCGTTTGTAATATTGATAGTGCCGGCCTGTGTTATAAATTGTACAGTTACACAACCTAATGCCTGTAAAGTACTGTATTTTGAAGTGAGTTCTGCATTTAGTTCTGCATTAAGACCTTAGCCAACTGTTCTACCTCGTGGGAATACTGATTTGCTATTTAGTTCCTCTGGTAAAGTTTGAAGAGCTTTGGTGTAATGATGTGAACAGACTCGCCTTATACAATATCGGGCAGCTTATTCGCGGCTGTACTAATCAGATTGCGTGTATGCCCCTTTGATAATGGGTTTATAACTTGGACTTTTATTGCAGCTTGATGGATACTACTCACCGTAGCGCATCCAAAAACCTTATTAAGTTCTTAGCCTTACCATCGAAATCTTGGCTGAGCGACTAGGCTGTCTAGAAAAAGAACACTATCGATTGAGTCGCTTTGTCACAACTTTATAAATCAAAATTTTCTGGTTGGCTCCTATATTTCTAATTTATCTTTTTGCAAGTGCCTAATAGCAATGGTAAATGGAGCTGTAAATTATATTGTGTTCACTTGAATTAACACGCGGAAGCCAGGAAGCGCTGACCAGATAGGGCGGACGCCGTTGCAACTAACTTACCAACCAAATCTGAGACCCGCTTGCCAACGCTGAGTTGCGAATCACCGGTCTGCTGCGGTCTCTGCCGCTTGCTATGCTTTGGCGCTGCCGCCGGCCGTAAGCGATGCTGCGCGGTATAAAAATATGTTTTAAGTCAGCAGATCTCGTGTGATCCAAATAAAGAACATTATACCTGAAAATTTGAATTTGTTTACTTATACAAGTATTTGTATTTATGGTTTGCCTTCACACACTTAGAAGACTTAAAATTGGCCCCTATGTGGCTTTATTCCTTCGCTTAAAATAAAAACCCCTAAGTCGTATTTCTTCCAGGGCCTGGTACCGCAGACACGAAATGGTTCATAAAAAAAGCAAATGCATGCACCCATTGAAGCAAATATCTCCGGCTCGCGACAAACGCATATCTAAACAATACAAATATATGTAGATCTCGGAATTGTTTTGCAAAGCTTTGCAGTGAGAACAAGGGGAAAACAAGTGCAAAAAGCAAGCAATTTGAGTGTGACACAGTCATACATATGTCACAGGACTGTAATAAATTTCAACAAACATACATATATTCATGAAGAAAATAAGCTGCCGTGGCGATGTGCACTTAGCACGATACGTATTGATGCTGATCGTTTGGATATCAAGGATCGGCGTTCGGCTGACACTGTTAGCAATCGTTCTCTCTTTGGGCGTAAAACAATGGACGTAAGCACTTCTGGTGCTCTGTTGATGCAGAAATTATGTTAATACACTATATAGTGTATGCGTAATGATTGTAGCAATTAACAAAATATTGAAGCCGTAAGTACCAATTAGTTTTATTAACTGATATGTATTCATTGAAGGTTCTGTAACTTCGCAAAACAGTTCCTTACGTCTGGTGACGTAATTTTGTCTATTTTTAAATATTTGTTTAATTATGGAATTCTTTCGGCTTCGTTTGACAGAATATAGCCTTGCCAACGTTTTTTGGACTTTAATTCGCCATAGGTACGGCAACAAGATATTTCAATAGGTCACAAATAATCGTGAGTGCATATTCGTTACACTTTTCTGACCTTGGCAATGGTGTTGTGTGGACTAGTTCCGTACCGAAAACTTTGATTGATGTGTTTGTAATAGTAAATGCAGTCTTTGTGTGCCATGTTGTTTTAGCATTTGGGCATTTCCGACGTTTATGTACGTACTCCGTAAAATGACGTGTAATATTTTCAATAGCAATGTCTTAAGTTTTGCTAGCGTCTAAATTTTTTTCAAATGACAATATACGTTGGTCATAGAAGCATTTGCCTTGGAAAATGTTCTTGTTTATTTTACTATGTTGTCTTGTAGAGACTTTCAAGACTTCGTATGCCATTTTTCATAACTCTTTGTGAAAGTAATTCTTGAAAACGGATCTGCTATATGGCCAACTGAATAGCTGAACGAGTGAACTAGATGGCCGAATTGAGTTACTAATCACAGAATAAGTACAGTAGTTCATTTTAATGAGCCGTTCAATCGAACTTAGTCTGAACTAAACGACACAACTCTAATCAACAGCATTGCAATGGCGATTATATTGTGTTCTAAGCGGTGTTTTTGTGTTGCTATTCTAATTCGTTTTTTTTTTCGCAGCGATAATAAATTGTTGGTATGGCCACTAACTATACAATGCATAGACATGTCAAACAGCGTTTTAATCGGATACCGATAAATCGTCAACGACTGAGCCCCATGGGTGCCCGCGCCCATTTTAGTGTGCCCAGACAAAGTAAGACTGTTGAAAGTGGCTGCCGAACGCAGGCTTCGATAACCGAACGTTCAGTATGAAGCCGCATCTCGCTCAGCGCACAACGTCGCTGCGGCTGATGCTATTTCGTAATATATGTATGTTAGCTTCAGCCCAAATACATACATATGTGTGTATGCGTGTGCAGTGTGTGCCCCGCTCTCACTTATTGCTTTGTGCACTTGTGTGCATCTCCTTCTCCCTGCATAGCTTCTCAAAAATCCCGAGACCTACAAACATAAATACATATGTTTGTATTGTGTGGATGTGCGCACAAGTAGATCGCGGCGTTTGTCGCGAGCCAGAGATTTTTTCTTCAATTGTGTGCCCTTTGTGCCTATGGCACACACATTCAAATGCTCTATCATGTATTTCTTCGTCCAGTCAGGCATAATGAGAAGAATCTGATTATTAATATTTATTAAAAACTTAAATGATCTAAATGTTATATTTATATATATTATATTTTATTTATTTTGTTTACTGTGGGGACCAATTTTGCTTAAAATTAAAAAAAAAAACTAAGTCGTATTTCTGCAAGGGTAATTCTTCGTCGGCTTGTCGAATAATTTAAGAAAAGACCAAATATTGAAAATGTTCAAGTTTTTCGACTTGCTACTTGTGCACACGCACACTCTTTCGAGTAAGCAGTTGGGTGACATTATTAAAGGGTTTGGGCTGTTCATGTGCAAAACTCCTATTTTCCATGCATGTTGTAAGGGTAAGGGTACCTGAACGTTGGCATAAGTGCATGATAACTCTGGGCTTGCCAAGCACACACACTTACACACTTTTCTATATGGATATAAGCATTTATGCGTTTGTGTACGTGTTGGTTGCCTGCCTGCCTGCCCGATGCAAATTTGACCAAATTTGAAGTTTTTGGCATTTCTGAATTTCGAGCTCTACACACAGACATACACACACACAAAAATGTGTGCGAATGAGCCGATCAAGGGTTTGTCGAGAGACAGAGATATTTTCATCAATGGGTGCGTAAATTTGGGCGACGGGCACGGTCTTTGTTTTTTAGGCATGCCTGCGGTAGGCTTGCGGCCGCGTGAGGCACAAATGTGTGAATAGGCAACGAACAGGTGAACCGCACTTGCCACGCGTTTGCACTTTGATAGGGAAAAAATGCAAGTGATATTTTAATGTATTTTTCGACATTGTAAACATTTTGGGTTAAAGGGTATTATGGCAGGCAATAAACTATCAGAATTTCTAGCATGCGTCTGCATCCATATCAAAGTGCAAACGCGTGACGAGTGCGGTTCACAAGTAGCAAGTCGAAAAAATTTAACATTTTCAATTTGTGGTCTTTTCTTAAATTATTCGACAAGCCGACGAGGAATTACCCTTGCAGAAATATGACTTAACTTTTTTTATTTTCAAGCAAAATTGGTCCCTACAGTAAACAAAAAAATTAGAATATAATATATATATATATCATTTAGATCATTAAAGTTTTTAATAAATATAAATATATCAGATTCTTCTCATTATGCCTGACTGGACGAAGAAATACATGATAGAGCATTTGAATGTGTTGTCCATAGGCACAAAGGGCACACAATTGAAGAAGAAATAATTGGCTCGCGACAAACGCCGCGATCTACTTGTGCGCACATCCACACAACACAAACATATGTATGTATGTTTGTAGATCTCGGGGTTTTTGAGAAGCTATGCAGGGAGAAGGAGATGCACACAAGTGCACAAAGCAATAAGAGAGAGCGGGGCACACTCTGCACACGCATACACACATATGTATGTATTTGGGCTGAAGCTAACATACATATATTACGAAATAGCATCAGCCGCATACTGAACGTTCGGTTATCGAGGCCTGCGTTCGGCTGCCACTTTCAGCAGTCTTACTTTGTCTGGGCACACTAAAATGGGCGCGGGCACCCATGGGGCTCAGTCGTTGACGATTTATCTGTATCCGATTAAAACGCTGTTTGACATGTCTATGCATTTTATAGTTAGTGGTATGGCTTTCGAGTACTGACGATTGCAAATAGTGCGGTTGGTTCGAGTCCTTTAGTCCTATTGTCCTACATATTTATTTTTTTTTATATATTACTGCTAGAGCAAATGAGCTCATAGCGCGGGCCGGGTTGGGGGGTTCAGGATGTTCCCTAGTCGGGAACTCCCTGACTGACACAAAACGTCAATCCAAAATTCAAAAAATCTTCTATCTACATCCGTTGGTTCTGGATATTTCTCAATGACATCGTAGTTTTTGGTTTCTGGTAAAATACCTTTGTCGGTACCCTTGTGAGGTAGAAACGTCACTATTGAAAAAACGAGCATTTCTCTGAATATAGCTTAAGGTTGTGCTTCTGACACACATCTGTTCGAGTATTTATCATGTATTTTTCGGAACTGTCAATGATTATTAATATATATAGAAAATCTTGAGATTGCTCGTCCCAGCTGACCAAGATTATCTTGTCTGCCACATATTTTTTTCTTTCAATTTGACAATAATTTACGACTTGTTGCCTACTTTGGTCTGCGGGACCTGGTAAAGGTTTCTTAGGAATGAGTAAGATTAAGATGTTGTATTCTGATACAGTAGGCTATACAATTATCCACTCGATATTTATTTTTTTTTTACTTATAAGTATGTGGGTTTCAATAATAATAAAATAAAAATTCTATAAAATAAATAATATATACAGGCTCGTCATATTCTGATCTCAACTTTTGTTTATAAAAGTTATTTGCTGAAATTGTTTTTGATTGCAGTCCGAAGTTGTCACTAAATTCTGCACATCGTTTTTTTTTAAATAGTTTAGCAAACAATGATAATTTTTTTTTAATTGTGCCAATAATTGATCATGTTTTTCGACATTGGAATGGTTAAGAATATTTATTATTATTACTTGGGGGCTCATAAAAAATATTTCCGAAGTTTGCTATTTGACTAGTATTTATTGTGTTTAATAGTAAAATATACCATATTTTTATATTCAGATTGGATATGAAATCTTCTTCAGTTGATTTGATCTAAGCAAATACTACAAGGTTTTAGCAATCTGCGTCCACACAGCCGTTATTAAAAATTTTAGGCTATGATGATATTCGGATTATTATTCTAATATTGGCTTGTCAGTATTTTCGAAATAAATATCAAACTTCTTTTTTCTGTGGGGGAAAATTAATTTTATGTTTATGTCGAAGCGGCCGTAGGGTCAGAATTTTTACATTTTGAGCAGCGAGCCCCGTCCCCTTCGTTGGTGCCATAGTTTTATTTTTAAGCGTTTGTTAAACATTCTGTGTCTGTGCTCTTTCAATATTTTTTCAAGACTGACTACCGACTTCTTTTTTGCATTCACGCACGCCCGTCGCCAAATTCTAATGCGCAGTTTGCTTATGACACATTTGCCATCCTGCTCTCCCGCACACCCTTCGCAAATAGATAGTCCAGTCTCACTCACATTCTTCTTCGGTTCATGTACAGAACGAACCCGAAAGAAGAATGCAACACACCAACAACTTAGGCACGGGTCACACTCAGTGAGAGAATTAATAGTTAGTCCTCTCACCGACTCTCAGTGATATAAGAAATACAAGTCGACAATGACAGTTACTCTGTTTTCTCTATTCTTCTTTCTTTTAATTTCGACTCATACAATATTCATGTTGCTGTACTTAAATTCGAATGACAATAAAAATGACAATAGCAATGCTCCGACACGGCCAATTACACGTCCTCGTGTATAAATTTAGCAACTCATGTTGATATGCTCCGCTCAAGTGTTCTTTCGCCTTTCTTTAAATCAATGTTAAAATAATCTTTACAACTTATTTGATAGCCAAATCATACAGATGAATGTCCAGATAGCGCACCAAGTTTCTCGAAGAGGCCTTTTGATCATGACGTTACACATTTATGCGCTTGTTTCAACGCTAGTACCTTCACTGGCACTGTCTCTTGCGTCTGTTTCAACGCCAACACCTGTACCTTCACTGGTACCAATTGCGTCTGTTTCAACGCCAACACCTGTACCTTCACTGGTACCAATTGCGTCTGTTTCAACGTCAACACCTGTACCTTCACTGGTACCAATTGCGTCTGTTTCAACGCTATTACTCATCCATCTCCGCAGAAACTGTCTCGACCGGTAACGCTCTTAAACACTCATGACTTGTAGGTTAGCTTGCTTGTTAATGACTTCAAGCAATATCGGTCTCCTTCAAGTACTTCTGTTATGACAAATGGGCCTTAAAATTTGGGATCTAGTTTGGTCTGATTTCTCTCTTCACACTTGAGCAGAACATGATCACCCACTTTATGCTTTACAACGTTTGCTTTGCCTTTATCGCTTCTGTTCTTATCATAACAGGCATTATTTTCTATATTATCTTTTGCTTGTGCTCTTAGATTTTGTAGATTATCATAATTTTCATCAACAATGTTCGATAGCATGGTCTAATGGTCTCACATCTTTTCCAATTAAAAGCTGTAACGGACTAAACTTAGTGACCCGATTGACTGTGCAATTTATTGCTAACTGTACCTCTTTTAATGCCTCTTGCCACGAACGTTGGCCTGTCTCTACCGCTGTAAGTAAACTTTTAAGTGTACTCATTATGCGTCCATTTGCTCGACTGGCTCCTGTGGCAATTAAATGCAACTCGATATTATGTGCAGAGCAAAATTCCTTAAACCCAGATCCTGCAAAGCATCGCCCCTGATCTGCTATGATACTGGATGGTACACCAAACAATGAAATAACCACCTTCAGTAATACTATACAATTATCTGCATCTATCTTCAGTGTATGGTGCAAATAAACGTACTGTGTAAACGCATCTACAAAGACTATAACATACTCTTTTTGCTCGTTTTTGCCACTTAGTTTACCGGTGATGTCAACATGTACCGTATGCCAGGGTATTTCGATTTTAGGAATCGGTTGCATCTCTTGTTGAATTTTCCCAGATTGCGGTTTCGATAGCTTGCACGTGATGCAATTATCAACAAACTTTCGTACGTATTTCGTCATACCTTCAAACCAGTAACAACTGTACACTTTATCGACGGTCTTTTCTCAACCAAGGTGCATTATAGCCTCATGAATGTAGTTAATGACAGCCCATCTATAATATCTTGGAACTACAGGTAACCAACGGGTTCTACCATTTCTTTGAATTTTACGATACAGCAAGCCTAGTCTCAACTCATACGTACTGGCAACATTCTCGTTTAATTCATTGTTTTTTAGTTTAGAGATTAAAGATGTCATTTCGAGATCTCGTTGCTGTTCAGCTATAAGCCAGGTGTCACTTAATTCAGTTAAATCTACGCGCATTTCAGGAGCTTTGACAGCAAACTGTAGATTTTTTGTTATTGGGTTTCTTGAGAAGAAGTCTACATGCGCCATGCGTTTTCCCTTTCTATACACAATATTGAATTCAAAAGATTGCAAGTACAACCACCATCGATATATTATTAAAGAGTTACAGTCAGTATATACTGTAAATTTGATACCTTTTAAATAATGTTCATAATATTTTACTGCGTTAAAGACTGCCAAGGTTTCCAAAAGATATGAGTTATACCTTGACTCTGCTGGGGTTGTACATTTACTGTAATACCCGATAACATGATTTCTATCTTTTATTTTGTGCATGAGTATTGCACCATAACCCACAGAGCTAGCATCTGTATGCAGCTCAACCGGATATTGTGGATCGAAAATGGTTAATACCGGGCTACGGGTCAGTGCAAAGATTATCTCCTTTCTCACTACTTCATGACGTTCTTTCCAATCAAAACTATTAAGACAAAATAGAGGCTTTAAAGTTTCGGAGAATTTCGGCACGAATTGTCTAAAGTATGATGCTTATCCAATGAACTGTCTTAGCTGCGTAACCGTTTGCGGCGGTGGCAATTCAACTAATGCCTGCAATTTTCGAGGATTAGGTCTAAGCTTACCTGCCTCTACTTCGTAACCCAATTACTCTATTTTTGATTTTAAAAATGTACATTTTTCGAAATTAAATGAGAATCCAGCTTGAATAAGAATTTCTATGACTTTCTGCAATCTTAAATTTTGCCTCATCTTTAGTTTCGGCCACGACCAATACATCATCTATGTAAACCACAACATACGAATACGAAAGTGGCCCCAACGCTTTTATTATTGCCCGCTGAAACACCGACGGAGCATTTTTTAAACCAAACGGCATTGCCAACAACTCAAATTGCCCTTCTGGTGTTACAAATGCTGTACGCTCTACTGAATCTGGGTGAATAGGTATTTGGTAAAATCCGCTGGCGATGTCCAAACAAGATAAATACCTTCCCCCACGTAACCTTGCAATTTGGTCGGAGATAAGAGGCAATGGAAATTTATCCGAAACTGTGTTAGTGTTAAGCTCCCTATAGTCGACGCATAAGCGATCAGTTCCGTTTTTCTTTCTTACAAATAAAATCGGACTCGCAAATGGGGAACAGCTCGGTCTTATAATATTTGCCGCCATCAACTCATTATTTTTTCGAGACATGTTTGCTTCTCATCTACACTAAGCCTATATGGTCGCTTTTGTACCGTTTATTTGGATCTATTAATCGAATTTCCAACTGGCCTGTGTTAACCTGTTTCTTTGGAACGCCAGAGATAAAATGTTCCATGTATGGTTTCAAAACGTTTATTAAACGGCTCTTGTCAGCTTCGTCTAGCTCTACATTTTGGTTAATACATTCTTCATATGTTTTGGGTTCAGTAACAACATTAATCAGCTTTACTTTATAAATACAGAATCTGTCTGACTCGATCGTCACTCCGAAACCTTGAGTTAAAATTTCCCTGCCTATCATAACATCGTGTTTCAAATATTTGTCCATAACGACATGGAATAACATTTCCAAAATAAAGTCATTAATGGTAACATTGGTCAAAATTTGCGTGGAGCTACATACAGAATCGTTTCCAATACCCTTAAGCATTACTACGTTAAAAAGTCTTTTTCCAGAGAATTTTCCAGCTGCGCTTTCATTAATGAGTGAACAGTCGGCTCCAGAGTTAAAACAAAAATCTACGAACTCACCAGAATGAACGAGCACACCTTTTGGTTCCATTACCGAACATATGTTCACTCTCTTTTCAGTGCTTTGTCCAGTCGAAGGGCACCCAGTAGAAATGTGTCCAGCCTGTCCACACTTGTAGCATATTACGTTGGATTTTTGCTCTTTTGGCCTCATACCAATGCCTCCAGCATGCCCGCTTCCCAATGGTTGTGATTCGCGATTTTTCTTCTGGCGGCGGTCTGCGATTTTGTGCCCTGTCTTTCCACAATAATGGCAAACGATGTTTGACAACTTCTGCTTCTTCCTTTCAGGTCCCACAGTAGTTTCTGCTTTCGAAGTCTCTTGACGCTGCCCGATTTCATATACTTGCAACTGTTGCTGTAATTCGCTTCGCGACTTAATGTTTGTGGTGCACACAAGCTTTTTTAATCTGCTGTCCAGTTGCGCAGTATGCGCAAGCACAACTGACACCAACAATTCCTCCAGCTCCATATTTTTCATTTTCGTCATTAACGAAGTGACGAGTCGGCTTGCATACGACGACATGCACTCTCCAGTCCCTGGGCGTCCGTCTAGCAGCTTAAGAAATGTTGCTGTGGTTGTCTCTACGCCGACAAATCTTTGCGTAAAAAGTGGCTTGAACTCAACCCAAGTCATGCCAGGAAAACAGATTTGGGAAAGCCATTGCGATGCGCTGCCCTCCAAAGCTTTACTGAGGGCAATCACGAGCGCACAACCCTCAAGTGGATCAGCACCGGTAGCTTCGGGATTGTATTTTGGTAAAAACACCGTCTTTGACTCACGAGGCGCTGCGCTAGCCTGCACTGTTCGCAGCAACTCAATAAAATTTCTATTTTGTTGCTCCAAAATTTGACACAACTGAGAGTTAGGAGGATCCAATCCCACTTCTGATGTCGAAGCGGCCGTAGGGTCAGAATTCTTCACACTTTGAGCAGCGAGCCCCGTCCCCTTCGTTGGTGCCATAGTTTTATTTTTAAGCGTTTGTTAAATATTCTGTGTCTGTGCTCTTTCAATATTTTACCAAGACTGACTACCGACTTCTTTTTTGCATACACGCACGCCTGTCGCCAAATTCTAATGCGCAGTTTGCTTATGACACATTTGCAATCCTGCTCACCCGCACACCCTTCGCAAATAGATAGTCCAGTCTCACTCACATTCTTCTTCGGTTCATGTACAGAACGAACCCGAAAGAAGAATGCAACACACCAACAACTTAGGCACGGGTCACACTCAGTGAGAGAATTAACAGTTAGTCCTCTCACCGACTCTCAGTGATATAAGAAATACAAGTCGACAATGACAGTTACTCTGTTTTCTCTATTCTTCTTTCTTTTAATTTCGACTCATACAATATTCATGTTGCTGTACTTAAATTCGAATAACAATAACAACAGCAATGCTCCGACATTTATACAAAATTACACTCTACCACAAAACATATAACGTACATATGTATGTCGACATCCAATACAACAATTTACTTCTGGACGAAAAGAACATCGAAATAAAATAGCAGCATATACACACAGAATTAATAAACAATATAATCGCAGCTACAACGCTGATTTTAGAATTCAATAAAAACTTGCATGAATATATGTGCGTAAATACATATATACAGAAATTCTTCCAATTTGTCAATATAAGCATACGTTTTGTTTAACAACTCTTATGTTTCTTAACCAATCTTAATTAAATTTTTGGCAGTAGATCGCATTGTGCTATAGAATATTCGTATATTCTCAAAGAGTTACTTGCAATAAAATTGTGGCTGAAATTAGTGAGCAGTTGACCTATTGACCAATTTATCTGATTTATATACATATTTATCTTTTTGACGGTAGCTATAAAATGAAAGACACTAAACCTGTATTTACTATTCTAGAATCTGCATATCAAATTTAGAGATCTGCTCAGAAACGAGAATTCGATTATTATCGATTGCTTAAAAACGGTACAAATGATCGATGATCAAAAGTAAACTAAGATCATTCGACATTTTAAGTCTCTAGTTCTTCAGGTTTCGTGATCGATACGTTCATACATACGAACGGGCAGGTGGAGAGACAGACAACTGGACATGGCTACATCGATTCGGCTACTAATGTTGAATAAAATTATATATATTATTGGAGACGCTTCCTTCCTCCTGTTACATACATTTTCAAAAAACCTTTATACCCAATGGGGTCCTGAGTGACTGACTGACTGATTGGTGATCAACGCACATCCCAAACCGTAGGAACTAGGAAGCTGATTTTCACTGTAGCTAACTTATGTGATGTAGGTGCACGTTAAGGCGGGGTTTCGGGAAATTCCACCCGCAAGTGTGGAAAAATCGCGAAAAACGTTTGTATGTAACTTTTTTGTTTACCATCCGATCGGCCTCAAACTTATTTTCAAAGATCTTTGTTCAAATTCATTTAAGGGGTGTTTCACACTTTTAGGAAAATCCGTTCCTCCTTGGTGGAAATGTAGGTCAAAGATTTGGTGGGTGACGTTTCGCGCTCAAATTCATTTCCAGAGATCTATAAGAAAAATCATTTGATACGTGTTTCACACTTCGCAGAATTCAAACTTTTTCGGGGGGAATGCGATTTAAAGATTTTTTGGGCGAAGTTTTAAGCTGTTTCCGATTTCCTTCAAACTTATTTTCGGCACTCTATATAAAACTTCATAAATACGTGTTTCAGCGATTTTGGAAATTCCACTCACAACAGTGGGTAATTAGCGAAAAACGTTTGTATGAAACTTTTTTGTTTACCATTTGATCGGACTCAAACTCATTTTCAAAGATCGTTGTTCAAATTCATTCACGTGTTTCACATTTTTCCCAAAATCTAAACTCCGCCGGTGGAAAGTACATTTCAAAGATTTGTTAGGTGAATTTTAAGTTTTGTCCCATTTGCTTCAAGCTTATTTTCAAAGCTCTACATAAGAATATAATGAATAGGTGTTTCAGCGATTTGGGAAATTCCACTCGCAACAGTGGTACATTGGCTGAAAACGTTTGTTTGAAAATTGTTTGATTCCCGTCCGATCAGTTTCAAAATCATTTTCAAAGCTTTTTGAGAACATTGATTTTATAAAATAGTACGCGCATGGGCAAGGTCGGAATATACCCGCTAGTAAATATTAATATTATTTTATGTTGCTTACATTTATATGATAAAAATGATATATCGAGTGCTTTTGTTTATTTTTTTTTACAGTTACTGGGGAAACTTATTAAAAAAATGAATTTTGATTGCATCAACCAACTTAGGAAAATGTTGGCCACGTAAGTTTAGAAACAATTTTACGATAAATTGGTCAGTAAGTTTTATTACTTTGATGCGAACTAATTTGCATGATCGCCGAAAATGGAATGTTGTTGAATGCTGCCCTGACACTCCAGTTTATTTTTATCTTAACTAGTTTGATGCATTATTGAAAGACTGCCAGTTGCGCGCCAAATGAATTGGTATGCACTCTACTGTGTACTTATCAATCTGTTCTTAATGGATATCTATCAACCAAATTTAAAATTATTCTATAAAATAAATTCCAAGTAAAATTTGAAATTAAAGTGTAAAAATGTGTGCGATCTTGCCATGTTTTGTGTAGGATGTGCATACAAATAGATTGACATGACTTGATCGACCAGCTTTTAATGTTCAACAAGAGAATATTATTATATTAATTGACTTTCGCAAGTTAAACCAGTCATAATTTTGCTCAGCAAATGAGAATGAATCTGAACACGTCAAGCACATTTACTGAGTTTCAAAGAGCTTTTGTGACGCTTACATAAGGGTGTCCAAGGAGAAAACTAACCTTTTTAAGGAAAGTGTCGAGTACTTGGGGTTCATTTTCAAAAACAAAAAAAGCTAGAAAACAAAATAACACCCTTGTGCACAGAAAAGAAGGTACAGCCAGATCTAGGAACGCATGTTCTTATTAAAGGGAAAACTGAATCAAGCTCATTTCATTATTATTTTTTTATATATTAGTTTTGCCCATCTTGAGCCTTAACATTAATCTATACTTAAATTTTAATACGCTTGTCTCATTTGGGGACCCTAATCCTCCTATGCTATCTTATCACCTTTTCGACCTGTCGGCTGACTAATTACTCACATTCAACCTACATGCCAATATTAGATGGAAAGAATATGAATACTTGCGGCACTCGACATATCAAACCTTATATTATGAAAGAATTAATAGTTCCAGGAAATTTTCGGATTATTTCTCTCAGTCCAATATGCAAAAGTTATTAGAGTCCGATTGGAGCCATTTGGAAACTCTATTGTCCGCTTTAAGTTCACACCATGGCACCGTCAGAAGCTTAGATTTCTTAGGAACAGCTTTAAAGGTTATAGCCGACACTCCTGACCATGATAATATGGAAAGGTCCAGGCTAAAAGAAAAACAGCTCATTGAAGCTAACAATAGACAGGAAGATATAATCACTAGAAACAAAAATCGGATTATTCAATTAACAAACAGTCAACCAAATCTTGAGTGCCACCAAAAGACTCACTTATACGCAACTTTACCAGCATAAATAGAATTCTTAGTATCGAGATAAAAAATCATGTATATTCTTGGCAAAATTCAATGTTATTTATTAACCGCACAATTTTAGACACCGAATATTTCAGTCTAATAACAACCAGTCAGGTTGCAAATATCACCGTCAGCGAGCTTTTGCAGTTTGCCGACGTAAACGTTGTGTTGGACGGCGATGTAATTTAGTTGCAGTGTAGAAGAGTACATATATTCCCTGTTGCACACAGCGGAGTAATCATCGATTTGATTGGCGATATTTTGGCAGAATGCAGAAAGCGGTAGACATCTGCAGTCCCACCTTCCGCAGGCAGTCTCAAAGCGCCAATGGCACGGAACACCTATTTTCTGGTAGAGTTCTAGTCATCTAGCGGAATTGGAAGAAATCGACGATAGCGTGCCAATCATTAAAGACAACACAGCGGCTGTCACCATTGATGGCGAGAACCCAACAAGGGTTAGAGGCAGTTATCTTGATACGTTCAGGAAAAAGGAAACTGTAAACAGGACTAGATTCGTCAGACGGCGGACTCCCGATCGGGAGTACATCAACAAGATGGAATCCGCATGGACTTCTTAACCTCTCATTATGGCATCTGGAGCGAAACAGCTAGCCAAGTCATTGCGACACTTGCGCAAATGCAAGGTCAGCATTACGCCGGCCTCGCCGCTGAAGTAGAGTAGGGTCTCGGCTTAGGAAAATATTTCCTTGTATTTGAGTCTAAGAGAAGTAATAAAGCGATGAGCTGCGATTTGTTTTTTAACTCATTTAAAATAGCTGAACCCATTGAGGAGATTTAAGCCTGTAAGTTAGGCAATTCCAATAGAATAGCACATAGAATAGCACTAATCTATATATTCTTAATCAGCAACAATAGCCGAGTCGATCTAGCCAAGTCCGTCCGTATGTATGAATGCAAGGTTTTTTGAACCTATAAGAGCTATAGACTTGTTATTTGGACCGTAGGTTCTCCTAGTGCCCGTGCAGTACGTGTTCACAATTTTATGCGGTCCGAGATACTAAACCTTGAGCTTTAAGCCTGTCCCGTATTGTGTACGCTTTATAGCTACCATGTCATTAACTTGACATTGTCTGTCTGGTTTTCACTTAGGCGAAAGCTTTTTTATTTTCTTCTCGTTTATTCTTAATATTTTCACGAGTTTCGTCTCTACATTTTTCACGTTACTCTTCGAACTCTGTAATCAACGAATGCTTCACTAATTATCTTAAGTTCGGCTACTTATACGCATGACCATTCCAGTTAACATCTTGAAAGGTGAGACTTTAATGCTTCGCGGTTTTACACTATTTATGATTTGCTGCACTTTACTTAAGTGTTTGTAACAGGCACCTGCTTCTCCTTGACTCAACTTCGATAGCATCGGTACTACAATTTTGTGCATGCGCGCTACCTGCCTATGCCACGCTGAACTACAGTTGCAATTATTAAATGTTGAATATTTCATTTTTCACAATATTCACGAAATAAACAGGACGTGAATGCAGCACCTCTATCTGAAACTATTCGTTAAGGATTACCAAAGTTCGTAGCCTGCACTTCCAGGAACTTAATGACTTCATCTATACCTGTGCTTCGAGTAGAGTTCAACCAAATATATTTAGAGAATGCATTTACCACCACAAAAATATAATTGAACAGCTTTTTAGTTAATTCCATTGGCCTAACAAGGTCAATGTGGTTAGTCAATAAGGGTCTATGCACTCTATACAACTATCAACAATTCGTGCTACTTTGTCCTTCAATTTCGGAATGAAATACGATCATTCAATTAAGTCCTTCGTTTTTTTGCAGAAAAATGACCGTGCTTGTGCGCTATCGATATAATCTCATTCTCTATTTGGGCTGGTACTACAATGAGCTCGCGGTTTGGGTCCTTAAACAAAACTTGGTTTTCTATGTAATAGTCTTCATATGCTCTCTCTTCAACAAGACTACGTATAGTCTTCATCCATTCGTCCGCTATTTGCGCTTCTCTAAATCGGTGTACGACAGCGTCGGTAAGCATATAACAAGAAATACGGCTTAAGGCATCAACGTGCCTCATCTTTGAACCTGATCGATGCTCTGCTATATAATTGTAGTCCTGCAAGTACATTGCCCAGCGCACTACCCTCAATGGAACATCTTTCTTTTTCATTGTTATTGTAAATGCAATACAATCCGTGACGATTTTGAATTTTACTCCCAACAAATAAACACGCCATTCAGTTAAGTATTCGATAATTGCAAGAACTTCGAGATCGTAAGCTGGGTACTTTTCTTCGCAAGGATTAGTCTTACGACTCTTGTAATGGACTGGATGATATAAACCATCTTCCAAACTCTTTTGCAACATAACTGCCCCATAGCCCTATTTCGACGCATCTGTTTGCATTTCTGTCTCTAAATCCGGATTATATAACGGCAAAACAGGTCTGCTGGTCAAAGCAACCTGATGTTGACGATTGAATTCAAACTTGGAGTCCTTGCGTAACAAGTCGGATAGTGGTTTAGCAATAACAGTAGCGTATATAAATTTGGAGTCTGCTCCACCACACTGTTACCACACACTCATCTTACTCTTTAACCCATTGATTAATGTCTAGACTATCAGAGCCTGAGAATTGTAAAACACTGCCTCCTTCATCTTTTAACGTAAACCGCGATCTGTTTTCAGTTCGTTCTTCATTTGGTGCAACATTCTGTCCTGAGTTACTTAAAGCTGTTATAACAGACTCATCATCGTCTTCCTCATCGTGGTGGCCATAATGAAGTAACAATCTGTTTTGTAAGTCGCGTTTTATACCGGTCGTCTGTACACTAAGCGCGGCCAATTTTAGTCACAGGTCCGCGACGCTCAATATCTCATCGACCTGCATCGTTACAACTGCACCAATATTTTAAATATTTAGTGTTGATATTTTCAGATCTTTTTGCTATAAAATGATCAGTAGTTTACTTCTAACATGCAAAATACAACTGCATACATTTATCGGAAAGTATCGATATAGCTTTTATGTGTTATTTCAGATAAATCGAGCAGCCACCGCTTCTGCTAACGTCGACTTTCTGCACATGCAAAATTTAATTCGCTGCCGTTGTTTTTCGTTGTTTTTCCGCGCTGTCGACTATCGAACGCTACTCCCGTCTCTAACACGAATTTGCTTTGCTTAACTCACTCTTGCGTTTGTCGTTTTTCGCCGACTGTTCGATGCTTTTGCTCGTTGCTTCTACTCGTTGCTTCTACTCGTTGCTTCTGCTCGTTGCTTCTGCTGACGCCAACACCATGAAATTCTGCACTTAGGCTGCAGCGTATTCGCACTCACTGCCTTCGACGTTGCCTCTGCTGTCACCGTATTTCACAATCCCAAGAAATTCTGCATTGAGCCTGCTGCGTTTTTCGTGCAAGTCTCTTTTTGGCAAAATGTTAAGTCACAACTTCGCAATTTACATCAGCGTCAAACTTCACCACCGCCAACACACGTGTATGCAATTTATGCCTATTTTACACACAGCCCTGCATTCGTTCTTTTCTTGTCAATTTAATCAAAAACCCCGGACGAACCCCAAATTTGTACGATCCCAGGTTTCTGTATAACGTAAATGTTCAGCGATAACGTTATTTTATTATAACTGTTTACTACTTTGATTATTGAATTAACTTAAAAAACATGAATGCGGCTTAGATATAGTTTTAAACGTTTAAGAGTTACGCACATATGTGATGTGTTGCGTGTGATGATTACGAGTTATTGGTATTGACTGACTCTAATTCGTTACCACTAGGTAATAATCCGAGTGAGCTCTGCTAGTTTACAGGAGACGCGATCAGAACCGACAGCCACTGCGTATTAGACGTTGTTTATCATATCCTTCATATGTACATATATCAAGTACCTCCCACCTCCCTGCTAACACCACATACATAGCTATAAATTAAGTAAATAAATGGGTAATGCAACCCATCAATTTACGCCATAGTTTTAATGTAATTGACTTTTTCATCAAGATCGGTTAAGAAAGACAAAAGTTATTAAAGAAAATGCTGGCCTCTTGTTTGCGCCAGCTAGCGCAATTTTCAAGAATTTCTGTATATATGTACACACATTCATACATTCGTATTGAATTCTATCAACAGCATTGCAATTGCGATTGTATTGTTTACTGTGCTGCTATTTTAATCCGTTTTTTTTCTCATAAGACTCCATTGTTGGTGTGACTGTTAAGTAGAGCCGGTTGCGGTTTAGTGCGGTTTATTACGAGTTCGAGTTCTATTGAAAGAAACACTTTTTTGTTCATTTATTTTTATTACGGATAAGGAAAAGGTGTTCGAAAGGCGACCTTAATTTGGTGTTGGTAGAAATCTCTTAGTCGGGTGTTCCCGACTAGAGCCACATGTTCTTCCATATATTTCAGGCGCAAAGCAGTTGTTGAATCAATTTGTAAGGGGATCATCCGCTATCCATGCCTTCGTATTCGCCAGCAAATGACCTTGATATTGTTTAATGTTCCTACCCCTTAAAGCTCGTGGCATAAGGGACTTGTTGATTACCAGAGGCTTTAACATTTTATAACTAGATGCTTTGCTACAAAACAAGAACTAGCTGATTTTTCAGATTTTACTTTGTCTGCTTTTTCAGGCATTTTCTTCCAGAAAAATCTTGTTTCGTAAGCATTAAATACTTGATCTGAAGTAAAGCCACCTTGTTCAATTATTTTTGAAAGTTTATCCAGAAAGCATAAAAGGTCAGATTCATCGATTTTTGAGGAATCGGGTCATCCCAAAATGGTATGTGTTGTGTCCGTTTCTTTGTTTTTGAGTGTCCGCGTAAACCACAATAAAATTGGTGATGTACTTGCAGGATTTTGATTATCAAATAGAGCATTGTTTGCGTTTCAAAATGCGCAACGCAAAATGCGGACAGTGCGAAGCACTGTTTAGGAAAAGAGATAAGAAAATTTCTAAATTGAAAACAACATCTTGTATTAAGATCAGAACCGTGAGTTAATTGTTGTGCCGTGTCAAGTAAAAATTTATATATTGCGCACAATCAGGGTAATTTTTCCGCTAATTAGACTCGGAATCTGTGGAGAAATCTTTTTATCCCGAAATCAAAGGATATGTTGGCCCGAGTTGTAGATGAATGCTTAAACTGTGTGTGTGTGTGTGTAGAGTCCGAAATACAGAAATCACATAAACTTCAAATCTTGTCAAATTTGCAAGGGACAGGCAGGCAACCAACTGGCTCTCAAACTCATATATGCTTCTATTCATATACAAAATATGCAAGTACGGTGAATAGCAAGTTCAAAAACTTTTAAATACACACACGCTCCAAGGCTTAGGTACATTTTCCAACAATAACGAGCTAAAATGCAAGGATTTCGCATCGACGTGGCAAACCCTTTCATTATTTCATGTCGTCCCTTCAAATGGGAAGAAATGCCTCCGACATTTGAGAAAAATTCAATTTGTGCGTATTTTTGGTCGCGCGGACACATACACACACAAGCATTTAAACGGTACATAGACAAATTGAAAGAGCACTGAGAGTAACCCAAAGCAGTTTCCTGTTGTGGAAGCGATATAAAAAAAACAGCGATGCCGTTCTATCGTACAAATCATATGGATGAGAGTAAGTCAAAGCAGTTTCCTGTAAAGTGAGCGATGACTATTGCGAGAAACAATGCATATCACATCTGCGAATTCTTACCGGAATACATCGTGGAAATTGTCAAGTGGAAAGTTTCAAAGTTAAGCTACGATAAAAAAGTAGATATTGAGTACAATGTAAATATGAAGATGTGGGAGTCCTTCGGGTCAAACGACGTGCCAGGACGGTTGAAAGTGCGGACAAGGCGAGCGACCGTTGCTTCTGATCTCTCTATTTTTGTTCATTTGTAGCTTCGCGCTACGCGCTTGTATGTTTTAGTAGTAATAAAAAAAATTAAAATAAGAAAATTGCTCCTTTGGCTCGCAACTAACAGCACCGCTTGTCGCCGCCTCAACTCAAGAGCCACACCAATAATTCAGTTTAAATGAGAAAAAAACAAATTAAAAGAGCAGCACAGAAAACAATACAATCGCAAATGCAATATTGTTGATAGAATTCAAAGCAGACGCGCATGAATGTGTGTGTACATGTCTACCGAAATTCCTGGAATTTGCGCTAGCTGCTGCTAACGCGTGCGCACATAACTTTTGTGTTTCTTAACCGATCTTAATGAAATTTTCGACAGTACATCTTTTTGTAGAATAGAATAAAGAATATTTGTGTATTCTCAAGAAGTCTATTGCGTATAAATTGTGGCCTAAATTGATAGACAATACAAGTTGGATAATTAACTTGATTTATATCGTTCAGGTGGTAGCGGGGAGGTTACGATAGGTATAAAATGAAAGATACTTGATATATGTGTATATACTATGCTAGAAGAAAACGGGGCAAGCTATCGAATATCGGAAACAACCTTGATCTGCGCGGGCACTAGGATGACCTACAGCTGAATTTTCAAGTCTCTAGCTCTTATAAGTTCTGAGATCCTTGCGTTCATCCTTGTGTTCATATATACGGACAGACGGACGGACGGACAGACAGACAGGCGGACATGGCTAGATCGACTCGGCTATTGATGCTGATCAAGAATATATATACTTTATGAGGTCGGAGATGCGTCCTTCTGCCTGTTACATACATATGCACAAAAACATAATACCCGTTTTACCCATTTTCAATGGGTTTAGGGTATAAAAAGTAATTTAGTTATAGTTATATATATATATATATATAAAAACAAAATTATAAATGGTGATAGAGACGAATTATGGCCTAAGGTGGCCTGCTACTCGCTTGTGCGCCGTGAATTTCTTCGTGGGCCGAAGTGGCACATTTTTAAGTCGCCGGATAGTTTTAGTGGTAGCTAGGGGTCTGGCCAAAAACCATAATATTAATAAATCATAATATTAAGTGAAATTGTTGTTTAAGTTTTCATTTCAACAAAATTATATTAAGTAACTTTGTATTCTAAATATAAATGTTTAGATTTTACATATGTATATATATTCAGTCAACTTCGCTTCTCAAACAACTTATCAAGGCCTTTCAAAAATAAAATTAACATATTTGTAGTTATAATTCCCATTCATAGAAATTCAAGACATACCGTTTGCAAAACGCAATTATATGGCTTCATTGTTTTCCCCAATTTGCCGGTAGAATTTTAAAAATTGTTCACTTTCCACCCAAATAATCCACAGTAAAAATTCCAACTTCGTAGATCCTATGGTGTGGAATTTGCGCTGGTCCCCGTTCAGTTATTCATTCAGTCAGCAAAAGATCTTATATAAATTCTTGATCAGCATCAATAGCCGAGTGGATCTAGCGATGTGCGTCTGTCTGTCCGTCCGTCCGTAAGTATAAACGCCAGGATATCAGAACCAATAAGAATTAGAGACTTGAATTTTGGAACATAGGTCCTCCTAGTGCCCGCGTAGTACGAGTTTGTTTCCGATAATCGTTAACTCTATCAAGAGCTTTGCAATTGCGATTGTATTGTATTCTGTGATGTGTGTAAATGCTGCTATTTTAATACGTTTTTCTCTCGCAAAGAGTCGATTGGTGGTATGGCTGTTAAGTAGAGGTGGCGGCAAGTAGTGTGCTCTGCTGCGATTTGGAGTCCTATCAACGGACTAATTTATTTTGATTACTACTAAAGCAAACGAACGCGTAGCACGAGTTGCATTTGGTGTGAGTTGGTAGAAGAGGGTTCTGGGTATCTAGGTAGTCGGGAGCTCCCGACTAGAGCCACTTACTTATTCATTTCATAGGTATCGCCAATCCCCGCTTACACAAAATAGCTATAAATCATATTAAACCAAATGGGACTATCTACCAATTTAAGCCGGACTAGGGACTTTTACTTGTTCATACTCCTAAAGCAACCAAGCTCGTAGCGCGAGCTGCATTTGGTGTTGGTAGAAGAGGGTGTCCCCTAATCGGGAGCTCCTGACTAAAGCGTCTTGTTACTCTCGTCTGCGTTTGCTACAATAACTGCTGCTTTAAAAATTCATGACAAAGGCCAGCACACCATTTTGGCCAACTGATATCATTATGTATTCTAATTGCGCAGCCTACACAGGCTTAGTGGGAAATGCTCTTCCCCTACGGGCGGTGGCGAAGTGCAGGTGTTTATGCGGCAGACGAGAAGCGACTTAAGCGGTCTGATCGTTGGTTTTTGCAAATTTAATAGTCCCCTTAGTAGCAGGTGTCTACAAAGCCTAAGTCTATTCCTTTAGACTTGCCGTTCAGCCTTCGACTGCAAATCTACAGCATGCAACTCCCATCACACAGCAGCTCTTCTCTTTTGATGTGGACACAAGCCGATGGGTGACATTTATTACGAGAAACACCAGACGTGTGATTCGAGCCATCCACTGTCGGATGAGTTGCTGAGTCAAAAACGGACTTTCTGAAAGTGGCTTTTGGGTTCTCGGCTAATCAGTAAAGAAGATTGATTGGGAACCGAAAAAAAATTGTTTGTAAAGTCGCAAGAAGTTATTAATTGAATCGAAAACCTTCAGTTTAGATGACGTCAGTCTCTGTTCTTATCTTAATACCATTAATTAAAAGGGAAGTAATCTCAAGTATGTGAATTGTTGCAGATCTACGCATCATAAACCCATGGTAAAATAATAGAGCTGCATCAGTGTCTCAAATGCATGACTCCCTTTTTATGGAGAGGAATGATGATATCTTTTCATTTGGCCGGAACAGAAAGAAGTAAAATAATAAAGGTTTGTGGTTACGGATCTACGCGGATGGGATGGTGTAATAAATTATTGTGTTTAGATATAACGATTCTCTCAAATTCTCTAAATTTCGTCATTAGATTTATGGACTTTTTATGAAAAAGAATGATAAAAAACTTCGCTTGATTGTGTTAATGTCGCTGAGTAGTGATTTTTTAATACATAGTGGAGAAGCTAGTTTGGAAAATAGATTGGCCTTGCTCACATTTGCAAAATGGAAATCTTACGTATCGACTTAAAAATTGCAATAACAAACCATTATGAAAACATTGAAGCAACTTGCAATTGCCCTTTAAAGCTTGCGCTGTTCAAAACACCTCAATTAAATTGATGTTAGTATACATTTTTTAAAGAATTTATTAAAACCATAACTTAATAAATTTTTAACGCTACAGTTGACACTGCTATCTAGAAGTGACGAACCATCTATATGTTGTCTCTTACCAGATAGAAACGACAAAAATTACAAGAAAAATTATGTTACGCAAGTTGTGCGCGCCTCTTATTGGCCTTGAATACGGATGTACATTATGGTGGCCCTTGCAATTTTGTGCCTGTGGAATTTGGCTCATTTTTGGCAGCACCAAATTTGTGAGAGGATGCACAATTTATGCAGTAAAGTCGGCATCGACTGACCTTTCGTCGTGTTTGTGTTGTTGGCGTTGTTAGCGCTGCAACTTTACAAGACCTCCCAACAACAACACTGAAATTTCTTGTAACGTTGCTAAACGCAGACTACGACTACGAAAAACGACACGATTAGTATAGCATTCGATTATTTGAATAATAAATTGGTTTGGGATATATTAGGGCGAAAGTTGCAGAAACCGATATTTAGCACCTTCAACAAGTTAAATTTTGTACATAGTTTCGTTTGTTCTTATTTCCAATAGGGTATTTTTATCGCTTTGCAGTTTAAAATAGCCTAATTAGCTAACTCAGCAATTTTCGAAAAACATTAATCGCGAAGGATTTGTTTCATATTGTCCTGGAATACTCTGTGCACACGATTTTGCACTGTCGCTACTTGCTCAGTTTTGTCGGTAATGTCTGACACGCAGTTTTTGCGGTGCCAGAACTCAGTTGCTGGCAAGCATAGTACCACTCGTGTTGGATACTAGCCAAAGGCAGAAGATCACAATCGAAAGCATTCACAATATCTGGATTTACTATAAGCTTTAGAGATTGCCTTATGTTATAGGCGCTAAAGTACTGTGCACATATGTCGGACGTGGTCGGTTTTATTCTCATCAACATAGACGTTACATATTTTTCCAGTTTGGTCCCGTAAGACGTCGATGAATTCCCTTAGGAAAATGCTTCCCACATTCTACAAACGGAAAGGCAGCCGACAGAATTCGTTCTTTTCGCCATTCACAGAAAACGATGTTTTCTTACGGTCTTGATCTGCCAGATAAATCTGGTTATATTTAGATTTCAGGCCCAATGGCGTGAAAAACTTGGCCTTTTAATATTGGCTAGAATCATTATCATAGTTGGCTCGCTAAGCTTCCTAAAATCGATTACGAGACGCTTGTATTTATTGCCGTTAGCATCTAGTCCTTTCTTGTCAACAACCAGTGCAGGGCTGTTGTATTGTGGCAATGACAAAGGTATTGACATGCAGCGCCGCGTTAGAGGTCGAAAATCGGTGAAAATTATATCATCAACACTTTTGAAGTTCACAAATATAGTACCGCAATGGTTCTGATATTTATTTATTTATAAATGGTCGACAAAAACGAGAGTCTTCCTAATTATTTAATATATTAAAATTAAATGAAAATTGAATGCTAAACCCTTATTAGAATACACAATTTTCTAGTAGCCCGTACGGCAAACTATGCTCCTTTTCAAAGCTAATTTTGTCAGTGATGTTATTAAAGCCTACCGCTAAGAAGGAAGGTGTTCGTAGAGAAAAGAGTGTTCTTAAGTAGAAATTAAAAATAATCGTAATTTACTAAATTATTTAAGAAAATTCTATAAATAGGAAACAAGAAAGAAAGAAGTTATAAATAATGTAAGGAAATTTATACTTGATAAAAAGAGTGTTAAGTAGATAGGATAAATAGATAGTGATAGGAAATTACCAACCCGGTGATGGAAATTTAGAGCCTGTCCAAGCCCCTACACATAGTTGGGAATGGTCAGTGAGTTCCCGAACGTATCCTGAAGGCAACGATTTTATTAGGGGAAGAGAAAGTTCGGTAGAGAAAACGTGGTACAAACTATTGTCTTTTTTACATAGTGTACGAAAAGAATTGTGCATAGCGTAATCCGTTTTGCACGTAGGTAAAAATAAGAGGCGATAATCCTTGGTTGGTCTAGACGGACCAGAATATTAAAGACGAACAGAAAAAAAAAATCTATGTCGCCAGCAGTCAAGTTATGTATTAAGACAACACCGAGAATTGTCCCACGGTTGGTTAACGACGGAAGATCATTTAGAAGAAGCCTGCTGGAGTAGGATGGCAACCGAAGATTGGGGTCCCAATTGAAACATCCTAACGCAAAAAGCTGAAATTGCTTCTGAACTAACTCAATACGATCCTGTCTATTGTTATACTGCGGAGACCAGATGCAAGAGCAGTAATCAAGGATAGGGCGAACAAGAGAGATGTATTGGAAGTTGGTTATAAAAGGATCGTGTAACTCTTTAGACCAACGTTTAATGAAGTACAAGTACAAGTACACCTTTGGTCTAATTAGCGATGGTAGCTATATGAAGTTTGAAAAGAACGCCTAGATCCTGTTAGTATACGTTGCAATGAAGTATTGTCGATTGTATAACTGACAAAATAGGGTGTTGTACGATTAAAGGTCATAAACATATACTTTGAACAATTAAGATGCAATTCATTGGCCGATCACTACAGTTGCATAGTGTTCAAATCATCTTGTAGACGAGAATGATGTAGGAGATTAGTGTATGAAAAAATAAGTTTCACATCGTCCGCATATATAAGTACACGGGCATGTGATATAACTGAGGGGAGATCATTTATAAAAAGAGTAAAGAGTAACGTGAACCAATTTTGAGATAGTCAGCCTCAGCATTACTCTTTGGGTCCTACATTTTAAATAAGAAGAAGTCCAATGCAAAAGTGGGGAAGCCTATACGGTCAAGTTTAAAGAGTAATAGATTATGGTGCACTAAGTCAAACGCCTTACTGAATTCCGGGTAAATGACATCAGTTTGCATTTTAGAAGGGAAAGCATTATTTACCAAGGTAGTAAATTCTAGCAGATGGGTCGTAATTGACCGATTCTTTACGAATCCATGTTGGACAGGGGAGACAACTGATTTGCAGAAATGCTTCAAATTCGAAGTTATTATTTTTTCAAATAATTTAGGAATAGTGGACAGTTTTGCAATGCCCCTGTAATTTTATATATCAGACTTTAAACCTTTTTCTTGCGGAGTGGAATAATATAAGATTCTATCCAAAGAGGTGGAAAGACAGACGATTGAAGGGATAGATTAAGAAGCTTTAGCAATGGACGAAGAAGGGAGGAACTATAATCCTTGAGTATATTTTCAGGCCCAGGACAGTAAGGAGATTTCAAAGAATTTTTAGCAGAAAGGAGAAAGGGATATGAAGTAATAGGAAAAAGTATAGATAGAGGAAGTTATATCATAAGGGTAAAAATTATTATTAGGACAGACACAGGAGTAAGTAGATTGGAAAAAAATAGCAAAGAGGTTAGCAGCATCAGCATCATCATTGATAGCTTTATTCATCCCAAGAGAAAAAGAATATGGCATACTTGAAGATTCACGCTTCAGGTTTACATAATTATGAAACTGTATCGGATTTTGGGCAAATTGCTTTTTGCAGCGAGTAAGATAATTCTCAATACACTGAGAATTCAGGAAATACAAGTTCTTGGATATGGAATATTTAGCCAAATCAATACTCGAATCAGACTTATTAAACTTTTTAATTGACTTAATATCTTTTTGGTTTGATAGTCTGAAAGTAAACCAGGCTGGCTTTGAAGAAGCAGTTAAAGGAATTGAATGGGGAATACAAACATCTAAGAGGGAGTTTAGGGTGTTATGAAGAACATTAATATCAGTATTAATTTCAACCGAGTCATATAAAAAAGACCAATCGGTTGAATGAATACGTTGAGTAAGTAAGGGGTACTTTACTTTGCTAAAGCAACGTCGGGGCTTATTGGTAGCTGATAAATGCGAAATAAGAGGATTGAAATTGAACATTGCAACCTCTAAAGTAGGATGACATACATCCTCAGGACAGATAAAGGAGGGGACCTGGACACATTAAGGAAAGGGCAATAAGGAAATCGTTGACAAATACAAGATTCAGTGTTCTATTCAAATTAGAAATTGAATTGATTGGAAACAACGAAAGGTCTACCATGCAATCTATAACGTCATGCTGCGCTGAGGGTACTAAAAAATTTTTGGCAGTGAATAATGATTAAGAAATGGTCAGTGTATCAAAATCATCCAACCCCACTTTTTTTTGTTGGTTTTTTTTTTGGGATTTAAAATTTGGGATATAAAAAAAAATTGATATGCAGCTACTGTAGCTTAGCAACTTCTATCAGCGTGAGGATCGGGGGTTCATATTAACATTGTAGCTTTGGTTTTATGTACATGTTTATTTTGTTAGGGCTAGATTATTTTCGTTGAGGGTCTGCATGCTTAACTAAAGGCGTCGGTTGGCCAGATCTATAGGATAGGTCTTTTTAAGCCTCCTTCTTCTTCGCCTCCATAGCAGATTCCTTGCCAGGACGTTAGGGTGGTTGCGGAGCTTAAACAGGTAGCTTGCTGCTTGTTCGTTGATAACGTCTCCTACCATAGGAACCTTAAGGGGCTTTGCGATGTCTCGTGTGCGAATATATATGGATGATATGAAGTTTGTTCAGGCGCGTCTTTGCGGCCATTCCATAAACCTGGAGCCCTTATAGCCGTGCAGGGGCAAGGATTACCTTATAGATAAGGACTTTGTTTCTGAGCGAGAGTTTAACGTTTGGGTCTAGCTGCTAGCTTAGACGCCTGAAATTGCTTTTCAAGTTGTTGGTTACCTCGGTGACATGTTTTTTGAACGAAAGTCGTCTATCGAGTGTGAACCCTATTTATTCCACCCACAAGCCCATTTTTCGAAGCGCTTAAGATACTCCTGTAGGATGTGCGTTGCTTCATACACGCAACTGTTCTTGGCAAGGATTGCCAGGAGGCCCTGCCGACTGACAGTGCCCATTTCGCTAGCCGTAGGTATATCGTGCGTGAAGAGAAAGTTTGGGGCTCAAAACACTGCCTTGTGGGACACCCGCCCGCTCTTATGCGTTTGGTGTGAGAGGCTACGACATCCTGCACCACTTGAAATGTACTCTCAGTCGGAAATCTTGCAATGATGTTAAAGAGCTGCGGATTAAATTTGCCCTTTAAGACCTGCGTGCCACACCCCATCAAAGGCTTGTTGGATGTCGATGTATGCTGCCACCATATGCTCCTTCCTGTGCAAGCTGTACAAAATAAAGCTTGTGACCCAACGAAGTTGCTCTGGGGTACCGTGCTTGAGTCAAAACCCAAACTCCGGGGTATACAGGATCCTTCTAAGGATGCACCTTTCCAGAATCTTGCCGAAGGCTGATGGGGCGATTGGATTCCAGTTGATTAGGGGGCTTTCCGCTTTGTCCATTGGCGATTTGGCCCAGGTGCCATCGGGATGTCGAACGGAGAACTTTGGCGCAGCTTGCCGTTTGTATCCACCGGTAAGTTTCCACAGCGCGATTTGGAGCTCTCGTCTGCCGTTGCTTCCTCCAGCATTGTGTCTGTGGCTTTTCTTCTCAGCGTTGGTAGGCGCGGCATATAGTTGATCCAACAGGATACCCTTGTATATAAAAAGTCAATGCGAAGGAGAACTTTGCCCATTGTACGGGAAGTGGGTAGCAGCTGATCAGCGCAATGCCTCTGCTGTCAGCTCTGTAGCTTCCCCACAGCCGGTGTTTGGCATTGAAGTCGCTACCAAAGATAAATTTATGACAAAGCTGATCAAGGAGAGAATTAAATCCAGCTCGGCTCCAAGATAGGATTTGGTGATAGATACACTGTAGCTGCAGATATTTCGCCCAAAGGAGCTCCCACCATAATGGCAGCCATTTGTGTGGCGCTGGAGGTCACCGGATGTAGTTGGCAGTGCACCAAGTCCTGCTTGACAAGCACCGCAGCACCTCCTCTGGTTCGAACTGCTGGGTGATCCGCACGTTAGCAAACATCAGCATATCACAATACCCCTCCATGGTGAAGTACAGGCCGGAGTGTAGATAGGTTTCTGAAACAAGCATGATGTTTATTTCATGTTTTTTCAGAAATAATTTGAGCTCGTTTGCGTTTTGTAGGATGCTGCGACCGTTCCACGATCCGAGGCGTGGGAAGATCGAGCTGTGGAGGACCTTGAGCGTCCTTCAGTTCCTTAATGCTGACCAGGATAGTTGCGACTGCAGCATTAAGTGCTGCGATCGACTGCTGGGGTCCTTGGAGGATGCTTCCGAGGACGTGTCTTGCCCCTGAGATCCATGCTGGGGGATTGGGGCTGCATTGGTGTAACGATGGTCTGTTTGGTGCACGCGGGGTAAGTGTTGCGCACAGGCCTCAACGTATCAGCATACGGCAGGCATTGTTGCACAACTCGGGAGGGTACAAACTGCGAGTTGATGCGCCGTGCAGGCTGCTGTTGGTTGTGTCCTGCCGGGGGGCAACATTGATGGCCGGTTGTCTGGCATTCAAGCGCTGCTGGTATGCTTTGCATCCTTTATAGGAAGCAGCATGGTTCCCCCCACAGTTCGAGCATCGCAGGTCTGTCATTACCTGGTATTGCTCCGAGTTCGCCCATAACATTACCTGATGCTTTTGTTCTTTATCGGGAGCTCAACTTGGACCCGTTACAAACCAGCAGTTGCGACTTGGCGAATCTTTGGTGGGGTCAGAACCGGCGTCAATTGTGGGTAGCCTGGTCCCCGGGTTGTAAAGGTTTGTCATAACGTGGCCGTGTGTTGCAAAGGCACCTTCGATTTGGCTCCTGGGAGTTAAAGCGGGCAAGTTTTTGACGACTACGCGATACGGTCTGTCCTCCTTGAGACAGAAGTGCGTGAACTGGACTCAGCTTGCGAATAATGGCTCCGTGAGTGTCAGAATCTTTCGCGTAGATCCTCAGGGTGCCACAGGGAGAGACCTTGAACTCGTAGGCATCTGAGCCAACTGCCTGGTCAAGCGTCTGTTCCATTGCGACCATTTCGTTAACTCCAGGAACTTTTGTGAGCCTGTGCTTGGAGACCTTTTTTGCAGCTTGAGGTTCGGCTTGAACTAGCGGAGCTTCGTCGGCAATTCCCCCTCTCATCTCATCTCGTCGTCTTCGATGTCAGAGGCTTCTTCCAGGGGCGCAAATTGAGCATATCTGTTCCATTTATCGAAGAGGCACTGGGAGCAGTGGAACTTTCACCTGCCTTGCTGGTTATCGAATTTTTTGTGGGTAGTTTGCATTTTTTGACGGCTACGGCCATTAGCGTTGTTCCTCGCTGTTTTTTTGAGCGTCCCGTATCCATTTGACCGGCGATTCCTGGAAGGCTGGTATATTACCTTCTCTCCGTAGAGGGTGCAGAGCAGGGTTTTGGCTACTATGAGCGCTGCAAGACGCTGCTGCCGGGAAAGAGCTCTGAGCGCCATATGTAGCGACCGGCTTGGGCTGCAAACCCTCATTGGTGGTTTTGGGGCGTATTCCAATTAGCTTCAGAGCGGCACGGCTTGTACCAGGACGCGGTGGTTGTAGTTGTTGTTGTTGTGCTCACAATGTCATATTGCTGGAGTAGTAGCTAGTGCATCTGTTTCCATCCCTCAGAGATGAACAGGTACGCCTCGATCATGTCAACAGGTGGAGATCTACTTGCATCAGTGAGCGGGGCTGGAAGCCCCTGCACTTGATTGCTGTTGACTTTGGGATTAGCTGGAGCTGGGATGTTGCTGATTACTGCATGACTGGAGCAGATATTGCTGTATGTGATGTATGTATTTTGCAGCAGGGACGACTTTGATTTGTAAGTTTTTATTTACCATGGCAGTCTGACAAGTGTTAAAGCCGGCTGCTAATTTTGTAGGCAACTCGGCATTGTTATTGACAGCACTGGCCTTGACAGCTCCCAGTTGTTGTTGTGTGCAATTCACATTAGCAGTTTTGATTTTTGGGTCTTTCTTTATTTGAGGCACTTTTACTCAGTTTTTGATTTTTTTGGGGTTGAATTCACTTTTAAATGTATTACTATGCCACTAATGGGTGGGCTTGTCACTGTTTTTCAAGATTTTTGCTGAGCACATTAAAAACTGAACGTTTTAGGTGAAAAGCACGCACATGTGTAGAAACTTCTTTAATGCAAGTAATATTTTTAATACAAACTTGAATTTCAGAAGAAGGAGAATAGGAGCATGTGAAGTAAATATCGCGTGATGGAAAAGTCACCTTAACTGACGCAATCTCAGCGTCATTAGGCGTAGTAATACAGAAAGGTTCTGACTGGAGAGCGGCTTTAATGGCAATTAATACCCCACCACCTCAAGTCGGCCGATCATTTCTATGCACAATGTAATTGTTCGAAAAAACTTTAAATCGGATATGGTTGAATTTAAGGAATTGCGAGCCATAAAAAGATTTTTAAGCTTAGAAATGACACCTTTTGATATTCTGATAATGAATAGAAATTAAGTTGGAAGACAAAATTTGTTTTTTTTGCAGCAGTAACAGTACCTCGTATCGAAGGGACCGGAAGGTTGACAGGGAAAGGCTGGTTTCGCTTTTATTGCTTAAACTCGTAAACCATCATGTGAGGAGGCCAAAATCTAGGATAACAAATGATTAGGAATGAATTATTTGAAACATTAATTTTGAATGGTGCAATTTCACGACGTGTGGAGAATTTAAATTATGTTATTGACTAGCAGAAGATTTTCTAGCAATGTAGGCAGCCAGTGAATCACAAGTTGTATCAGCCAAAAGCGGGAACACAAAAATTAGCCTACGAGGGGCATGTTACCGTAATTGATACTGCTGTCGCGTAAGTTCATTGTCACTTCTGTCTGTGTAGCGAGGTCGAAGACTATTATATCATTAAACATACTGAGTGTGTCTAATAGGAAGAATGGTGCAATTTTTCCAAACATTTAAAAAAAACTTATTTTTTTACTTTACTGAAGTCGTGTTGGAACTCACAGCTAATGGGGAGTCGACAGGTGTTACGTTTTTAAATTCCTTTACGGGTTTTACGTAATTATTTTCCGCTCCAGGATCAATAATTATTTTTAATATTTTGCCAGCCAACGTCGTTCGATAAGATATCAGCAACCGCGGCTGTGGATGAGTCTTTATACCCTTTGAGTGACATTGGCCACTTGCTGGCGTCTCTGTCCCGTCATAAGCTCTATCGTGTTCTGCCTATTTTGAGCTTGTAGAGTTTTGGCATTGGAACCAGAAGTACGAGACTTTACAATGTTGGTAGGCTGTCTATATTTTTATGACGACGGGTCGACATCCATGGGCTCTTGATTCTGTTTCTGGGTTTTTCTTTCATTTGGTTTTGGGCTAACTTCACTCTGTTTTTACTTACCCCGGCCTTGCCTCCTAATGGCCTTCTTGCCTTCTCTCTATTCCATTCTCTCTTCATTGCCTATCATCAGGGCGATTTTGCTGCCTATTGCCGTCGGTTGCCTAGTTTCTTTCCTCAATGGTATATGTGGCTTTTAACATATTCTTCTCAATGCTGGACTCAGCCTCTCGGGCCAGAGCTAAAGCGGATGGCAGGTCTTTCGGCTGTGCTGGGAGAACTACTAATCTCAAAGCACTCTTAAGCCCTTAATGCATGTAAAGCGTCGCTCGGGCGTCTGTGTTAAGCAAGGTGGCTTCTTCGGGTTTATAAGTCATAACGATTTTATTCGTGACAAATATCAGCCTTCTCTAGACCTTATCATAGTACTGCATAATGCTCAAATCGGCTTGCCTGACCATCTTTAGTCCCTGGCAGAAGATACGTAGCGAAGGTGTATCGCCGCAGGTGCAGTCTAGCCTAGAAAGTATTGCGTCAAAATTAAGTGCCGCCTTACCTGATACAAGCAATGCTCTTGCCGCCCCTGTGATCTATTTGCCTCCAAGATACGTATTCATTCATTTCACCTCACATTTAATGTTTGGATCAACATTTATTCTTTGGTAGACTTCTCCTTGGGGAGTTTTTATTCGCAGGCTTCTAACCTGTTGTCTTACTGCATTGAGTTCTGCCTGAAATTCTTGTTTTTAATCGACTTCCGTGTTCATTTAGTGCACTGTTAACTACGCCTTCTATCAAGACCATCAACTGATTCGGATCCATTTCTGATTTGGTTTGTCGTATTCTGTCTTTATATCCCTATACGTGCAATCTCTCAGCGTTCAGCGGACAATTTTCAAATAATTAGCGGACGCTTAACATTTAACACACGTTGCAGCCGATAATATACAATCGGCAAATTTATAAACTGATTGGAATGTTGCGATTTTGCTCAGAAATGTATGCTGAATTTATGGAAATTTTACTGCAAAAACCTGCAGTTTCCCATTGAGCGCCAATTCTATTTACTTCGTGTTATAGTCCAGCGGTGCATGGCTATGTGACGTGTTCCAAATATTCAGCTATTTCTTGTATCCCAACGAGTATAATGATTTGACGGCTTTGAGAGGAGAATAAATGTTATATTTACGGGAGCTAGTGCTCTGTTTAAATGACAAATTTAAACTGAAACGTACACTAAATATTAAAAAAGCTAACAAGCAAACAGAAACAATAAGCTGAACTTGCGTTTCCGCAAGGCATCGCCGGCATCATAAGCCAAAACGTTGACCTTGCGACTCGTGCAGAATATTACGGTATTTCTCTCAATTACAATAAAATTGTCATTACATACGTAAGCACTAGGTCGATCGATTTTATCAAACGAAAAATGGAAGCTACGCCCACGGAAAAATAAACATTATTTTTTTCTACCGTTATTGTATATTAAATATAATTTGATTGTATACTTTGAGAAGCGATCTACTTAGTGTTAACGGTTTAACTTGTCGAGAATAAAAAGGGGTACCATACGGACCCTTTATATTGACTTTGTGCAAATGTATGTAAAAGGTTGAAGGAAGCAAAGCATAAAATGAAATTGTTTATGGAAATTATATTGCCTGGCTAATATGTTAGGTTGAAGGCGAACAGCCTCTTGGTGTATATCTACATTTTAGTGTATTTTATCTCCAATTGTTGTATCTTTTGTTTTACTTACTTTCGGGATTCCTAGACAACCCACATGCCTGCGTAAAATAGGAAGCTCAGTGATTGTATATGTTTATCCTTTTTCTAAAGAGAGTTTATTGAGACAGCAGCCATTTTTGTAGATCAGTGTGGTGTGCCTGTTGAATGTTAATATGCTGTCCAGTTTAACGTCTAGACACTTGTCAGAAGAATTGGGTTGTAATGCAATTTCGAGTAGCGGGCTGCCTTACAGGAATGAATTTTATTGGCAATGTTAAGTTGTGCACTCATATTACATTTAGCAAAATCAAATTACATTTTTAATGCTATGATATTAATGAAGAAGAGCTTTTTCTGCAGATTCAGATGATTTAAAGTTCTTATTCGTTAAGCATGTGAATTATTTTGTTTAATGCTTACGGGAGGTGTAGTTCCATCAGGCGTAACTCTGACCAAGTTTAGGCATTATTCCCGAGAGTTCGCCTCTTTTGTTTGCACATATAATAAAACGGCTACAAAAACTTTTACTAAAATGCTTTGTAATATCTCAACTTTACTGACCAGCTTACAGATCGAGGTGTCATTCATCTGCTCTTGACGACAAAAACATGCTGCTTTTTATACGCTGAACCCATTAAAAATGGGTAATGAGGATATAATGTATTTGTGCAAATGTATGTAACAGGCAGAAGGAAGCTTCTCCGACCCCATAAAGTATATATATTCTTGATCAGCATCAATAACCGAGTCGATATAGCCATGTCCGTCTGTGTGTCCGTCCGTCCGTTCGTATGTATGAATGCAAGGATTTCAGTATAAGTATGAGTAACTGACGACGGCACCTAAAAGGACCCCGAAAAGGTCAAGGCCATAAAGGAGTACGTTGAGCCGAAAACCTTGATCGAGCTCAGATTATTTTTGGGCCAAGATAGTTAGTACAGAAGTTTTATGAAAGACTTCGCTTTCATTGCAAATCCGTTCTCTGGTATCCTCAAGGGTGAAAACGGCTTAGCTAGTAAACACCGATCTAAGAAAATGCTCATATAATTCAATGAACCCCAACGTCACGCATCCGACAAGCTGAGAAACATATTGGCCTCTGAACACATCATGCCCACGTATCAGACTATAAGAAACCGTTCGATCTAACGACCGCCGCGTCAAATTAAAGGGATAGGAGCAGGACAGCGAATCAAAATACGCAACGAATGAGAGAGAACTGTTAGTTATCGTTTGAGCCTTAGCAAAGCTCCATTACCTATACGGAGTAAAAGATATATAATTTGCTGTCCCAGGAATTAGGCGCTGAAAAGCTCGTATTTATGAGTTCAATGCTAAGATTTGTTAACGTATTAAAAAACCAGTGTGACACGTTCGATACAGCCACTATCCACTCAGTTTCAAAAATTAAATAATTTTCGAAGATGCCCGTTTCACCCTCAAGCGCAAATTCATTCTGTCCGGCAGCAAGATGATAATACAGATGACTGAGAAAAAGTCAGTGCTACATGAAGTTTGAGCGGTGGTTAACCCAGACGTGGTAAACGCACTTAATTGTGATCTTCCCACACTGGCATTCCTTCAAGATAATCAGGTTCGGAGCTTCCCAGCTACGAAATTCCGCCACGGCAAAAGCATCGTGTCGGGCATTTTCGATACTAACGAAAGGCGTGAGATTCTCACGACGGAACTTACTTGAGCGCAGAGGTCTGTTCAAAAGAATGTGAAACAGGTCATGCCAGACTACTATTTTCCCAAAATGACAGAGTTAGCCAACGAAATTGTTCTAAACTGCAGGGTCTGTTCAAAAGCAAAGTCTAACAGGCACCCAAAGAAACAAGAGCTTAGCGAAACACCAATCCCACTTCACACTGGGGAAACACTCCATATCGATATTTTCTCAACCGATAAGAAATATTTCCTGACATGCGTAGACTAAAATAGAATTGGCAAGGTTATTAAAGATAGAAAGGGGAATCGACGATACATCTGAGGTAATTTTGCTAGCCGCGGTCGAGTATAACTGCACAATTTATTATGTCACTAATCGTAGACTGACATAATGATCAACTGACATAATGATCACTCCAGATCAAAGCTGGCACGAACAGATTAGAACAAGAATTCAAAAGGCACAAAGTGTTCAGCGGTCTAGAGAAAACCCTACAGGACAGAACAGAATATTTGAAGTAGGTGACAGGGTCTTAGCAAACACAAACGAAAGGCTCGGCAATAAGGTAGCCCCCTTTTGCGTGGAACAAAAAGTCGAGCAGACCTGGGGACCAGTCTTAATTAAAGGGAGGGTGGTCCACAAGGACAACTTAAGAAAAATGCTAAACGTGACATTAGTTTAGTTTTTATTCTAATTTAAGAAGTTACCCCTTACTTTCTAACATTCCAGGCTTATACCCGTTGTACTTATATTTCTCGCAATGACTTCTGATCGGATAACTGACTATTCACACTCTGATTACATTCCAATAGTAGGTACGACGTAAGGCACTAGGCTAATATCTCAAATTTCGTGCGTAGAGTGGATTAGACAATGGGAATGTCACACTTGTTTCCACAGTCTCACATGCGTAAGCTCCCAGGCATAGATATCGAGCACATGAGAAACTTGTTGTCAGCTTTACAACTGCACCACAGGATGGCGAGAAGCTTAGACTTTTTGGGCAAAGCTTTAAAAATCGTGGCAGACACTCCTGATGCCTCCGATTTTTAAAAAACTAGGTGGTCTGAGTCACAACTCATAGAGTTAAACAACAGGCAGGTTGTGATCAAAATCAGTACACAGAATCAGCTAAACCGTAAGACTAACACCATAAACAAAATCCTTTTTCCGAAAAGAAATGAACAAATTGACACCGGCCATCTTTACGAAACACTTTTGGCCAGGAACAGAATAAATAACGAAGTTTAGAACCTCATGCTCACTATAATTCTTGCTAAGGCAAAGATAGTATATCCAACCATCTTAGATCACGCTAATTTGAAGTCTATTCTAAAAGAACAACTCACAGAAATCCTTGTAACTAGCTTAATGATGTTTTGCGAACTTGCTACACGCGACACCAGCGCTCGTGGCTTACATGCAGGAAGCCTGTCCCACTGCCAATCTCAGCCCATCCACTTGGAGCCCATTACAATTCTCGAAGATGGGGTGATCATTATCTACTATCGCCCTGCGAAGATAAGCTACCAGAGGTAGCTGTTGCGGGCACCATCCTCGTCACATTCGACCACACGGTGTCGGTAAAGGGCACCAAGTTCTTTAATCGCGACAATGTCGACGATCCACTATTGAGCCTCCCACTTCTACACCGACTAACTGAGCAGAATCTGATTGTCATCCAACAGATCAGGGACGTCGTTTTTCTAGCCTTAGTAACCCAACAGCGGTGGTATTCTTCGTTTGAATAGGGATTTGTATGTTCATCGGCGGCTCAATCTTCCTCTGGCAGCAGAGGAAAAGGCAAGAAGCCCGCGACATACAGGAGGTGGTCGCAACATTTTTAACGGCCGTGGACGTCAATGCTTCAAGGCTGGGACTACGGCGACTCTAGCTCTAAGAATCAATTGTCTTTAGTTATAGTTTTAATTTTGATATACATCCGAACGCGTCCACCTGGTAGACTAAACGACCGCAACGCATAACCGTGCCTTTGTTATCGCATTTACTCAGGTACTCGTGCTTATGTTGTCCTACCGGGAAAAATTCTCGTTTAGTACTTGGTGTTAAAATTTGTATGTTTTCACAGGTATTCATTTTAATATTTAATTTATAAATTAAAATTTTCAGGAGACAAAAAGGTTTAAAGAATATTTTCGAGTATAATGGTGTTAAACTCCCCAAAATTTAAATTATTTAATACCTCAACGATATCCGAAGCATAATGAGGAAATGCTTCCACTTTACCGTTACCAAGTAATATAAGCTACTCAACAAAATGATTCTCATGAGGATACCTAGCCTATTCTCTCAAAATTGAAAAAACGTATTTTTAGGCTGGGCCTGGTATTTACACAAATTAGGATGCTTTATGCAAGTGCTTGTAAATATGTAATCCTTTGTACATACAGATGTATTGAATATTGCTTGGTGTTTGTAAAGCTAGCTCGGCCAGGAGCACTGTGTATCTTTACTATCGGCACTCCTCATGCCCATTAAAATATTAATGGATTCCGTCTGAATATTCGAAACAGTGCTGGATAGGATTTTGATGTGAAATATAAGAACGGTCGACTGGCTTTAAATATCATTGTTTTTACTGTACCCAGTCTGCAGAGCTCATTGCATTGATGAGGCTTGCACGGACCCGCACGAAACATGCACGAAATATAACTTTGCCGCTCGGGCTCGTGGTACCAGTGCCACAAAGAAAAGCACGGCTCACCTCTAGTCTCTAACATATGTAGGCATCGCACAGCAAAAATGTGCAAACCTTATACGAAATTAAAATCTGCGTATTCGTATTCTCGGCTCTAATAAATAAATTCAGGCCTACACAAATGGGTCTTGAATGAAAAATTAATTTTGTAGCCCAAACACTTTTGAACTTAAAGATAATCAACATCATGTTGCTGTCAGAAACTTATACTTATACAACCAAAAATAATATGCTGCCATCCGAATCAAAAACCATTCAAGCACTCTTTTTTTAACAAAGTTGCAGTAGTTCCGTGTGACTGTGGTAGGTATATAATCTAACTTGGCTAATATCACAGTTATTGCCGTTTCCACTTCATTTATGCTGTGGCTTCTTTTCTGGCTTGACTGCCTTGCACTCTGCAGCTCTTTAAAAGCTCTTCTGTTCGCATTTCTGCATTGGCAGTTTGGCATTTTTAGTCACTCCTTTGCGTAATAGTTACTTAACATCGATTCATTATTTTCCTATACCCCCACTAGCACCCCTACCAGCGCACAAAATGTGGTGGGTTTCTAGTCAGACACATCCTGCATAGTAAATAGGTACAGCGTTTTAATGGTAACTTAAACGTATACAAGCGGATCAATTTTTTGGTTGGCGGTAAAGACACCATTTTTCTAACAGGTTCATTTAATTGTATTTAAAGACAGACGTAGACAACATTAACTGTTGACTATGTCAACACTATGTGGGATTTCAACTTGCGTCAAATCGAATGGTTTTCTGCCATCTAATGCTCACTATCTAGATGAACCATAAAGTATAGCTAACCCAAATTTTATAATTTTAAACAAATTGCTTAATATATTAGATCCAGCTTTCCATAACTGTTGCACATATAATTCTCATCAACTATTACAAAGCATTTTGAAGACTACGTCGATTTGTCTTTCTTCTACAAATTGTATTGCCGAATTCTTTTAGTGTGTTAATTTAAAGTATTAAATTGAATGCCTTGTGTTTCATGGTAATCTCATTTGATTCGGAAAACTAAGTATATACAAATGATTTGTAAATTATATCTTTACCAAAATGGGTAAAAAGGGTATAAGAGTTTTGTGCAAATGTATGTAACAGGTAGCATTTCCGATCCTATAAAGTATATGTATTCTTGGTCAGCATCAATGGTCGATTCGATAAAGCCGTGTCCGTCCGTCTGTGCTTATGTATGATCGTGTCGATCTTAGAGCTAGCGAATTGAAATTTTGAACGTAGGTCCTCCTAGCGCCCGCACAGTTTGGGTTTGTTTCCGATAATCGATAGTGTCACGTGCCAAACGAAGGTGCAGTTTACGACTGGCCCTTGGCCATGTTACTCCGATGTTAACAGAGTCAGCGTAGTGCAAAAAGAGCATGTGCAAATATTTTGTTCCGAACGAATTACTCAGAATCTTACCGCAGTCTTTCCTCCTATGTCTTTCTAAGTCACGACAGTAATGAGCTTAACATTTAAGTAATAGCGGCAGCAAGCCTAATACAATGTGCCCATACTTTCACGGGGCAAAAATACATACTTACAAAATATACTTAATACTAAACAATCGATAACTTCATTCGTCCCGCAAATGATAGCTTAACCCGTTCCCAAACAGTCGATAATAATCGATTTCGAATTTTTTTTTTTTTAGAAAAACTCGTAGGTTTAAAGAGCTTGATTTATCAAATTTGACATGTAGCATCTATAACAGTATATGCAGATATATCTTTCATTACATAGTGAAATACAACAAGACCCTATCTTATTGTTAATTACATTTTATTCCTCCTTGCCTCTTGCAACAGGCAAATTATATATACGACTCGACTCACTGTAGCATTAATTTTATTAATGATTGCATTTCCCCTATCAATTGGCACAGAAATTTATTGCAACACGATCAAAATATTGCTGTTAACGTTTTATGTCAGCTGTTCAGTAGAAACAACTAGCTTTAGTCGGAAATGTCCGACTATGGAATACGCTGAATCGCCTTCCACCACCACCAAATGCAGCTCTGCTTTATGCCAGTATGATGTTTGTATTATGAAATGCTGCCGATGCTGTGATGTCACGCCACCTCATTATCAAAATAAGAACCCGGGTGCAGACTGAAAAGGTACTCGATATCCTCTACAGTTGACAGACTAGAGTACCTTCTACCTTAGGTTAATTGTTTTTGGATATTGTTTGTCTAAGTGTATTTTAATTTTTTGCATTATTTACAGCCTAAAGCTCAAGGAAATGTTCAGTACGATTTTGTACATCCATAATTTTGGTTGTGAATGCACTGGGCGGTTACTCTGCGAAGCTGAAGGATATATGTAAATATTGTAGATATAGATAATCTTTGAGAAATCAGCGTCTGCATTCAGCTAAATTCTGAACCATTGCTGTGAATTTTGATTCTGTTAATAACATGAAACTCCAAACATCGTAATCTTGCTCAGCCAGTTTTAAGATGCGACTGGCTATTGAGTGCTTGCAGGCTCTTGCTGTTTTTTATACCCTGAACTAATTAAAAATGGGAAAAAAGGGTATAATGTAATTGTGCAAATGTATGTAACAGGCAGAAGGAAGCATTTCCGACCTATTAATGTATATATATTCTTGATCAGCATCAAAAGCCGAGTCGATCTAGCCATGTCCGTCCGTCTGTCCGTCCGTCCGTCCGTCCGTCCGTCCGTCCGTCTGTATGTATGAACGCAAGGATCTCAGAACCTATAAGAGCGAAAGACTTGAAACTTAGAATGTAGGTCCTCCTAGTCCATGCAGAATAAGTTTGTTTCCGATAATCGATAACTTGCCAGTTTGGCAGGCAAATCTCTTAAATTATAAGAGCTAGAGACACCAAATGTTTCAAGAAGCTTCCTGAATAGTATATATATTATAAAACGTTTCACACGACCAGTCGGTTTGACGTCAGTTTTATGATTCATTTTTATTGAAATTAAATGAAATTCGCATAATTATGTTTAAGCTAACATAGTCAGAGAGGGAGAGCGTAGTCATGCATATATAGTTGTATTAAAGTATTAGTGCGCGTGCAGCTATGTACTTCTCGTACAAATTAACCAATTAGTGGCTACTAATTGGAAAAAAATATTTTTTAAGTGGAAGGCTGAAGGCTTCCGATTTATTTGAATCCAAGCTATGGTTATGATAAAGCTTATTCTCTTAAAGCTCAAAAGCTCGCGGGGATCTTATGCTGTGAATCAGCTGTGTTTATGCTAAAGCTTCTTTCCTTAAAGTTTACAAGATCGCGGGGGCGGCTTGCGTAAGCTAGACGCTTGGAGTCATGTTTACGTTAGCAATTGCGCTCTAGAGACTGGGTCTTTAGTTTACGTTATGAATTGCGCATGAGAATATGAATCTTTAGTTTATGTTATGAATTGTGCATGAGAATATGGATCTTTATGTTAAGTGGTTGCGCTGTTATGTTTATGTTAGAGCCGGGAATCTGGATATTTATGTTAGCAGAGCCGCAGCTGCGCGTTAAGTGGACGTAGTGATTGAAACGGGTCTAATAAGTCTGAAAGGGCTAAGTAATTGGGATAGCGACATAGCGAAATGTTATTTATGATTGCCTTGCGGGCTGGGTGATAACTCCTCCCTTTCTTAAAAAGAATCGTCCCCGATTCTTAATGATTTCTTTTTAAAGATTCAATTTGTTCGTTTAATTGGTTTAATATGTCAAGCTCTGTTTCTGTAGTTTGAGTGTTATGGTACTTTTGATTACTTGACCATTTCAATTTCAGTATTTTGAGGGGATTTAAATTAATTAAAGGGCAGCGTTTAAGAAGCTTTACCATAGTAAAAATAAAAATTAGTATAAATAATAAAAAGGTTATTTTTGAATGAATACTTCTAATTTTATAACAATTTTTGATAATATATTTGTATTTTCTATTTGAAGTTCAGTATTATTAGTAACTTGATATTCACTAACTAATTAGTTTGTGAATTTTTTGTGTTTTACATAATTAAGAATTTTTTCTTTTACATTGGTGTAGGTAACATTGTTTATGGTTACTATGGTTTTAAATGTAACAATGTAAATGCCTGTAAGCCAGGTTTCGTTAATACAGTTTGTGCCTGATACTAAAATAGCGCCGTCTGTTATAAATTCTATTGGTTTATTTTTTTCGGATAATTTTATACAACTTGTAAATTTTTTATTAAGGAGATTTACAAAACAGTTTGGTTCAAAATTAATATGGGCAAAACTATTATAAATTTCTCTTTTAAAGTTTTCAATGAGGTAAAACGTGTTATTACATTTAGCAATTTTGTTGTTAACGAAAAATTTTCCATCTGTTTGGGATATGGCTTTAGCGTGGTATAACTTACAATTGTAATTAATTGTAGGGTATTTTATAAAAAGTATGATTAATCCTCGGTATGAAACGATCGAAAAAGAGGAAATGTCTAAAAGATTGATTAGAGTGATATTGAGTGTTTCGTGATTAAATATATTTATCATGTCTTGTTTATTTAAAATTTTTGGATTCAATATTCTGGCTTTGGAAAATGTGATAGTATCCAGCAGATTTTGTAGGTCAAGTGATAACAACTAAAGTCGATATTTTTTATAAGTAATTCCTGGTTAAATTTAATATCTCTTAAAAGATTTGTGACTTAGTGACTTCTTTGAAAATTGCAGAATTGATTTGATTTTGCTTATTATTGTTTTGAACAAGTTCATTGATTATAGTTTGAATAGTTATCATGTCATCATGGTCTGGTGTTCCTGTGATCCATTTAAAATGGTACCTAGTTCATTGATACTACGTTTGGCAATTTTGTGAGGTGTAAGTTCAGAAAGGAGTGTTTTGATTAAATTCAATTCAAAGGTTACTTCCCAATCAATTTTATTGTTTTCGTTTTTAAAAAATGTAATTCTTTTTCAAAGATATCGTTATAAAAACTTAGATTAGTAACGTGAAAAACTTCTCCGTATGCTTCGTATAAAAAAAGATTATCTGTATCCTCAAGTAGGACATAGTCATCATTTGAATAATTAATAATGTCTGCACCGCAAAACGGCAGTAAAACAGAAAGGATACATAAAATGTGCATTCTAAAAATACATTAAAAAACATAAAATAGGTTAGAATTTGATATTGTCTTTGTGAATAATATTTTATTTTAACTTTATTTCCTAAGTCTTCTTTAACTACCTGTTTTTTAAATCTAGGTTGTAGTTTGTTTCGTTCGCCATGTTTTTTCTCATAAATTATTTCACCTACTTGGTAATTTTTTGGTGACCTCTTTTCGTTATGGTACTTTAACATTTTGGCTTGGGCTGATTTTAATTTTTCTGACAAGTTTGGATGTTCTATTTTGTTAAATAATATGTCACATGGTTTTTGTTGAGTTGTCGATTGAATTGTGTTGTTATACTCTTCAACTGCTCGGTATACGACTTCGGAATGATCCATTATATTGTATTCTTCTTGAATACAACGAGAAATTTCGATTATTGTTGAATGAACTCTTTCTACCTGACCGTTAAACTGTGTCTGGGGTCTGCATAATAAATCGCTATACCTGAACGAGACATTGACGATTTGAATTGTGTCGATGAAAACGTAGGTTCGTTGTCCATCATTATGGATTTAGCGAAAGGAAAAGTTTGGATAAGTTCCAACACTTTGTTTGCCATATATAATTTGTCATTGATTTCCCTCATCACTAAAAATTTAGAATATGCGTCTAGGCAAAGACAATATAAACACTAAGATGAGTAACGCGCATACATTTGAATGCGACGCAAAATTTCTAGCCTGGCCTTTCATCTGGCCTTTGAGGCTTCGTACGGCATGCCTGCCGACTGGTTGTTCGTTCTCCAAAGACCAGACGAACGAATGCCGAAGTCGCGGCTTGCTGATGCTGACACGAGCTACGAAGTTAGTCGCCAGCCTGCCTTCAGCAAAGCTGGTCGATGCTGCTTTGCGTCGCTTCGTTTTCGAAGTACATTGAGCGAAAAAGTTTAGAGCTTACGATCGACGCAAAGTGATTGTACTTTATCCATGAAATGCATGCTTTATTTAAATGATATATTACCCTAGATATTAACAAATAATTTTACAGGAAAATTGGAGAACTTTTATAATTTTTATACAAGGCGCTTCTTGCGCAATAACTATGTTAAGAAAATAGCACACATAGATTGATTTCAGTCTTCTTTTTGGACAGTGTATGCTCGAGAAAAGTTCTTGTCTCAGCCAATAGCGTGCGTGCACCTTTCGTTGCATGCGTGAATGATACATGCATAAGAACTATAAAGTATGTATGTATGTGTTGTTATTCACTGCTCTGGCTTTAGCTGGCAAGAAATTAATTTTGTTAGTTTTCTAGCGCAGATCATGACCTATCCCAAATTTGTGTTGATATATGAATGCATTTTGTGTACTGAGGTTGGCTCTGTACAAAATATGTATTTCTAAGTCGATGCAAATATTTACATAATTTCTTTTATTTCTTTAATTTATGTTGTATTCCTTAAAAATAATAATAATTTAATTAATAATTTCAAATATAAAAAATTACATAAATATTTGCATCGACTTAAAAATACATATTTTGTACAGAGCCAACCTCAGTACACAAAATGCATTCATATATCAACACAAATTTGGGATAGGTCGTGATCTGCGCTAAAAAACTAAGAAATTGTTTCTTTGCCAGCCAAAGACTTTGCCAGAGCAGTGGATAACAACACATTCAAATATGCTGTTATGTATGTATATTCACACGCATACAAACATAATTGCTTGCGCGGCCCTCATAGAGCCGAAGCTGAGAGCACATTCTATTTTTAGCTTTTTCGTTCTCTCGGCTGTCAGAGCGTAATGCTACAGATTTCGTTTTCGTTCTCAATTTTCAAAAAATCAAGCTTCATAGTAGCATTTTGTTGTATGGCGTTACTCATCTTAGTGTTTATATTGTCTTTGGTCTAGGCATGTCAAGAATGTTAATTTTTAAGCATAAAAAATGTCAATATGTAATTTTTCACCTCTTTCCTGAATAGGGGCTTTAGAAATAGGAATTTGCTTAGTGTTTCTGTTATATTTATTTTTATTACAAATTTCGCAGTAGCGTATGTGTTGCTTAAGGGTTTTATATGGTGTTGGCCAATAATAGTATTTGAGAATTTGCTTAAGATTTTCGTCCAAACCTTCATGTGTTTCTTCTATTATAATTTCTTGGTCATTTTTGTTTTCTATGGCTAGGACAAAATTTTTAGTAAATAAAAATTTGTTGTTAAAAGTGTTTTTTAATGAGTTTTGGATTTCGTATAAATCTTCGAGGCTGCAATGAATTCCTGTAGTCAGGTTTGGTTGAAGAAATTATTTAAGTATGATTATTAAATTGTCGTATTCTATAATATGTGTCGTTTTGTTGAAAACTTCATATTTTTCGTGAATTGTTATATTGTTTTTAGAAACAAGTAATTGTTGTTTAAATTGGTTCAATGGTTTGTGTGTTTCTTCAATTACGTTTTTATAACTACTGTCGGCTGAGTGGATAGTTTCACTATCGGACGACGGTTCTTCTTCGGACACGAGATTACTTTCATTGGAAATATGATTGTTCATTACCCTTGATAACGCGAAGGCGACGACATTGGTAGATCCTGGTTTGTAAAATATGCCAACTTTTTATTTTTGGATTAGGGTTTCGTGCAGAAACTGCAAAAGAAAGTGGTTGATGGTCTGTTTGGATTTCTAAATTTGTAACACCATACAGGTAGTTCCTAAGGTTTTTTAATGTCCATACAATGGCGTATAGTTCCCTTTCATTTGTGGCGTAATTTCTTTCTGCTTTATTTGAGGTTTTTGAAACAAAGGTGATTGGTTTGTTTTCCTGTAAAAGGACGGCGCCTATGGCGATGTCGGAAGCGTCTGTGGTGAGGACGAACTTTTTTGTATAATCTGGCTGAGTTAGTTCGATGTTTGCAATCAGGTGTCATTTTAAGTTTTCAAACGCAGAGATTGCTTCTTCGTCCAGAGATATTTCTGTGTTTTTAGACATATGTTTTGAAACCATACCGTTATGTCCCTGTAACAATTTGGTAAGTGGTTTTGCTATAGTCGCGTAGTTTTTTACAAACTTCCTGTAGTAGCCTGTTAAGCCAAGAAAACCTCGTAATTCCTTTAAATTATTAGGAGGAGGGTATTTCATAATTGATTCTATTTTTTTCGGATCAGTTTTATTGTATTTGTATATTGTATGATACTATGTATCCTAAAAATTCTATTTCTTTTCTAAAGAATTTTGATTTTTCCAAGGATGTTTTCATGTTTGCTTTGAATAGAATTTCAATGATTTCTTGTAAATCATCAAAATGTTGTTCCGGAGTATTTGAAAAAACTATTATGTCGTCAATATAAATGTGACAAGTTTTTCCGATTTTTTCACGTAATATATTGTCCATTGCTCTCTGAAAGATGCTTGGCGCGCTCGCAAGCCCAAATGGCAAACGAAGAAATTCATATTTTCCATTGTTAATGGAAAAAGCTGTTTCTTCGATGTCTTCTTCTTTTATTAGAATCTGATGAAATCCAGATTCTAAGTCAATTGTCGAAAACATTTTGGCTTTGCCTAGGTTGGATAGAATGACTGAAGGATCAGGCATTGGATACCTATCGGGGATTGTATCGTTATTCAGTTTTTTAAAATCTATTACCAATCGATTCTTAGGCGTTCCATCTTCATTAAAACCTTTTTTCCCTACTACCCATACCGGGGCATTATAAGGACTTCTGCTGGGCCTTATTATATTTTCATTTAACATCCTGTATATTTCCTGACTTACAAAATTGTTATCTGAATGAGGATAAGGATATTGTTTACTGTAAATTGCAGTCTCGTTTAATGTTCTTATCTCTCCTCTAATATCTGTTTTAAAAGGGAGACATGTTTGAATCTGAGAATGCTTCGTTTCTATTTGTTGAACGACTTGTTGCTCAAGGATATTCAAATTATCCATTTCATTAATGGAATGATTTATTTTGCATAAAGAACTTGTTGAAGAGGATACCGACATCTTTCGACGTCTGCTCTTTTTGAGTTTTAATTTCTTTAGCTTTTCTTCCTTAAGGTAAGCGTCAACTTTAGTTTTTTTTGATACGTGGGCTATCAGCGTCACTTAAAGACGATGGTTCTGTATCGGATACATTGAATAAAGAAAATGATTTACATTTCCCACTTTGGTAGTTCAAATACGAAGCAACGTTATAGGCTTCGTCTGAACTTTTTAAAAGGCCAACCGTTTCTTGGACATGTTTTACAAAATTAATATTTTCCGTTTTGTTATTATAAAGCAAAGTTCCCTTTGACAAGTCGATTACTGATTTAATCTCCTTCAGTAGATTATAACCGACTAATAGATCTGCGTCTAGATTGTTAATTTCATAAAATCGGTGGCGTTTGCCAAATATGTTTATGTTATGAAAATGAGTTATGATACTGTAGCCATTTAAAGTTTTAATTCTTTTTTTTATAGCTAATTCTTCTGCGTTATCGTATATACCCTCTTTTATATAACAAGCGGTAGCACCGGTGTCAATTAATATTTTTAGAATTTTATTTATTTTTTTGTCTATTCTGAAAATGAAGGGGAGTTCTCCCCCTCTTCTTCTAAAAAATGGTCTTCCTCAAGGTTATTAATACGCATGAGCTTGTTAGGTTGCAGAACCGAAGGGGGAGCGTATTCCCGTTTCTTTGGTTGCGTAGAATTTCGATTTTGGGGATACGGATAAGGTTGATTTCTTTAGTTGTATGGATTTGTCTACATCCATGGGTTCCGGTGGAGGTTGAGGAGTCTTGTTGCTTTGCGCAAAAATTTGATTTTGTGGAACCTGATTGAACCCTAAGTGATTGTCACACCTTTTATTAGGTTGTTTTGGGGATTCAGCTTTCTTTTGCTGATTGTTAAGCCCTGGATTTGGATTGTTACGTTGATGGGTATTTGCGAAATGGTGGTAAGCGAAGTTAGCCCTTTGGTAATTCGCTTCCAGTTCCTGAGCTTTTGCCAAAGCATTAGGCAAATTTTCAGGTTTAAGGGAGAACCAAACTTCTGATAAAGAGCCGTTAAGACCTGTGATGAAAATTCTTAAAGCGTTGTCTCTGTTTTTCTTATTCATTTCTGTAAAATTGTTGGCTTTGTCACCATACGTCATATTAGTTTTGTTTATCAAAAGGGTTAGTTTTTTATTAACTAAATTGTAGTATTCGAGAACGGATAAGCTACCCTGTCGTAAAATACTTAACTCCTGTTCTATTATATAGATTGGTCGTCTATCACTGTAGGCGAAATCCAATCTAGCAAGTATAGCTTCAAAATTAAGAACGGTACCGTGATTAGTCAAGGTGTCATTAGCTTTACCTGTTACTTTATTTCTTAATATTGTTAAAACACCTACGTACTTTCTACTTCCTTCTTTATACATTCGCATGGCACAGCAAGCGGCTTCGCGCCAACTAACATATGCGTTATAGCTGCCTGAGAATTCTGGTATGGACTTGATAACATCAAAAGATTCATCACAACGAATCAGGTCATTTATTTCAGTAATCTTTATTCTTGTTCATTATCAGATGAGAGAGTGATTTGTAACTTCAATTCTGCAATTTGCTCTTGAAGCGCTCTGGTCTGAGTTTCAATCAACTGAGCTACCAAATCAGCTGTCAAGTTATTATTATTAGCCATTTTTAAATTTTGAAAATCTTCAATTAAACTTTCTATTTGGTTATCCAGTTTATAACACTTATTATTCTAACAAATGTTTAGTTCAAGTCTTCCTTCCTTCTGGGTTTTAGGGTCTTCTTTTATGGGAGTCTCAGGTTGATGTGATATTTTTTATTTGGTTAAAAGTTTTTGATACACCTTTTTAGATTGGTGAAAAATTTTTGTTGGCGAAAATATTTATTTCGCTTCTTTGATCGATTAATTTTTTGGAATGTTTTCATTTAACTTGAATGAAAAAATTTGGTTTCCCTTTTAAGTCTTGTGAACAATCAATATTTCCAGCTCAGGGAATTTTCACTACTCTTTAAGTTTTTAGAAATAGGGTATTTCCGTTCGTCGAAAATTTTTAATATTTCTTTTAGAGGCACTCGATATTTTCGTTCTTTTTTTAATGCTGTTTTGAAACAATCTTGAACTTGTAAATCGGCACTTTTGCCCACTCGCGAATCACTAAGGATTTTGTTTCTTTTAATTATCCTTTTTTGTGTTCATAATCGCCAGCCCCACGTTGGGCGCCAATTAACCAATTAGTGGCTACTAATTGGAAAAAAATATTTTTTATGTGGGAGGCTGAAGGCCTTATTTGAATCCATAATTAGAACTAAAGTACAATTGTGAACTTATGCTGCAAGTCAGCTATGGTTATGATAAAGCTTATTCTCTTAAAGCTCAAAAGCTCGCGGGGATCTTATGCTGTGAATCAGCTGTGTTTATGCTAAAGCTTCTTTCCTTAAAGTTTACAAGATCGCGGGGGCGGCTTGCGTAAGCTAGAAGCTTGGAGTCATGTTTACGTTAGCAATTGCGCTCTAGAGACTGGGTCTTTAGTTTATGTTATGAATTGCGCATGAGAATATGGATCTTTTTGTTAAGTGGTTGCGCTGTTATGTTTATGTTAAAGCCGGGAATCTGGATATTTATGTTAGCAGAGCCGCAGCTGCGCGTTAAGTGGACGTAGTGATTGAAACGGGTCTAATAAGTCTGAAAGGGCTAAGTAATTGGGATAGCGACTTATACTGAAATGTTGATTATGATTGCAATAAGATTTGCCTTGCGGGCTTGGTGACAACTTACATAGCGCTCCCGGGCATTGCCCGTGGGATGCATGGTCAGCGCTTATGCCGTAAGTCGGCATAATACGGTGGCCGTCAAGTGGCTGATCATAATACATTTGATCGAGCCACTGACTTGCGCTTATGTATTGTTTTGATTGTATATATCCACTGTTGTCAATGGCAATATTTAAGATTGTAACAAAGTGTTACAATCCGAATCCATGAATACACTACACCACCCCCTTTCAATTATATAAAGTTATTTAATGCTTTTTTTACAAAAATAGTTTTTGTTTTAAATTTAAAAATAATAATTATTTCTTTTTGCATTGTTGAGTAAAGTTTTAAAATTCTTATTGTTTCTTTTTTTTGTGAAATAACTTTTTTTTATGGTTGATCTGACCAGTCCCTAGAGAAATTTACATGTAATGTTAAGTATAAAACAATTTTAATCTATCTGTTTCATTTCTTAGTAAGACTTGGTCTCCTAATTCTAATCTAAAATCTTTCACTTTCCTGTCACAATATTCTTTTTGTTTTTTTCTTATTATATTCTATCATTCTTCTTCTAATAAGGCTACTTCCAATCTATATTTAGATTCCTTTACGTAATCTTCTATATTATAAAGTGGGTCTTTTTTTATCTAAGCTATTAAAATAATTTTGTAGGGGTTTGGGTTTTTGCTATATTGTTCATATGGACAATAATCATGTGCCATGGTGATGTTGTATTGTAACAATAAATGAAATATTGAAGACATACGTCCCAGTCAGTTTTATCAACTGATATGTAGAAACGTATGTATTCATTTAAGGTTCTGTGACTGTTCCACAGTTCCTAACGTCTGGTGATGGTGTGGTGTAGACGTAATGTTGTCTATTTTTAGATATTTACATAAGTTGTTAAATATGGAGTTCTTCTATTGAGTACCAATGTGCGTAATGAACGTCTTCATTGGACCGTACTCTAGAACAAAGGCTTTTGCTACGAATATAGCTTTTTCTACGCTTTTTGCGCTTTTATTCGCTGTAGGTATGGCAGCAAGATATTTCAATAGGTCACAAATAATCGTGACTGCATATTCGTTACCATTTTCTGACTTAGGTAATGGACCAATTGTATCGACTTATTGGTGTGTCTGGAATGGTCAATGTGGTTTTAGTGTGCTTGGTAGTTTTAGCTTTTTGACATTTCTGACAGTTACGTACGTACTCTGTAATATGACGGGTCATTTTTTTCCAATAGTAATGTCTTTTAATTTTTGCTAATGTTTGAAATACCTGTATGACCTCCTTGCATGGGCTCATCACGGAATGTATACAATATTGCTTATTTTTCTTTATCTGTATTTATTTTGGTCACCGGCTTGGGTAGTGCTACTCTTAAGTTCTTTAAATATATTTTGCCATATTGTTGAAAGTATCTATTGAAGTGTTTTCAAAAATCTTTTCGCTCGGTGTCACTTTAGGTTGGCTAATCTTATTTATACCGGCTTCTGTTTCAAGCCTTTGGAAGAATTGACCTAGGTCGACAATTCCATTGGTATATAGATTGCTAATCTCAATTCTTGCTATATCTTTTTATACCTTGAACCCATTGAAAATGGGTAAAAGGGGTATTATGTATTTGTGCAAATGTATGTAACAGGCAGAAGGAAGCATCTCCGACCGCATAAAGTATATATATTCTTGATCAGCATCAAAAGCCGAGTCGATCAAGCCATGTCCGGCTGTCTGTCCGTCCGTTCGTCTGTCCGTATGTATGAACGCAAGGATCTCAGAACCTATAGGAGCTAGAGACTTGAAATTTGGAACGTACGTCCTCCTAGTCCCCGCGCAGATCAAGTTTGTTTCCGATAGTCGATTACTTGCCCCGTTTCCAAGTAAACGATAAAAATCGATATCGAAATCCTCTTATTTGAGCAATTTCGGCAAATAATATGATCTAGAGTCCCCAAACTTGACATGTAGTTTCTAGAAAAGTATATATATATATCAAGTATTTTTCATTTAATACCTATCGCCTGTCGGAAGAAGAGGGTTCAGGGTATCCCCTAGTCGGGAGCTCCCGACTAGAACCTCCGACCGGTTTACCATATTTTAATAAAGATTTGAAAGGTGTTAATCGTATATCGTCATTCTTAATGACTTTATATACGTTGGGTATGGAAGCATTTTTAAGATTTTGCCTTGTCAAATTTTCTTGTTATGTCCTGCGCAGGATCTATTTTGTCTACTTTGCTGTCTTGTGGCGACTTTTTTTAAACTCATTGATGTTATTCTTGATAACGTATATGCAATGTAATTATCTTTACCCTTAGGATATTCTACTGTAAATTCATATTCTTTTATGGTAATCGCGTGAAACGCTATTAGCCATTGCTCGTTGTAAAAGACTTTATATATCCAGAATTTTTATGAAGTTCAATCAGATGGAATCCTGACATTAGGTCCACATATGAAAAAAATTTTGCTCGTTCTAGTTGATCAAGAATACCTTCTATTCTTGGAAGTGGAAACTTGGGTATTAATCTGACGATAATCTACTAATATTCGCCATATTTTGTCAGATGAACCTGGTAAAGGTTTTTTGGGAATCAGCAAGAGTGGGACGTTGTATTCTGATACAGACTGTTTTACGTTTTTTTTTTTTGTTGCTTAGGCATCTTTATGCGAATTCTTGTGTTCCGGTTAGTCTTTTTATTTTTTTAATTTTTTAAATTGAAAGTGAATATGGGAAAATAATTGCTGGGTGTCGACTGATTTCTTAAAATTTTAGTGTGCGGTCTCAGTGACGCGATGCACTTGCAACACAGCGACTGCCTCTACCTTGGCCTTGAGTTGTTTTTATTTTTTTTATTAAATTTGTTGTTTTACTTGTGTAAAACTCGTGCTATTTTTTGGGTTTGTATTCTGCATGATACGCATCTTAATTGTTTCTTCCTTGTTAAATATACATATATATATGTATAAATATACTTTTTTTCTTGAAAGTTAACTTTTGTTTTTGCTTAAGTAAATTTTTATTGATGATGAAAAATTATTTTGCGTTTTGCTATTTTATATTGCAGGTTTTGAATTTAACAATTTTGCACGACAATTGCGCTTCTACCAAATTTTTTATACGTTCTTCTGGGACGTATTCTACATGAGCGAGCGAGTTACAATATTTCTAACAGTTTTTAATAACAATTTTTAGATGCTCGATCTCAGAGAACTGTTCCACGACTGGGGGCTTAGGACTGTCATCCGACAGTGCTTTAAATTCAGCCTGACGGATTTTAATACGCCGCTGTATGCCATCGCGTCGGCGGTGCCCTTTTTTATTGCCATCTGCCAATTTTGGGGTCGTAAACTGCCTTCGTCGATACTCATCTAAAGTGATTCGAATCGACATGTAGCGGTTTGTTTTAAAAAAACTGAACACTTCAAGTCACCCAACTCAGTCAGATTTCTTAGTTTTCTTTCGGGGTCCTTTCGAGTCTGCTATTGCTGCTGTTGTCGCTTTAGTTGCTGTTGTTATTGAAGTCGTATCTGTTATAGGCTATGTTCTCTGATTGCAGCGTTATTTGCAGCGGCCGCCAAATGGTCTTCTGCGCAAGCTAGTTTTGTCCGGTTCATCGATCGTAGATCCTGGTCCTGCAATCTTTGGATGCCCTGTCACGGTCGCCATATAGAACGCTTTACACGACTTGATTGATTTTAATTGAATTAAAATGAGCTTATCGTAGCTTACAAATTCGAGAGCGTATGCATATATTATATAATTGCTGAACGTCTATGTCCAAAGTGAGTACTTGTAAGATACTGATTTTATTCTTACGAATTTTTACCCTTGCTACTTATGTTTCTAATATGACATTTCTTGGCGTAGGTCGCTCTTACAATCTTAAACGACCACAAGTGCGCTATCTATTATTATGCTGCTGGCTGCAGTCGTGCACGATGGTGTGAGATTTAATTTTACCGAGGGTCAAATTTAGACTCGGTGTCACGTGTTCATGTGTGAACATTCTGCGGAGGGCCGACAAAGGTGATGGCCTGCAGTTTTTTTGTTACAGTTATTTTTCTTATCAGGTATACAATAATTATTACGACTAAAATTAATACAATCATTAACGAAGCATGTCCCGATACGTGGTGGAAGTTTAAACCTTTTAATTCAAAGTGGTGGTCTTTTAGTTCTTGAACTTTACTTAGTAGCTTATTTAATTCCTTAAAGGTACTAATCTTAGTTTCTTAATGGATCCCACGTAATTTTAGGTATTTCTTTCAATACTTCTATGTAAGAGGGCATAATGGTTTCCTGCCTTTCTGATTGCATCTTATGGTGAGCAATAAACAATTTGTCTTTCGTTCTAGCCGTACAGTCAGATCTGATTTATAGTATTCCTTGCTCTGGCAAGTTCGCTATTTCTGGTGGTGTTTTTTTGACAGAGATCCTAGCTGTCGTATTACGCAGGTTTTTAAAGAGCCAACTACTTCTGCCTTCTAATTCTGCCCAGTATGTTTTGGATGCTACTACAAATCTATAAACACAATTCGATGGTCTGTTTTGTTTAAAAGGTGAAGTTTCACAGGTGCTATCACTGGCACTGCTCCAAGGCCAATTTCCCTCACACACTCGCTTGTGTGATTGCCATTTTTGCATTTGTTTATTGTCGATTCAATCATTAGATGGTACAAATCCATCTCAAAGTTATATACTAAATATTCTGAACTTAACTGTATCATTATCATCTGTCCATCTCTTTGCATTGGCACTGGTATAATTCTAAACAGCTGGGACGGGTGTCTTCTGAACAATGGTATTTTGGCATTTATGATGAGTTTATTCTCTATAAAAATACCCCTTGCCTTTAACAGTGTGTAAATCTCCTTAATTTCTGTATTTGTTCTCTTTTCTGGAAGTACTAATTTTTCGGATAGGCTATCTTTTATCTTGGAGACTTCGTCCCTTAATTGTGTGGGCTTTAAAATGTTTGGATTGAGTCGCCCATGATTTATGTCAATTAATAGTCCTATAATTCCTGTTTGTATTTTGTCGCATTCATCAATTAATGAGCTAAGTTGTTTAGTTATTATGAAGAAACTAATTGATTCTTTATAAACATAATAACTCTCCTTGAGAAGTTCGGTCATGTTCTCTACTCGTTGATTCATTTTTTTAAAGTTTCTATTTATGTCCTCTGTTGTCGCTTTTATTATATTTGCTGTTGAGTCGATAGCTGACGTCTGTTTTTTCTGCAATTCGTTTAAATTGTGTTGATTTTGAAGTAATGTTTTCATGTTTTCTTTCATTACTTCCCTATCGTCGGCGTCCATTATACCAAACAAAATGTGATATAGAGAACCCATAAAATTCAATGGTGAACGCTTCTTTCTTATGGGATTTTTGGTTGTAAATAGTTCGTTATTTTCTTCTAATTCCGCAATTTGTCTTTGTGTGCTATTGAGTATCAAGTTACACTGATCTTCAAACCCATGGAGTTTCTCACAAACCACTCTCATTTTTTGCACAAACTTGCTTCCTCTATGCAGCGTTTCAAAATATGGTTTCATGTCGTAAAATATGACCAGATCCCATGAGGATGACACTATTTCTACCTCATCCATTGGATCTAGATACATTGCTGAGGAACTATTAATTTTTTCTATCACCCATTTTCTTTCTTGTTCCCTTAACGGAGTTGTATTTGATACTTGGCAGAACAGCAGGAGTATCATCATCATCATCAATCCTAACGTTGAGATTTTACATCTCTTAGAGCTTCTCCTTTCCTTCTCATTAGGTTTCTGCTCATTTTCATTTTTGTATTGTGCCTGTATGCCAATAAGCGGGCACACTTTTGTAATTGGTCTTGTGGTAAATCCATCCTGTAATTTTACTTTTACTACCCTAACTTTGTTATCTTTTCCCCTATGTACCTCTTCCACTTTGCCCAAGGGCCATCTTGCTGGATGACAGTTTTCGTCTTTCATTATTACTATTTGTCCCTCTTGTATATCCCGTGTTTCTTTTTTCCATTTACTTCTTTGTTGTATGGTGTACAAATAATCTTCTTTCCACTTTGACCAAAACTCTTTCTTCATTCTCTGAATCAGTTTCCATCTGTCTAAGTTGCCTTTTATATTATGTGTCTCTGATTCTATGCTATCTAATGTTGGTCTTCCAATTAGAAAATAACCTGGTGTCATTACTTCGTTATCGTCAATGTCTTCTCCGTATCTGTACAAAGGTCGTGAGTTTAATACTGCTTCAATTTGACACAACAATGTTGATAATTCTTCGAAAGTTAGATTGTTCTCGCCTATTACCCTATTTAGGTGATATTTTACTGACTTGACTCCGGCTTCCCAAATACCTCCGAAGTGAGGTCCTGCCGGCGGGATAAAATGCCACTGGATTTTTTCATTTTCTTCAACATTCTCTACATTCTCTCTGTTCTATAATCTCTTATTTATTTGCAATCCATTTTCTCAAATTAAAACCAGCTTCCGCTAGCTCCCAAGAAATTCTTTTATTTTCTTCTGACAATCTTTTATGGAGTCTGCTCCTCACATCAGATCATCCATATAAAAGTCATTTCTGATTGTTTCCCCAATGATTAGATCTTTACAATTATTTGCTATCTCTACCAGCACTCTTGTTGCTAAGTATGGGGCTGACGCGGTACCGTATGTAACCGTTTCGAGTTTATAGTTTTTAATCTGCTGATTCGGTGTTTCTCTCCACAGAATACATGAACCTGCCGATACATTTTTTGTATCTACAGAGACGGCAAACTGCCACTTGCGCCATTTTACTACGACGTCGAAAATATCTTTTTGGACTCTGGGTCCCACCCACATTATATCATTTAAGCTTTTGTTGTTCGTGTTTTTTGCGGATGCATCGAAAACTACTCTTAACTTGGTTTTAAGACTAGAGTCTCTTAATACTTCCCCTTTTCGTTGGAGTTGCAGTTGCTGTAACTTTCCTTCAGCTTTGTATTTCTTTTGAATTTTTTCTCTAAGTTCAGAAACCGTACCATTGCTTGTGGTTTTGATTCACCTAACTCTTTCTCTTCTTTAGACGGAATGGTAACTGTATACCTTCCACCTGGTTCTTTTCTCGTTGTTTCAATAAAACTTTTCTCGCAGATTTCCGCTTCTGCATTTTCTTTATCTTCTTCTTCTAACTCCCAAAATCTCTCTAAATCTTTAACCTCAATGGCCGACGCGACTATTTTTTCTTCTCCTTTGGATTTCGTGCACCCAGACACTATCCACCCGAATTATGTGTTCTGGCCGAGAAGCCCGTCTATTTTTACTACTCCATTTAAAAATGTGAGTATGCAGGTCTGTTCCGATAACTATATCTACTCGACCTGGTTTGTTAAACTGCGGATCAGCTAAAATATAGCTTTCCCTTTTAATTTGATCAATGTTTATTGATTTTATTGGGAGCGCTTTCATCAGTTTTGGCAAAACTATTGCATCTACTGTAAGCGGCTTTGGGTCTAAAGTATCCACACATACTTTGACCTTATATTTTGATACACTAGACTTTGTTGAGGATACTCCACTAATTTTTGTGATCGCCCTCAGTCTAGGTAACTTCAGTATCTGGACTGCCTCCTCAGATATGATAGTAGTTTGCGACCCACTATCAATTAGTGTCCGCAATTTTGACAATTGCTGTCGCTAATAGCGCTTGCCTTTCAGCCACGCATGTGTTCACTTTTTCTCGTCTATCAAAGTGAAGCATTGTGTGGTGGTATTTGTTGCATTTCGCACATAAAATTTCAATTGTGCACCTCTTGGCACTTGAATGTTTTAAGCACTTTAAACATAATTGTGCCTTTCTTGTGGCTTCTGCCCTTTCTACTGGGCTCATGCCTCTAAATTTAATGCATTGTAATGCATAATGCCCTGCTACTTTGCAAATTGGGCAATTTTCAGAAAAGTCCCTATTGATTTTCGGTTTTTTCTCCTCATCTTTCAATGAGCCTAGAGCGTTCAACCTTTGCTCTAAATACTCCATTACGTCGGACAATTTTTGAACTTCTTTTGTTCTTTTAACATGATTTTCATATGATTGCAACGTTTCTCTATTAAACTTGCGAATAATCATGTGTGCAAAAATTACATCAACGTCTTCTGATAAGACCGTTTTCAATTTTATTAAATGTATTGAATCAATAAATGCTTTAATGTGCTTTGCTGAATCACTGTTCAGTCCTGGCAACTCTATAAGCCTATTTAATTGTTCGGAAAATATTTTCCTTTTGTTTTCATAACGCTTGGTTAATAATTCCAAAGTCGCATTGAAATTTTCAGCGGAGCCTATTAGCAAATGCGTCACCATGCATCTTGCTTCTCCTTTTAAGGTCGTTTTCATATAGTTAAATTAAGAGCTGGACTCAAATTCTCTCTTGATTGAACCAACTCTGTAAACAACTCGGCAAAGAGATCCCATTTTTTGGAATCCCCGTAAAAGGTGGGTACCTGCATTTTCGGGAGCATTGGTAGCTCCTCTGTTTTGACATGGCAGCCTTCCATTTTTGGTGACACTTGTCTTGAACCTGTTTTGCTATTTCTTCTGTACGTCGAAATCTAGCGTTTTAATTTCTCTATCAAACGTTACGTTGCTGTCAAACTGTTCTTTAAAGAATTGTATTTATTTTTGTATTTCTTCCCAAAGAAATACTACCTTTCTTTTCCTCAATCCAAACATTTTACTGTTGTTTTCCCTAATGTCCACCTGCGTTTCCTCTAAATATTTGTTTAATACATCCACCTGCCTGTCGAACTCATTGGCCTTCTTCTCCATTGCCTCTGATTTAGGTATTGTCCTATCTTGGCGAACTGGTTTCGCCCTCTTCGAGTATTTTGCTAGTTAGGCCACCTGAAAGTTTTTCTTTAATTTTGCCTATAACTGTCATTATTACGTCGTATTGTTTCTTATTGAAGTAGTGATGATCGACTACTCCAATTTTACACAATACGCTGTGATTGGTTTGAAACTGCCTTTGTAGTTCTCCTATTTCGCCCCCTTGACCACCCTCTATCTCTCTGATTCTTTCCACCAATTGTGACTGCTTCGTCAACAATTCTATGACTTTGTCTGACAACATATTTTTAACAAAACTTATTATTTATTTTACATAACAGGTTCTTTTTAAATTTAATTTAAACTTTTACTTTTATTTTAATGGACTGTAAAAAAAATTTTTTTGTTTTATTGCGAGGCGATCTTGCCGCCGTTTTCGCATGGGTGCGCTGCAAGGCGCACTCTCATTTTATTGTTTATGATTTTTTAGAAAATGATTTGTTATTAAATTTCCTTAACGTGAAGTCTTTGATTGGTCCTCACGTTTAGAAGCACAGGGTGTATTGGGAGGAGTACTTCTTGAAGAGTTTACTCTCCGGATGTGCCTTGATCACCGTCAGCAGGGCTCTGTTAATCTCTTCTTCCAGTCTGGTGTTCTGGACCGCTCGTCTCTTTTGGGGGCCTTGCCACCAGATTTTCCTCCTCGGCCTTTCGACTACGGACGTGGGCGTCGTTTAGCTGTTTGGACCCCTTCTAGCATTGGATCTTTGCTGTCTGGTCTTCTGTTCGGCGCTCTGCTCTTGTCTGCACCGCCCGATAGTTTTTTGGTTCCGCGCGCTGCTCTTGGCTGCACCGCTCGAATTTTTTTGATTTGGCGTGCTGCTCTTGGTTGCACCGCTCGATATTTTTTGTTCGGCGTGCTGCTCTGGCTGCACCGCCCGATAAATTTTTTGTGGCTCGGCGTGCCGAATTTCCGGCACTGCTCGAAGGTCTTTATAAACAAGCGTGCCGAAATGCCGGCACTGCTCGAAGGACCAAATGAACGGATACTTCCAAAGTGAGTTCTTGTAAGATACTGATTTTATTCTTACGAATCCTATTTCTTATATACTAACAGAGGGTCTTAATTTAGGCCTGCTGTCAATGCATGCGGCAGCAGTGGTCATGAACTATTGTGTTTAATTAGGGAATTTTTTACCCTTGCTACTTATGTTTCTAATATGACATTTCTTGGCGTAGGTCGCTCTTACAATCTTAAGCGACCACAAGTGCGCTATCTATTATTATGCTGCTGGTTACAGTCGTACACGATTAATTTTACCAAGGGTCAAATTTAGACTCGGTGTCACGTGTTCATGTGTGAACAATTGCACTTAAGTATAAGTGCGCGTGCAGCTATGTACTTCTTGTACATAGCGCTCCCGGGCATTGCCCGTGGGATGCACGGAAAGTCAACAGAGTACGTTAAGAAAACAAATTTATGAAAATAACCGTTTGGGTTGTAGTGTTCACATGTATACGGGGTGGCAGTCGACGCTGCTTTCCACATGGAGTGTCCACGTTCAGTCGCTAACTTCTATGGCGTACTCGCCCATAGTGGCTCATGTTGGTCACGCGACGGTTGCGTTGGGTTCGGGGGCGCGTACTTCTTGCTTTTGCTCAATTTAGCTCGTTGTGGTTGGGGGTTCTTCCTCGGCCAATCTGCATATCAACACCGATATACTAAAATGAAAAATATCAAGTACGCTTCAAAAACAAAAAAACCGGATCAAATACTATCATAAAAATTATATCATATCCTGTTCCAAAATAACTTAACTGGAGAAAAGTTTTCACTACTCCATATAAAGTCACTCATACTCTCCACCATTGCGTGCACTTGGGCCCAATATGACGTCGATCTTTGTGCATAACAATATCACAACCTTACCATTGCATAATATTTATAGGACTAAAGGAATATTACTACTGTTGCTTAACTCTTTTATGTATCGACTAATTTTTAATTCATTTTAATACGATTTTCTTCATGTTTGTTTTGTTCCTTAAATTTACATTAACTTGAAAGCTTAATAGGAATAGAATAGGTAGACATCAGCTGTCGGTATCAATTTAAATGAGTCGCCTATAGCAAGACACATTAAATGATCTTCACCGAGAAATCTCACATGTGGCACTGGAGCACGGTTCTCCTTGGAGTCGACTTACTAGCATTGTCCCCGAGCCAATATATGCATCAAGAGATTGGTGAAAAGCTGGTCCCGCTTGCGGCAGCACCCCTGCCATGTGGCTGTAATATCGAACAAAGGTCAAACCCCAAAATAATGACAAGAAGCCAATATAAAAACCCCTGTTTTAACCTCTTGAATTACTTTTGCATTAAATTATTTTTCCACTAACACGTTTGCATCAAGACAACTTTTTCTCTCCTTTTTAATAAGGGTTTAAACTTTAAACCTCGTTTTAATAATTACACTGTTTAATTGTCTTATTAACGAAAGTACGTCTGTTCGCTGCAAATCTGAGCTGAAGACTGTCACTTAAAGCTTTCAGCGATCGCTTCTTAGCTTAACTGCATTATCGTATAATCTGCGTACGCGCAAAATCAGACACCAAAACAAGTACATGCAAAAGTGTGGGATTCAAGTGCAAGGGTAGCAGATAAAGTTTCTAGCTACCAAAAGCTGTTCCCACTCGGCTACTACAACGCAAATAAAGGAACAAGATTTTCGAAGAGGTTTTTTTTGAAAAATTTACAAGGTGGTATAGTTACGTGTTATTTGGATGACTCATAGAAACTTGCTATTTCCATTGACTAATTGGTAATAAGACGGACTTAGTTTCTTGTGAGCTTTAGCTGGCACAAATACCTTTGCTTGTTTTGAGCTGAACTTTTTGCTCGCGTTACTCAGAGTAAAGTTTTTAATAATTGCATGGTATCTGTACGACTAAGGTTAACATCGACACCTAATAATTTTCGGAGCTGCAAATTTCTTCAGAGGGCAAAGAAAATGAAACTTCGTTTGGTGATCTACCACGATCAACAAACCTATGTTACCCATTTTTGTACGAGGATACGGTCCAGACAGGTCGACATATAGTCTTTGAAATGGCCTATCTAATGTCACTGGCTTACCCATTGATTTAAGGACTAGGATCTACGAGGGTAGATCTACAAATGCTGCAGTTAGCAATGTATGTACGTATCTGGCTCATCATACATGGCCCAAATAAATACCTCTTAATTTTCTCAATAGTTTTCCCCATGCCACAGTGTGCTGAGCTAGGTGGATTGAATGCATCGCGTAATACTTCTGGAACTAAACTTGCAGCTACCCACAGTTTCCATTAGTCCTTCTTTTGCGATTCTTTGCCAGTCGCAAATTGTGTTCTCTTGTATACGTAATCACCCATCAACTTTAGATCCGGCAACCTAGATTGATTTACATAGTTGATGGTATTCCATCATCTAGTTGACGGTATTCCAGAGTATCTTGATGTTGAAGTTATTTTTTATAAAGTTGCTGCAACACTTCCTTGGCTCTCGTAGAACCAAATAAAAGTCGTCTGATCTGTTTAGCTTCTCTTTACTGAATTAATTGGACTTATATATCTTAGGCTGAGGGCACTTTTATTATATTCTAATTTTCGTTTTGTTTTTCTAATTCTAACATTGTTTTTGCTCTTTTTTATGCTACTTCTAATCTATACTTAAATTCCTTAGGGTAATCATCTATATTGTAAATAGGATCTATTTTTGTCAAGTTATTGAATTCGTTGAATTGTCTAGTTAGCCTACCATAAACAAGTTCATGGGGACAATATTCATGTACTGTAGATGGATTTGTATTGAAGCAATAGGTGAAATAATTCATCCATATATGATGACTTCTTTCTACTGTTTCTAAGGTCTGGTGGTGATATGCGGTTGATTGTTTTTTACTTATTATCATATACTTGCATAAGTCTTTTATAAGTGAATTTTTGTATTCAGTACCCATGTCCGTTATGAACGTCTTCATAGGACCGTACTTTATTACAAAATATTCATATATTGCTCTAGCTACTGTTTTTGCACTTTTATCTGCTACTGGTATTGTAACTAGATATTTAGTGAGATCCCATATTATAGTAACTGCATACTCGTTTCCATTCTCTGAACGAGGTAATGGTCCGATTGTATCAAAAGCTGTAATCGGTGTGTTCGTTATTACCATTGGTGCTTTTGTATGTGTTGTGGTCTTTGCTTGTTGGCATTTTACACAAGTTTTCACATATTTTGCAATGGTTTTATTCATGTGAGGCCAATAATAAAATTTCTTCATTTTTATGGCCTTCTATTGGATCGTCATGATATCTTTACAGGATTGCTTTTATTTAATTTTCATCATTTTTGTCTATTTGTGTCGCCTTTGTCAATAGCGCTATTTTGATTTCTTTCAAGTGTTTATTGGCCGTTTGGATACCCTGAACCCATTGAAAATGGGTAAAATGTATATGTTTTTGATTTTATTAAGGGATACAAATTCGAAGAGTTGGTCACTTGGGGACATCTGCAAATTAATGATATTATGTAACCCGGCTTCACGATTAAGCCTTTGAAAAATGGTCCTAAGTCAAATTTTTCATTAGAGTACAAATCATTCATTTTGAATTGTGAAATGATTCTATTCCCTTGTTTAAATAAACAATTGGAATCATTGAATTTTATTTTAACGACTTTTTTCACGTAATTATTACTAACGATTTTATAGACATTGGGCTGTTTCTGTTCATTTTTATTTTTTTGCAATTTTGTTTTATCATCTGCGCAGATGTTTTCCTGTATTTTAGATGATCTTGTTTGGACCATCAATATGTTTCTATTTATTTCTTTTCAGTTGTCTATACTTATGCGGGATATGCGTCCACAACGTGATTGATAGAAGATATTCTATAGTAAACTGATATTCTTCTAAATCTAGTCTCATTCTGGTTTTTCATTAAAAAAAGGTATGTTAAGGGTCTATGGTCTGTTTTTACTATGAAATGTCTTCCGTACATGTATCGTCTGAAGTGTTTTATTGCCCAATAAATGGCTGCTAACTCTTGTTCTATTGTGGATTTATATATTGCTTTCGCCTTTTGTAAAACTGCGAGAAGCGTAATCTACTGGTAGCTGAATTTGCCCCGTTTCCAAGTAATCGATAAAATTAATCGATATCTAAATACTGTTTTTTGAGCAAGTTAGGTAAATAATAAAGGCTAAAGTCACCAAATTTGACATGTACCTTTTTAAGTAGTATACTGATATCAAATATCTTTTATTTTAAAGTTATTGCCACCTACACAACATAGCTATAAATTAAAAAAATAGCTAATACTACCTTCTTCAAGATCGTTTAAGATACACAAAAGTTATTAAAGAAAACGTGTTTTTGCTGGCCAAAAACTGAACGTCATATGAATCATATATATTCGCCGGGTTAAGTCTCGCATTTCGACAGTATGCGATATCATTTGCGAAAGTTTGGTCTGCAGGCAGGTGTGGAATAGGGGCTCTGCTAGTCGCACTCTCACGACAAGAAGGTTCAATGGGTTTATTTATTAAAGCTAATAAGATCTTTATATTTATTTCCAGGTACTCCACTGATTCAATATTTACAATTGATAAGATGAAGAAAATGCTACATTATTCAAATAAATTGTTATTAAGTTAAATTAATTGAAGTGTAAGGAACTTCCGGTTATTAACCATTTTTGCGGATTTCAACATTTTCCGCAAGGAAATGGGGTCCAACACATCCAGCGTTGGTTATTCAATGGCCACAACTGCTGAGAGTGCAGGTGCTAGCAGTGATCATGGAAACGTACACGTGCTACAGTCGACTAACACTGAAAGTATAGTCTCAACTGGCTCAAATGGAATCAACGCAGGCCCTGACCCAAGTTTCATATATAGCGGTGCGCACTATCATCGCGATCAAAGGCGAAAGCGAGTTACGGGTTTTGCGACACTTAAACGCAAATTCATACGCCGTCGACGTTCCTCAAAAGCCTGTGATCACGCGCGTGTTTTACGCGACTTTGTGTCTGACTGGACGCCTCTTGAATTGGCAGCGCTCTGTGAGGAGTTTGAAGCGTTGGCTGCTTTAAGGGATTTATCTGTAAATAAGCGACTAATATTTTGAAGCATCTCTTATTGTTTTTTTATTTTTTATAAACAGGTACAAGCAGAATTAGCACGACCCCCGGCTACAACATACAAACAAGATCTGGCCGCTCTTTACGATTTAAATCTGTGTACGGATTGTGACCTTGTATTTCGTGGATCCGTTTTTCCTGTTCATCGCTCTATATTATCCTCACGATGTACATATTTTCGAGAGCTGCTTTCTGGCTGTCCTGGATTTGGTGCACGCATATGTCTCGAGCTTCCTACGTCGTCTATTGATGTAAAAATATTTTCTATATTGCTTCGTTATTTGTATACCGGAGATCTTTGTCCGCATGATCCGACCATTAATATCAATCTGTTGCGTCAACTAGGTGATGATTTTGGTACGCCTAACCCTCTCGAACATGATCTTCGTTATTTGTTAGAAACCGGCGATTATGCAGACGCCGCTCTCGTGTTTACAGCAGAGGGCACAAACGAATACTTACGTCAAGATTCGGTTAACTCCGAGTACGGCTTTCGGCCAAAACTTGAGCTTCCCTGTCATAAAGCAATTTTAAGTGCTCGTTCACCTTTCTTCCGTAATCTTATTGCCCGGAGAACGCGGAACATTGACGAGTATGTAGAGCGCTCTATACATGTACCCACACGCATCGTACTTGATGAGACCGTTATACCGAAAAGATACGCGCGTGTGCTACTGCACGCCATATATTTAGATACAGTTGACTTGGCACTCATACTGCGTGGTGCTGGAACCGGATGCTCGACAGGCTCCCTTGGTGAGGTTCACGCGTTAACAAACACTGGTCGTGTACGACCTACAACTCTTGAGGAAGCTATGGAGTTATATCAAATAGGACGGTTTCTAGAACTGGATATCTTAGCTCAGGGCTGTGAGGATTTAATACTTGAATGGTTGTCACTTGATACTCTATCAATGGTCTTGAAATGGGGATGTCAACCACATGGCTCCGCTTGGGTTTTTCGTCAAGCATGCCAGTATTTACGCGAAGAATTTGCCGCAGTTAGCTCCTCACCAGTGCTAAATCAATTAGATAAAGCACAGTTAGTACATATATTACAAAGCAACTTCTTACAAGCATCCGAGTTGGAAGTGTTACAGGCTGTTTTAAAGTGGGGGGAACAGGAGCTTATTCGGCGCATGGAAGATCGCGAGCCAAACCTGTTATCGCATACCGCTCACTCCGTGGCGCGGAAAGGTGTAAGAAAGCGTGATTTAAGTGACGTTGAGTTGCGTGAAATACTTTCGGAACTACTGCCTCTAGTAAGAATGGATCATGTTTTACCGCCAAACAGTGAGGTTCTTTGTCAAGCTATACGCCGCGGTCTTGTTAGCACACCGCCATCGCATATGATTGGCGACGAGCGTGAAAATTTACGAATAAATGCTTGGATACGGGGTGGAAAAAATCAAGGTCTATTTGTACGACCACGTCTTTTCATGCCGTATTTTGAGGAAGTAAAGGCCTTATTGGAAGATCGAATGGCCTCGTCTCATCATCAAATTGAGCTCATGCGTATGCGTCGATCCCGACATTTTCCCGACATTCCGGATACCCTTTATATGGTTTCACGCATGAACTCTACTCCAAATAGCAGCTTTGTTTCTGGAGTGACTTGTAGTATTATTGGTGAGAATGGGGATAAACTAGAACCTACCGCTATACCACCACCTGATAGTCATACGCTTGCAGCAATGCGTAAGCGTGAGCATAAGCTTCGTCAATCCCCAATGTGCCAACGAGCATTGCTACTGCCACTGTCATCAAAACATGAAATCGACCGTCAAATTCGCCTTCGTGTCGTAAGAGAGTTCAATCTGCCCGATGAAGTGTCTGATTTGTTAGAAACCTCCCTACTAACTAACCATGGGAGTAGAGATGAGAGAGTTCCACCGAGTACACATACGGAAGAGTGCCTGTTAGAAAACGAAAATCAAAGTCCGCCACCGTCACCGGCAGTTACCGGAAACGTAGGCCAAACAGCCGTAACAGCTCCTTTTTTGTCGACCTCATCAGTGTCATCCGCATGCGGTGCAAATAGTGCACATGAATGCTACAGTCAAAATTTGACTTTTCCGCGTCAGCAGCCAAGTAGCCTACTTGGTGTCGCAAGTATTTTGGCAGGCAATCCCGGCTCGGCGCTTCAGTCAAGCTACGCACGTCTATCGACATCAGTTAACCATCGTAATGAATTGCCGGCATTGATCACAGAGGGTGATTTTCGATTTCCACATAGCAATGGTCTGAGCATAGTCAGAAGGCGTGAGAGCGGTGCTTGTGGTTTAGACACTGGTAATGGACATCTTTCTGACATGATGCCCGATGTAGCTATGGCTACTGCATCGATGGGTCAACTTCAACTCGGCACAGAAGAAGCCGGTTGCATGAGTAACGTCAGTAGTCGTCCAATTGAAAGCAACAGAGATATGTCAGAAAGTTTACAACTTGATTTGGGAGATGGACCGACTCCGCATGTCATCAGTAGTGCAGCTGGTGTGATAACTATACGAAACTTACAGGTGAGTTTTTTTTCTCAATGTATTATAAAATACTTGCCAAAATAATTGTACTTTCCTAAACAGCACCAGTTACCAGAAGGCCATTTCCACCACATATTGCAGCGTTCAAATTCGCCATTTGACATTCTGCGACAAGGGCAACACTCGCCTGCTCCACAGGTTCCACCTTCAGGCGCATTAAATTCTGGGTCATCTAGGTTTTTTTAGAGGTTGCAAGTGGCTCCCAACATGGCGCTTGATTTAAGTACTCCATTCTCAAGAAAATTAACATTACAATTTTGAAGGAAATATGATATGTCAGCTGAGTGCCAGCATTAAGATTCAAGAAATTTAGCTTACTAAAATTGTACGCCCCTAACATCAAGGACTTGTTATTCTACACTTTTGATGTAAGCAAAGAGTATGTATAAAAGAGAAATGAATAATATTAACATAACAACATCTGTCGCAATTAAATGTACACCTAGTTTTTTTTTTATTATATTAATCAAATAAATAACAGCTATGTAAAAATATATAATAAAATAGAATAATTATCTTTAGCTCGCAGAAGTGTTTGCAAAAAATTGGAAATAAGTATACCCTAAGCTCATTGAAAATGTGTAATAAGTGTATTGTGAAAATGTATGTACCTGACGAAGGAAGCATCTTTGACTCCATAAAGTATATAAATTCTTGGGCAGCATCAATAGCAAAGTCGATCTTGCCATCTCCGTCCGTTCGTCCGTATGGATGAACACAAAGATCTCAGAACCTATATTGTGTTTCCGATAATCGATAACTTGCCCTTTTTTAACTGATAAAATTCGATGTCGAAATCATGTTTTTTTAACAAATCTCTTAGGGTTTTAGAGTTACAGCACTAACTATACAATGCATAGACATGTCAAACAGCGGAATAATCGGATACCGATAAATCGTCAACAACTGAGCCCCATGGGTGTCCGCGACCATTTTAGTGTGCCCAGACAAAATAAGACTGCTGAGAGTGGCAGCCGAGCGCCGGCCTCGAAAGCCGAACGTTCAGCTGATGCCTTTTCATAATATATGTATGTTAGTTTTTAACTCCTTACATCCCAAAAACATACATATGTGTGTATGCATGTGCAGAGTGTGCCTCGCTCTCACTTATTGATTTAAGCACTTGTGTGCATCTCCTTCTCCCCCTGCACAGCTCCTCAAAAACCCCGAGATCTACAAACATACATATGTTTGTGTTGTGTGGATGTGCGCACAAGTAGATCGCGGCGTTTGTCGCGAGCCAGAGATTTTTTCTTCAATTGTGTGCCCTTTGTGCACGTGGCACATACATTCAAATGCTCTAGCATGTATTTCTTTGTCCAGTCAGGCATAATGAGAAAATTCTGACTTATTTATATATAGTAAAAACATAAAGACCCAAATGGAATATTTATATTATATATTCTAATATTTATGTTTACTGTGGGGACCTATTTTGCTTAAAATACAAAAATTACGAAGTCATATTTCTGCAAGGGTAATTCCTCGTCGGCTTGTCGAAAAATGCTAAGAAATGACCAAATATTGAAAATTTGCAATTTTTGCAACTTGCTACTTGTGCACACGCACACCTTTTCGAGTAAGCAGTTGGGTGACATTATTAAAGGGTTTGGCCTGTTCACGCACAAAACTCCTATTTTCCATGCTTGTTGTAAGGGTAAGGGTACCTGAACGTAGGAATGTGTGCATAATAACTTTTGGGCCTGCCAAACACACACACTTACTCACATTTCTTTGTGGATGGAAGCATTTATGCGTTTGTGTGCGTGGTGGTTGCCTGCCTGCCTGCCCGATGAAAATTTGACCAAATTTGAAGTTTTTGGCATTTTTTGAATTTCGAGCTCTACACACAGACATACACACACACACAAAAATGTGTGCGAGTGAGCGAATGAGATGAAGGGCTTGTCGTGAGACAGAGATATTTTCATCAATGGGTGCGTAAATTTGGGCGGCAGGCACGGTCTTTTTTGTTGGCAAGCCTGCGGTGGACTTGCGACCGCGTAAGGCACAAATGTGGGAGCAAATGGACAAATGGAGGCAGACGCATGCTGGACATTCTGATCGTTTATTGCCTGCCATAATACCCTTTAACTCAAAATATTTACAATGTCGAAAAATACATTAAAATATCAATATTTAGTCATTTCTTAGCATTTTTCGACAAGCCGACGAGGAATTACCCTTGCAGAAATATAACTTAGTAATTTTTGTATTTTAAGCAAAATAGGTCCCCACATTAAACAAAAATATTAGAATATATAATACTAGCGGGTATAACCCGGTCTTGCCCGTGGCACGTATGTTATAAAATCAATGTCCTCAAACAAATTTTAAATGATTTTGAAACTGATCGGACGGTAAACAAATAACTTTCATACAAAAGTTTTTCGCCAATTTACCACTGTTGCGAGTGGAATTTCCCAAATCGCTGAAACACGTATTCATTATATTCTTATGTAGAGCTTTGAAAAAAAGTTTGAAGCAAATCGGACATAACATAACTTCGCCCAAAAAATCTTTGAGTCGCATTCCACCCGAAAAAGTTTGGATTCTGCAAAAAGTGTGAAACACGTCTCAAATGATTTTTCTTATAGATCTTTGGAAACGAATTTGAGCGCGAAACGTCACCCACCAAATTTTTGAACTCCATTTCCACCAAGGAGGAACGGATTTTTCGAAAAGTGTGAAACACTTAAATGAATTTAAACAAAGATCTTTGAAAATAAGTGTGGGGCCGATCGGATGGTAAACAAAAACTTTCATACAACCGTTTTTCGCCAATTAACCACTGTTGCGGGTGGAATTTTCCAAATCGCTGAAATACGTATTTAATAAGTTCTTATGTAGAGCTTTGAAAATAAGTTTGAAGCAAATCGGACACAACTTAAAACTTCGCCCAAAAAATCTTTAAATCGCATTCCCCCCCAAAGAAGTTTGAATTCTGCGAAAAGTGTGAATCACGTATCAAATATTTTTTTTTATAGATCTCTGGAAATGAATTTGAGCGCGAAACGTCACCCACCAAATCTTTGACTTCCATTTCCACCAAGGAGGAACGGATTTTACGATAAGTGTGAAACACCCCTTAAATGAATTTGAACAAAGATCTTTGAAAATAAGTGTGGGGCCGATCGGATGGTAAACAAAAAACTTTCATACAACCGTTTTCCGCCAATTTACCACTGTTACGGGTGGAATTTTCCAAATCGCTGAAATACGTATTTATTATGTTCTTATGTAGAGCTTTGAAAATAAGTTTGAAGCAAATCGGACACAACTTAAAACTTGTAAACAAAAAAGTTACATACAAACGTTATTCGCGATTTTTTCACACTTGCGGGTGGTATTTCCCGAAACCCCGTCTTAACGTGCACCTACATCACATAAGTTAACTACAGTGAAAATTTCAGCTTCCTAGTTCTTACGGTTTGGGCTGTGCGTTGATCACCAATCAGTCAGTCAGTCAGTCAGGACAAACAGTTATATATATAGAGATAAATATTTGAATTGGGTCTTTATGTTTTTACTATATATAAATAAGTAAGAATTTTCTCATTATGCCTGACTGGACGAAGATATACATGAAAGAGCATTTGAATGTGTGTGCCACAGGCACAAAGGGCACACAATTGAAGAAAAAATCTCTGGCTCGCGACAACCGCCGCGATCTACTTGTGCGCACATCCACACAACACAAACATATGTATGTTTGTAGATCTCGGGGTTTTTGAGAAGCTATGCAGGGATAAGGAGATGCACACAAGTGCACAAAGCAATAAGTGAGAGCGAGGCACACTCTGCACATGCATACACACATATGTATGTTTTTGGGATGTAAGGAATTAAAAACTAACATACATATATTATGAAAAAGCACCAGCTTCATACTGAACGTTCGGTTTTCGAGGCCGGCGTTCGGCTGCCACTCTCAGCACCCATGGGGCTCAGTCGTTGACGATTTATCGGTATCCGATTATTCCGCTGTTTGACATGTCTGTGCATGGTATAGTTAGTGGTTACAGTCACCAAACGTGACATGTAGCTTCTTGAATAGAATCACTAACCAAACAGCATATAGACTGGACAGCCAGTACAAAAGCTGTTCGGGTTCGAGACATGCCCGCATGCTCTCACAGCAGAGAGAACAGAGAGTAACAAGTACACATGATTTGTGTAGTAGAACGGCATCGCTGTATTTTTATATTTTTATCTCGCTCTCACTACAGGAAACTGCTTAGTACCGTTTAAATGTTTGTGTGTGTATGTGTCCGCACAAGCAAAAATGCCCACAAATTCAATTTTTCTCAAAAGTCGGTGGCATTTCTTCCTTTTTGAGGGGACGAGTAATATGAAATAATAAAAGGGTTTGCCACGTCGATGCGAAATTCGTTCATGTTAGCTCGTTATTTATGGAAAGGGTACCTAAGCATTGGCATGTGTGCATTTAAAAGATTTTGGACTTGCTATTCACGCATACTTGCATATTTTGTATATGAATAGAAGCATTATTTTATGAAATATTTTGTGATTTTTGAATTTCGAGCTCAACACACACACAGACACAAATGTGTGTGAATGGGCAGATGATGAAAGAATGTTGCCCCCTTATTACTTGCAGCAGCCAATGGGCCCGAAAGGTTAAACGCTTGGCAAGCACCTACACTTGCATATGTACATAAGTCAAGTGACTGATCACTTAAATAATTTTATGACCAGCGGATATTTGTGCAAAAATTAAAATCTTCAATTATATATTTATTGTATTAATGATTTTATTGACTTATTCAAGTTATTCAATTCACACCCTTAATCATAAAAAATAGGGCGCGCGTCAAACTGAGAGTAAGCCAACGCAGTTTCCTGTAGTGGAAGCGAAATAAAAACCAGCGATGCCGTTCTATCGCACAAATCATATGGATGAGAGTAAGCCTAAGCAGTTTCCTGTAGAGTGAGCGAATAAAAAGACAGCTATGCCGCTCGACGATACAGGTCATATGTATTTTTACTCTCTTGCTGTGAGAGCATGCGGGCATGTCTCGAACCCGAACAAAAACGAAGGCGACTTTGGACCAGCCGCACTGAAAACGGTTGTCCTCAGCATTTGTACTGGTTGTCCAGTCTATATGCTATTATTGTAGTGATAGTATATATATAAATTAAAACAATTGTTGATTGTTTTTATTAAAAAAAACACAAACGTTTATTTGTAATGCTTCTTAAGAGCTAACTTGACAAAATTTGGCTTAATATTTATTAGCCTCGAACTGCCGCTGCTGCTGCTGTCGCCGTAGCCGCTTTGACGCTCCTGCACAATTGGCATTTTATTGTGTTTGTTTTAGCCCAATCGATAGCGTAAATGAAATTATTAAATTCTTCTTTGAAAATATATAGCTTATATTTTAGAATAGTGGCTTTTTCTTCTTTAAACTTTTTGTTTTCTGTTTCGGATTTTATTATATTGTTTGCTACTTCGCTTAATTCATAAATTCGTTTGCCTAAGACTCTAGTTATAAATAATTGATTATTATTGTTTTCCAATTGTTCGTTCATTGTAGTGATAAGAATTCGAGGTCATTGTGGTGTTGGTATACAGCCAACCATTTCCATGCTGTGCCCAGTGCATCTATTAATCTAACTTTTCGTTGGGTTGGTTTGAGCCGTCGTAGGTCAGTTTTGGCCTTTGAACATTCAAATGCAAGGTACGGGATAAATGGGTGTGTTCTTTCAATTCCGTTTAATCTGTTTGATAGGTTACCGAACGCCATTTCGTATTACTCTACGTCAAATACGTGGATAATTTTGTAAGTGCCATTTAGTACGGCTGCAGCGCCTGTTTTTATCGGAATAAGCTGCGAGTGTGAGTAGTCTGGGATAGTTGCCCAACCGAAACAGGTCAGCAAGAATAACCTATGAAATATAATGTTATGATCTTATTTTGTGGATTATTCTTTGAGTCTAGTCTTTTATCTATTACTGTTTTAATTTTTTTCTTGCTGTTATGATATTGCAAATCTTCATCCTGCTTTTTTTTCTGATTTTAGTTCTTCTATCTTCTAGTTCCTGAGGGTCGCTAGTATGCTGAGTTCCAAAAAAAAAATATGTATGGATTTTGCGTTAACTGTGGAGTGTACGGATTGGTTGTATAATTCAACGGCTTTGAATATTAGGTCTTCGAAATTTACACATCCGTCATCCTTCTTTACACATCTCATTATTTCGGTCAGAGTTGAATGGAATATTTCAACTTGACCATTGCTTACTGAGGTGTATGGTGGTGTCGTGTAGACGGCTGCTTTCAATTGGTTCTCCAATAGGAATTTGATGGATGCGGAATTTAATGATTTCTCGTTGTCCATAACAACTAATTTCGGCATACCAAAGGCGATCATGACCTCACGAAGTGGGTACTTGATGTCTTCAGCTGCTTTTGATTTCAACATTTTTATTTAAGCGTATTTAGAAAATTTGTCCATGGCGGTTAGGACAATTCTTCTTTCGGTAGTGTACAAATCTATATGAATAACTTGACCGGGGTAAGAGGGAATGGGTGTCGGTTGCAGCTCGCCTTTTGGCGGTTGCCTATCGTACTTGTTTTCCTTACAAGTTTCGAAGCGGTAGATATTCTGGATTTTGCCCATAATGCTTAAGCCTTGTCTTTAGTATTTGTATTAAGTCTTTTTCGGAATAGTCAGGTTTCTGAACTATATGTCTATTAGAACTTTATTAGATATCGTCGCTATGTACCGTTGCACTTGTGCTATTTATTTGAGGGTCTGGGGGATTTCTGGACAAAGCGACCGCAACTACGTTTGAAGTTCCTGGTTTGTATCGAAGTTCATGATTGTAGTCTTCAAGGTAGCTTTTCACCTTTTGAGTTTCCCATTGTGATTCTTGTTGCTAAGAGCGAAAGTTAACGGCTGATGGTCGGTGAATATTATTACTTTTTAAGTTCCGTATAAATACATGCGCATGCTCTGTAGGGCCCATACGATAGCTAACATTTCCTTCTTATGTACGCGATATTTAGGTGATAGGCTTACCTCCTTGTTCTAAGACTGCTCCGATAGCGTAGCTTGATGCATCGGTTGTTAAATGAAATTCTCTTTCGAAATTGGGGTAAGCTAGTATCACATCGTTTGAGGTGAGCGTCCTCTTGATTTAATTGATTGCGTCCAGTGCGCTGTTGTCAAATGTCACTTTTACTTTATTAGAGACATTTTTGGAGATTCTGCCATTTTCTTCCCTAAGAAGAGTTGTAAGAGGTTTCGCTAATCTGGCATAATCGCGGATAAATCTCCTATAGTAACTCGATAGACCCAGAAAAGAACGCAAGTCCTTGAGGGTGGTAGGCATGGGGAACTTTTCTATTGCCTTTACTTTTTCGGAATTGGTTTTTATGCCGTTCGCCGATATGGTAAAACCTAGAAAATCGACTTCGGTTTTGAAAAACTCACATTTGTCGATTTGTATTTTCATATTCGCCTTGCCTAGGGTCGTGAAGATCATTTCTAGGTGTTTGGCGTGATCGTTCTCGGACTGACTAAAGACAATAATATCGTCGATGTAAACGTAGTATATTTTTCCAACGTGTTCCCTTAGAATATCATCAAATGCTGTTTTTTCTATATCTCTCTCCTTGAGTGGAATTTGATGAAAACCACTTTTTAGATCGAGCACAGAGAAATATTTGTTCTAATGCCGTCGCGCAACAACTGATGTAATGGTTTTTCTACTTGGACCTCGCACGAATTGGAGTATTTTAAACTGCAAGTGCAGTATTTAGTTTATTAATCGTTTTACGTTTTGTTATTGGGCTCTTGATGGTTGAGCGTGGTAAAATATAAAAATTATAACAGGGTTTGTAAATAGGTTTTCAGACTACTTAATCTAAATGTAATAATAGGGTATATCGATCTTAAAATATTCCAAAGTTTAGAAGCAAAATGGAAAATATAATTTTTCTTTGTTTTTTTCTTTTTAAGTTTGTTTTTAATCTTACGAAAGTATTTTTGTTTGTTTTCTTGGTTAATTTTTTCTATAACTTTAACACTAATCTTACACGATAAGTAGCATTCGGCGAATCTCCCACGCTGGTCCTTAGGATTATTTCCTTTTTATCCCGCTTTGTACCGGCAAAGCGGTGTAGCGACGCGGGTGACTGGGGATCCTGCGAGACACAAGTACGTGGTACCCTGCGAACTGGTACTACAGGGTGGTCGGCGATAACGACCGGAAAACGTTAGAGGATAAACGCAGTAAGGATTGTCTTTATGGTTTGCACTCGCGCTGTGGCTATTTTGAGGCACTTTTCGGAGTTCTTAAACTTTCGCGCTTTGTGGCTCCTTCTGAGGCACTTTTATCTCGCGACGCGTTATCCTTTGATGGTTTCAACCCGGTCCCTGCTCGGGCGACAATTAAAACAATTGTTGATTGCTTTTATTTAAGAAAACACAACAGTTTATTTGTAAAACTTCTTAAGAACTAACTTGACAAAATTTGGCTTAATATTTATTAGCCTCGAACTGCCGCTGCTGCTGGCGTTTTGTCGCCGTTGGTTTGTCGTCGCTGCTGCTGCTGTCACCGTTGCCGCTTTGACGCTCCTGCCCAATTGGCTGGTGTCGGGTGTCCAGGTTGAATCCCATGGTGGAGCTGTCCCACGGTGGCTCTTAGGAATGCGCTGACTTGGCGCACGTGTCGATTATTGGTCAAGCACCTTAGCCGTGATCGTTGGGCTGGGTGCATGAGTACTTCCTTTTAGTATATGTAATAACTGTTCTTAACTTATATATATTAAGTATGTTTCATTTCAGTCACGGTTCAGTTTTATCGCCATCTATCGGTCGGGCTGTTCGCAAACGCACTTGGTTAAGTTTCCGGAAGTTTCGCCGACATAAGCATTAAAAATCAAAAGTTATAGAACAACAATTAAAGAAAACACAATTAAATAAAGAACAAATTAAAAGAATTGGTTTTGGCACCAATGGGATCCAAGCTGAGGGCTGGTTCAGAAAGCTTTAGAGCCGGAGAGGTCGGCAGATTTCCTTCTTCTATTTTCCCAGTGCAGAACCAAAAGGACGGATCCCAAAGAGCAGCAGCGGCGAGACAATAGCAGAATCAAACCTGTGAGTTCGTTACGGGAAGTCATTCCTCCCAGTAGGGAGCAACAGCTGCTGCACAACTCATAAGTAATCTACCCGATCCCAAACAGTAAAACAGGGAAGCAGAAGAATAGCAGACAGAAAACAGCCATGACCTGTGTTCCAAAATTCTGCTTCGCAGCAGCTGCACAAAATCACATGCGATGTTCACAAGCGGTGAGCAATAAAATTTTTAATGGCGTAAGCAACAGCCGCAGCTCAACTTAACAAGCACAGTGCAGTAACGAATCGTCACGTTGGACAATCAAACCGCTAATGTTGCGCCCAGTTGTGCACAAATACACTTGATCTTTTCAAAAATGTTTTAAGGGTGGTTGACTTGATTTTATTTTTGTATTTATATGTGCCAAAAATTGATTTCTCTGCCCTTTACACCAGCAATTAAACACACACAAATTGTGTATCTTCTTATTTATCAATTTTCTGTACGAAATACCTGATTTTTTCAACATTTTCCTTGAGAGTGTCTTAAATCCAAGCGATGTCCAGATCCACTTCAAATATCACACAAACAGACAGCCAGCGAAAGAAATGAGTTGGAGCTCTTGAGCATGTGCCGAGCCAATAATGCACTTTTTGCTAAGTAATCCAATTCCCACAATCCCTAAACGATGTCTCTGCTCGGGCGCCAATGTAAATTCCGTGCGGGTTTTCACTAGTAAAATCAAAATTCCAATTAGTTGACCAATTTCAATTAATCGACGTCGCTTAGGTATTTTTTTACCGATGTCTTTACTAGCAAAGAAAACGAAAAACACTTCTGTGATTTTTTAATTTACTACTTCTGACCACTGGTAGAGCTCCAAAACAATTGATGCTTAAAAAAGGTCACAGGAGAGGCTTGGTAAAATTGTCGCTGCTAAATATAACTATTGAGAGTGCTCTTTAGATAGATTAAGAGCTACTGTTAATTAACGTGTGCGTGTGTGACAGAACGTGGCTGCACTCTGCAAGTTGGCATAGGTGGTATTATTTATATTATAATTTAAGCTGCATCAACACTAGGCAAAAATAAAACATAGAATTTTGTATTAAAAAGATGGATAAGGCGGTAGTTTTGTTTAACTTTTGTATTTCCCTTGATTTGATTTTACTTGAAACGGAGTCTCGACAGGCACAAAGTTTGGCAGCCCTGGCAATAGTTTTATGTTATTTTCTGAAGCCCCCTTGGTGAACAACAACCTAATTTTTCCCTGCTACTGTTTGTGTTATGAAGGGGCGCAGTGACTCTCCCTTAAAAAATTGCATGAGTCTGCATCGGACAAATCTTCATCGCTGTAGCTTCTGACTGAGCCTTGATTTCATAGATTTGATCACTTATCTGCTCTTGAGTTGTGTGACTTATTCTTTGTCGGCTCCGCATAGACTGGTCCTCTTAACCTTGGTTTCTTCTATAGTTTGCCTTTGGTCTGTTTTAAATTAGTTTAAATTAGGAAATAATGATCATTTTGTATTTCTAACTCACTCAACATTGTGGGGTTTTTTTTTTTGGTTGTGGTGGTGATGTTATTTGTTGTTGTCGTTTCTTACTGTTTTCTTCTGTGGCAGCGTTGGCCGACGATTTAGGTTGATTTTGGCTTTCTCGTGTTGGATGCTTTTTATATTTTTGATCAACTGTAAGTTCTCACACACTCGATTTAAATCCGTTGTTGACCTGGGTTTCACAAACTGCGGGATTCTAACCGTTGGTCACCAATTATCGAATTTTATGAGTTACAGGGTTTAATTTATATATATTTTATTAGGCGTCAATGCCTGTAAACTACCTCATATGATCTTAATTAACATACATTTAACCTATCCCACGAAGCCCATAGTCTGAGGCAGTGGTCCCGCCAAAACGCTGACTTGGCGCCTCGTGACCGTTCTTAACTTGGTCACTCAGCGCGCGCATGCATTGGTCAGGTGACCAGGTGACCAACGGACGCGTATGCTACCGGACTTGCGACTCTGTGTGGGTTGTTTGTGTTAACTCCTCCCTCACTCAAATGACGGCCGTCTTCGGTTTTCTAGAATGATAGTTTTAATGATTCTGCCAGCTCTGTTTGTCGTCTGATCTTCAGACGGCGCCGAACAAGGTTAATGATTATGTAGAGTATGAAAACCACAACCAGGATGGTGCAGCTGCTCAGGATTGGTCAAGTAAGTAACTTATCTTGTAAGTTACTAATGTGTTGCAGGTTCTTCATGCTCAGTTCGTGGATGAAAGATAGACTGAGTCGTTCTAGATGTTTCGTAACATTAACTTGGCACAGGCTTTTTTTTCTCAGTGCCCCATAGTTGTTAACGTGCATCGTGTTGTTCAGGGAGACCTTGCGACGAAAGGGCAAGTTCCAGAGTGCAACCTGGTGTCTGCGATCTTCTGCAAAAGATAATACCAACCGATGAGTCACATTCGTTGACAGTGAAGGCTTCAGCACCACATTCAGCAATTGTGTTACCATCCTCAAAATCTAGAATCCTTCTATTATGCTGGACTGGGTAAACTTGAACTCTTTAACAAACTAATTTGGATTTGGGAAATTAAATGAGGCAGCTAACATTGGTGAGATGTTTTCATTTCTTCAACATCAATGTCATTCAAAATGGTAGGGCTTATCAGGTTTATTTTCGTCAAAGTTATTGTAAATATTCAATTTTTTAAATCTATTATTACTATCCTGTTTTTCGCTAAAATTGTTTCATACAAGTGTTCTGTGTCCACACTCTCTTTCTGAATGGCATTTAAAGACTTTGTGATCTTGTTAAACATAATATGTACTTTTGTATTTATTTCTATTTGATCATTTACTGACTCTACTACCTGACCCTGTTTTAAGTTAATTTGCTCCCAATCATTAAAATCGTGATTTCCTGCTTATAATGCAGTACACCGTATATTTATACTACGGGCATGCCGGTGATCAGCTCCTTAAGTATCCAGCAATGTTTCTATATGTCTAATGTCCGTAGTAAGGATCTGTTTCATGTGTTCCTTGGCAAAGAAGTCTAAGGTATTTCTGGTCTCGTCAGCGTCAGTTTTGTATGATATCATGCTAGTCTTGTATCGTAAGTCCCCATATCCGTCTCATATTGCTACGTCACCGTGTATAATGGGTATGTGGTCTGAATGTGTGCAGTCATTAAGTTTCAAAGTGTCACTAGTAAGTATAAAAGTAGTTAAAAATAATTAGAGTGATAAGTGTTTTAACCTAGAACATAGAAAAAAGTTTTTTGGATTAGTCGTTTGTTTGTTTGATTTTATCCAAACAAAGTACGTGGTACCCTGCGAACTGGTACTACAGGGTGGTCGGCGATAACGACCGGAAAACGTTAGAGGATAAACGCAGTAAGGATTGTCTTTATGGTTTGCACTCGCGCTGTGGCTATTTTGAGGCACTTTTCGGAGTTCTTAAACTTTCGCGCTTTGTGGCTCCTTCTGAGGCACTTTTATCTCGCGACGCGTTATCCTTTGATGGTTTCAACCCGGTCCCTGCTCGGGCGACAATTAAAACAATTGTTGATTGCTTTTATTTAAGAAAACACAACAGTTTATTTGTAAAACTTCTTAAGAACTAACTTGACAAAATTTGGCTTAATATTTATTAGCCTCGAACTGCCGCTGCTGCTGGCGTTTTGTCGCCGTTGGTTTGTCGTCGCTGCTGCTGCTGTCACCGTTGCCGCTTTGACGCTCCTGCCCAATTGGCTGGTGTCGGGTGTCCAGGTTGAATCCCATGGTGGAGCTGTCCCACGGTGGCTCTTAGGAATGCGCTGACTTGGCGCACGTGTCGATTATTGGTCAAGCACCTTAGCCGTGATCGTTGGGCTGGGCTGAGTACTGGCTGGGTGCATGAGTACTTCCTTTTAGTATATGTAATAACTGTTCTTAACTTATATATATTAAGTATGTTTCATTTCAGTCACGGTTCAGTTTTATCGCCATCTATCGGTCGGGCTGTTCGCAAACGCACTTGGTTAAGTTTCCGGAAGTTTCGCCGACATAAGCATTAAAAATCAAAAGTTATAGAACAACAATTAAAGAAAACACAATTAAATAAAGAACAAATTAAAAGAATTGGTTTTGGCACCAATGGGATCCAAGCTGAGGGCTGGTTCAGAAAGCTTTAGAGCCGGAGAGGTCGGCAGATTTCCTTCTTCTATTTTCCCAGTGCAGAACCAAAAGGACGGATCCCAAAGAGCAGCAGCGGCGAGACAATAGCAGAATCAAACCTGTGAGTTCGTTACGGGAAGTCATTCCTCCCAGTAGGGAGCAACAGCTGCTGCACAACTCATAAGTAATCTACCCGATCCCAAACAGTAAAACAGGGAAGCAGAAGAATAGCAGACAGAAAACAGCCATGACCTGTGTTCCAAAATTCTGCTTCGCAGCAGCTGCACAAAATCACATGCGATGTTCACAAGCGGTGAGCAATAAAATTTTTAATGGCGTAAGCAACAGCCGCAGCTCAACTTAACAAGCACAGTGCAGTAACGAATCGTCACGTTGGACAATCAAACCGCTAATGTTGCGCCCAGTTGTGCACAAATACACTTGATCTTTTCAAAAATGTTTTAAGGGTGGTTGACTTGATTTTATTTTTGTATTTATATGTGCCAAAAATTGATTTCTCTGCCCTTTACACCAGCAATTAAACACACACAAATTGTGTATCTTCTTATTTATCAATTTTCTGTACGAAATACCTGATTTTTTCAACATTTTCCTTGAGAGTGTCTTAAATCCAAGCGATGTCCAGATCCACTTCAAATATCACACAAACAGACAGCCAGCGAAAGAAATGAGTTGGAGCTCTTGAGCATGTGCCGAGCCAATAATGCACTTTTTGCTAAGTAATCCAATTCCCACAATCCCTAAACGATGTCTCTGCTCGGGCGCCAATGTAAATTCCGTGCGGGTTTTCACTAGTAAAATCAAAATTCCAATTAGTTGACCAATTTCAATTAATCGACGTCGCTTAGGTATTTTTTTACCGATGTCTTTACTAGCAAAGAAAACGAAAAACACTTCTGAGATTTTTTAATTTACTACTTCTGACCACTGGTAGAGCTCAAAAACAATTGATGCTTAAAAAAGGTCACAGGAGAGGCTTGGTAAAATTGTCGCTGCTAAATATAACTATTGAGAGTGCTCTTTAGATAGATTAAGAGCTACTGTTAATTAACGCGTGCGTGTGTGACAGAACGTGGCTGCACTCTGCAAGTTGGCATAGGTGGTATTATTTATATTATAATTTAAGCTGCATCAACACTAGGCAAAAATAAAACATAGAATTTTGTATTAAAAAGATGGATAAGGCGGTAGTTTTGTTTAACTTTTGTATTTCCCTTGATTTGATTTTACTTGAAACGGAGTCTCGACAGGCACAAAGTTTGGCAGCCCTGGCAATAGTTTTATGTTATTTTCTGAAGCCCCCTTGGTGAACAACAACCTAATTTTTTCCCTGCTACTGTTTGTGTTATGAAGGGGCGCAGTGACTCTCCCTTAAAAAATTGCATGAGTCTGCATCGGACAAATCTTCATCGCTGTAGCTTCTGACTGAGCCTTGATTTCATAGATTTGATCACTTATCTGCTCTTGAGTTGTGTGACTTATTCTTTGTCGGCTCCGCATAGACTGGTCCTCTTAACCTTGGTTTCTTCTATAGTTTGCCTTTGGTCTGTTTTAAATTAGTTTAAATTAGGAAATAATGATCATTTTGTATTTCTAACTCACTCAACATTGTGGGGGTTTTTTTTTTGGTTGTGGTGGTGATGTTATTTGTTGTTGTCGTTTCTTACTGTTTTCTTCTGTGGCAGCGTTGGCCGACGATTTAGGTTGATTTTGGCTTTCTCGTGTTGGATGCTTTTTATATTTTTGATCAACTGTAAGTTCTCACACACTCGATTTAAATCCGTTGTTGACCTGGGTTTCACAAACTGCGGGATTCTAACCGTTGGTCACCAATTATCGAATTTTATGAGTTACAGGGTTTAATTTATATATATTTTATTAGGCGTCAACGCCTGTAAACTACCTCATATGATCTTAATTAACATACATTTAACCTATCCCACGAAGCCCATAGTCTGAGGCAGTGGTCCCGCCAAAACGCTGACTTGGCGCCTCGTGACCGTTCTTAACTTGGTCACTCAGCGCGCGCATGCATTGGTCAGGTGACCAGGTGACCAACGGACGCGTATGCTACCGGACTTGCGACTCTGTGTGGGTTGTTTGTGTTAACTCCTCCCTCACTCAAATGACGGCCGTCTTCGGTTTTCTAGAATGATAGTTTTAATGATTCTGCCAGCTCTGTTTGTCGTCTGATCTTCAGACGGCGCCGAACAAGGTTAATGATTATGTAGAGTATGAAAACCACAACCAGGATGGTGCAGCTGCTCAGGATTGGTCAAGTAAGTAACTTATCTTGTAAGTTACTAATGTGTTGCAGGTTCTTCATGCTCAGTTCGTGGATGAAAGATAGACTGAGTCGTTCTAGATGTTTCGTAACATTAACTTGGCACAGGCTTTTTTTTTCTCAGTGCCCCATAGTTGTTAACGTGCATCGTGTTGTTCAGGGAGACCTTGCGACGAAAGGGCAAGTTCCAGAGTGCAACCTGGTGTCTGCGATCTTCTGCAAAAGATAATACCAACCGATGAGTCACATTCGTTGACAGCGAAGGCTTCAGCACCACATTCAGCAATTGTGTTACCATCCTCAAAATCTAGAATCCTTCTATTATGCTGGACTGGGTAAACTTGAACTCTTTAACAAACTAATTTGGATTTGGGAAATTAAATGAGGCAGCTAACATTGGTGAGATGTTTTCATTTCTTCAACATCAATGTCATTCAAAATGGTAGGGCTTATCAGGTTTATTTTCGTCAAAGTTATTGTAAATATTCAATTTTTTAAATCTATTATTACTATCCTGTTTTTCGCTAAAATTGTTTCATACAAGTGTTCTGTGTCCACACTCTCTTTCTGAATGGCATTTAAAGACTTTGTGATCTTGTTAAACATAATATGTACTTTTGTATTTATTTCTATTTGATCATTTACTGACTCTACTACCTGACCCTGTTTTAAGTTAATTTGCTCCCAATCATTAAAATCGTGATTTCCTGCTTATAATGCAGTACACCGTATATTTATACTACGGGCATGCCGGTGATCAGCTCCTTAAGTATCCAGCAATGTTTCTATATGTCTAATGTCCGTAGTAAGGATCTGTTTCATGTGTTCCTTGGCAAAGAAGTCTAAGGTATTTCTGGTCTCGTCAGCGTCAGTTTTGTATGATGTCATGCTAGTCTTGTATCGTAAGTCCCCATATCCGTCTCATATTGCTACGTCACCGTGTATAATGGGTATGTGGTCTGAGTGTGTGCAGTCATTAAGTTTCAAAGTGTCACTAGTAAGTATAAAAGTAGTTAAAAATAATTAGAGTGATAAGTGTTTTAACCTAGAACATAGAAAAAAGTTTTTTGGATTAGTCGTTTGTTTGTTTGTTTTTATCCAAACTTTATCCCCTACTTGGCATTCTCTGTTAATTCTGTTTGCGTTCGTTTGTCCTTAATTTCTGTCTTAAGCTGCCTGGATTCTTTCTCTGGTGTGCGTTTCAGATTCTACGGGGGCTGCATGCATGAATTCAATCGGGGTTTTGTTTGTACTGATTGTATTGTTTTTTTGTACTCTATTGTCGAGAGAGGAATAAGGTTTATGGTTTTTTGTATCTGGCTTCCGATTTTCATGCAACGTGCAATTTCTGTAAGAGTGTTATGAAATCTTTCGCTTTGCCAATTTGTTTATGTTTATTAATTATAGTAATGATGTTTATATGTCTATAATTGGTCGTGAATCAAATAGCTGAACCAAGGCAAACATGGAGAATTTATCGATGCACGATAGGAAATACTTCCCGTCCGTGGAAAAAAATGTGGAGAATTTCGCCGATGTATGATGGGATTGGAGTTTATCCTATAACCTGTTTTGTTGGGTGTCGGTTGTATTTTGCTTTAGAACAAAGTTAACAATTTGCTGCTATTTATGCTGCTCTATGAGCTTTATTATGTTCTGCCATCATGATTTCACTTTGCTCAGTTTTGTTGATGTATCTACGACGAAATATTTGAGTTGAATTAAACCTTACATTAGGAGTTCCAATGGTGTGTAAAATAGAGAATCGTCGTCTGAAAATCGAACAATCGAAGGGAAAGCTGCCCTCTCAATTACTATTTGGTTTATAAAATAGTTGTTCGGCCTATCGGTTGTTTCTATGGTGTAAGTAAGGGATTTTTCACTATGAATACTGGTAAAATCTGTATATGGAGAATTCTCTAAGGGATTCACGTGTTGTCGCGATAGAGCCTCCGCCACGTGATTTTCCCTTCCTGGTTTATAAAAAACATGTGCGTTGTGTTCGTATACAAACGCCTTCCATATTTTTAACCTGGTATTTGGGTTCATTTTTACATAGTGTTTGTCAGTGGTTGGTGATCAGTGAAAATGTTTAGTTTTCTGACCACGTAAAGGTAAATTCGCAGATTTTGGAGAGCACACAGAATTGCGAGGAGGTCCTTTTCATTTTTTTTGCAATTTTACCTAGCTTCCGAGTAGTGTACGAAAAATCATGGTAATTGGACGCTTGTTTTGTGATATCACATTTTCACTTTTTAAAATGTCGTTCAGAGGTTTTGGGATCGTAGCGAAACCCTTTATGAAACATCTATAGTAACTTGATAGCCCCAACAATGTAGAGAGGGGCTGGAAATCTCTTATGGCCCGCACTTTTTCAAGCGAGGTAGTGATTCCGCCTATTGACACAACGAATCCCAAGTATTCCACACTAGGAAACTATCATGCCTGCGTCGCAAAATGTCTTGAGGGATTTGCCGATGTCTTCATGTCTTAAATGTCTTCCTTATTAGCTGAAATTATTATTACGTCACCTACGTAAACGTGGCAAGTTTGTGCCCGCAGGAATCGGAATATGCTGGAGGCGTTTTAAAGGCCGAAAGGAAGCCTGAAAATTCATACTTCTCACTGTTTACCGAAAAAGCTGCATTTTCTCGGTCCTCCTCCGCCTGTTCTAGTTTCGGTGGTCTAAGTCGTCGACCCTTTTTTTGTCGACTACTTAAATTGGGTTGTTATACGGAGATGTGGGCGGTCTTAAATTTACATCTGAAAAAATTTGCGACGCCCATTGGATAGGGACATAATTTTGAATAAACTGATTCTTCATCCAAACGTATGGTAGCCACCGTGTTAATGGAGTCGTTTGGGTCCGCCTTCAATCTTTGTTTAATCATTCGGTTAAAATCTTATCTGACGGTAATCGGTACATCTGTGTAACAAATGAAGATCACATTCTGATACTTCGTTAACAACAATCTTATTGTTTTCCCTGCTACTGCTCATGTAATGAAGAGGAGCAGGGACTCTCCCCTAAAAAACTATATGGGTCTGCATCGGACAAATCTTCATCGACCGCTGTAGCTTCTGATCCCTTATCTGCTCTTGAGTTGTGTGATTCATTATAAAAAGAGCGCAGGAGAGGCTTGGTTAAAATTTCGCTGTTAATTGTAAGCAAGCATATAACAAGAGCAACGAATGAGAGTGCTCTTTAGATAAATAAAGAGCTACTGTTAATTTACGTATGCGTGTCTGACAAAACGTTGCTGCACTCTGCAAATTGATATTGGTGGTATTTCTACATATTTCATTTAATTATAACAGTTTGATTGCATGTTTCTTCAGTAGTAAAAAGCCTGATTTGCTGTCGTAGAATAGAGAACATAACCTTGACGCCGGCATGGTAATTCCTGGGGTAAATGCTTTAATGAAATAATTCGACAAAATGAGACATCAATATGGGATGCATCATATTGAATGGATGCATTTAGTAATCTTTCACCAACCCGAATGATTTTTATTTTCCAAAAATTTATGTACAAATGGGTTTAAATTTGCACCACTTGCATCACACTTGGAAAGGCGAGTTGCAGCTCCTGTGATGAGATAACTGATTCGCGACTGCGTTTTTTCGTTTGGAGAAAACGGTTTATGTATGCCATACACACCAATTTAGTGAATGAGGAGAACCTTTCGATTAGCGTAAAGATTTCATTAGACATCTCTAATGCGACAAAATGCACAGCCACTGTCTTCTTGTACTTGGATGATTTCATTTCCAGCGATATTTCATCAGCCAGCCCAGCCTATCACTGGGAACTTATGCCAAAAATTTAGGAACATTAAACCAAAGCGGGCAAATCAGATCGTCCACATTTGTGCCCTTAGAAACAAGATCAGCTGGATTTTGTCCTCTGACAAAAAGTTAATTTGAAATCCAGATTCTAAAAGTCCTCTTGAGTGCTGCAAGTGCACAAATCTATCTTTTATCTTTACAAGAGATGTGGCTAAGATTACTTGTTCGGCATTAAGAACATGACTTACATAAGCCTGTTGTTGTGGAGCAACTGTGGCGGAACAAGAGGCTTGTGGTTGCAAATTCTCGCTCTCATACCTGTGAAGAACAGTGTGGTGTGGCTTTAAATACATTCGACATTTCGACCCTCCACATTTTTTTACTACTTGGCAATGTTTTTAACAGTTGATGCACAAGTTTTGTTGCTTCAAAAACCCAAGCGTTGATAAACAGGTAGAGCGATAAACGATTGACAATTTGCGGACAGACAAGCAAGAAATAAATTTGTCCTTAATAGCTTAATATCTCTTTCAACTTTATCATGCTTATGAAAAGTCGCGATTACTTTATAACTTGACTTAGCGTCTTAAGCATTTCCATCATTAAGCGTGGACATTTTGCACAAAATCAATCAATCCAAAAAATAAAATTTATCCCAAAAAGAAATTGCTAGACAAGTGGTTAATGACTATCCACCCGGTACCAATCACTAAAACAGGGAAGCAATAGAATACCGAAAAGGAAATGACCGGTGCTCAAATTCTGCTTAGCAACAGCAGCTGCACATAAGTTAAGACAATGCTTACCATAAAAAGTACCACGGCTTTAGCAACCGCCGCTGCACAACTCACAAGTAATCTACCCGATCCCTAACAGTAAAACAGGAAGCAGAAGAATGGCAGACAGAAAATGGCAATGCCCTGTGTTCCAAAATTTTGCTTCGCAACAGCAGTTGCACAAAATCACATGCGATGTTCACAAGCGGTGAGCAATAAAATTTTTAACGGCGTAAGCAACAGCCGCAGCTCAACTTAACAAGCACAGTGCAGTAACGAATCGTCACGTTGGACAATCAAACCGCTAATGTTGCGCCCAGTTGTGCACAAATACACTTGATCTTTTCAAAAATGTTTTAAGGGTGGTTGACTTGATTTTATTTTTGTATTTATATGTGCCAAAAATTGATTTCTCTGCCCTTTACACCAGCAATTAAACACACACAAATTGTGTATCTTCTTATTTATCAATTTTCTGTACGAAATACCTGATTTTTTCAAAATTTTCCTTGAGAGTGTCTTAAATCCAAGCGATGTCCAGATCCACTTCAAATATCACACAAACAGACAGCCAGCGAAAGAAATGAGTTGGAGCTCTTGAGCATGTGCCGAGCCAATAATGCACTTTTTGCTAAGTAATCCAATTCCCACAATCCCTAAACGATGTCTCTGCTCGGGCGTCAATGTAAATTCCGTGCGGGTTTTCACTAGTGAAATCAAAATTCCAATTAGTTGACCAATTTCAATTAATCGACGTCGCTTAGGTATTTTTTTACCGATGTCTTTACTAGCAAAGAAAACGAAAAACACTTCTGTGATTTTTTAATTTACTACTTCTGACCACTGGTAGAGCTCAAAAACAATTGATGCTTAAAAAAGGTCACAGGAGAGGCTTGGTAAAATTGTCGCTGCTAAATATAACTATTGAGAGTGCTCTTTAGATAGATTAAGAGCTACTGTTAATTAACGCGTGCGTGTGTGACAGAACGTGGCTGCACTCTGCAAGTTGGCATAGGTGGTATTATTTATATTATAATTTAAGCTGCATCAACACTAGGCAAAAATAAAACATAGAATTTTGTATTAAAAAGATGGATAAGGCGGTAGTTTTGTTCAACTTTTGTATTTCCCTTGATTTGATTTTACTTGAAACGGAGTCTCGACAGGCACAAAGTTTGGCAGCCCTGGCAATAGTTTTATTTTATTTTCTGAAGCCCCCTTGGTGAACAACAACCTAATTTTTTCCCTGCTACTGTTCGTGTTATGAAGGGGCGCAGTGACTCTCCCTTAAAAAATTGCATGAGTCTGCATCGGACAAATCTTCATCGCTGTAGCTTCTGACTGAGCCTTGATTTCATAGATTTGATCACTTATCTGCTCTTGAGTTGTGTGACTTATTCTTTGTCGGCTCCGCATAGACTGGTCCTCTTAACCTTGGTTTCTTCTATAGTTTGCCTTTGGTCTGTTTTAAATTAGTTTAAATTAGGAAATAATGATCATTTTGTATTTCTAACTCACTCAACATTGTGGGGATTTTTTTTTTGGTTGTGGTGGTGATGTTATTTGTTGTTGTCGTTTCTTACTGTTTTCTTCTGTGGCAGCGTTGGCCGACGACTTATGTTGATTTTGGCTTTCTCGTGTTGGTTGCTTTTTATATTTTTGATCAACCGTAAGTTCTTACACACTCGATTTCTATGAGTTATAGGGTTTAATTTATAAACTTTATTAGGCGTCAATGCCTGTAAACTACCTCATATGAAGTTACTTAACATAAATTTAACCTATCCCACGAAGCCCATAGTCTGAGGCAGTGATCCCGCCAAAACGCTGACTTGGTCACTTACCGCGCGCAGGCAAGTATCAGGCTAAGCCGTTTGGTACGTTGCAGCGATTAGCTACTTTGAGCGTGTGCGTCACGTCTTGCGACACTTCGTGGGTTGCTTGTGTTAACCTATATATTTATTGATGTGGGTATTTGTTGCCCATTGGTGCAAAAAACTTATATATATTCGAGTTGGCGGCTTTTTGCAAATGCTTCTGGCAATGTTTTATCGTCTGCAACGAAATAGTCATTTAAGCGATATTATTTAATTGTAATAAATAAGCCCAATTTTACGTACCTGATGAAAAGAAACATGTTCAGTTAAATTAGTTGATGGAGGGGAGGGGAATGTCCAAATTATAATAAAACTGTTTAGTTAATATTATTTATTAGACAATCCGTCTGGATTGTTTCGTGGGTAAGAGAAAACTGTTTTTACAAAGATATCTTAAGCTATAATGAAGCCGCGACGTTCTGGCAGCGGAATAGGCAGATCGCTGACTCTGCGCCTCGTGCCGTTCTTTAGCAGCCACTCAGCGCGCGCATGTGCGGGATCATATTTCTAGGCGCTGGCCGTTGACCGGCCGGCACTGCACTGTCAGCGTCTTTTGCAAGTGTCGCAACATTGTTGCGACGGCATCCGGTCGCCCAATCGGACTAGCTGGTGATAACTCCTCCCTCAGCTAAGTGAAGGGCGTCCTCGGGCTTCCGAACGTTTGCTAGCACGTTTGCCACCAATGCAGTCTGCCGCTTGAGTTTAAGACGTTGACGAACCATGTGGATGGCGACTAGACATATGAAGACTAGGGCCAGGGTGGTACCACTGCTGATAATTGGTCCCGACAACAGTTTAGACCGTAGGTGGCCGATGTGTTGCAGGTTCGTCACGCTTAATTCATGTAGAAATGGCAGACTCAGATGTTCCCGGTACTCGGTAACATTGATCTGCGTGACGGCGGACGCGACTGGCTTTTTCCTAAGGACACCATAGCTATTGATAAATGTGGTCTTGTTTATCTCGATCTTATCATCGAAAGTAGCTAGGTATGTCCCGGAAATAGATTGTTGTGCGCCAGCATTGTCCCTGATAGTGACGGTAGCATCGTTGATAATAATTGCGCCGTCGTCTATGATAGTAAGCGGGCTCAGATGGCCCGGGCGCGTGCTGCACTGTGCAGATATTCCGGATTTGAGCTGTTGAGCGCAGTTCGGTGATCGTAGCTTCCTGCAGAACGTGGTACTCACCGCCGCATCGCATTCACCGACGGCGTAGGTATTTGCACCGCAGTCTGCAACTATATTGCTGTCTTCAAGATCTAGAATTCTATTGGAATGCTGAACTGGATAAATGTTGATTTTCTTACAGGCTAATTCAGGATTTGGATATTTAATTAGGAAGTACAATATTTCGTTATTTTGAAAGGCCTTAATTCTAGCTACTTCTAATACGTCTGCTACACTAGCATTTGTGAAGTGTTTAAAGGTCATTTCTTTTATATCAATTTCATCCAATATTGCTGGGCTGATCAGGTTTATTTTTGCCAGAGTGATGGCGAGGATTAAATTTTGTAAATCTGTAATTATCATTCTATTTTTTGCAAGAAGTGTTTCGTAGAGGTGATCTATAGCGGTCCCGTCAGTTTTGTGTATTGAATTTAGGGTCTTTGTTAGTTCGTTGAGTCTCGTTTGTAGTTTTGTATTTATTTCTATTTGTCTGGTTTCTGAATCTATTAACTGCATCTGCCTAAACTTTATTTGCTCCCAATCGTCAAAATCGGGAGTTCCTGCTACTACTTTTAAGGCTGTTCCTAAAAGATTTATACTGCGAGAATGTCTATGATTAACCTTTAGTGTTGCTATTAACGTGTCGATATGTGCAAGGTCTGTAGTTAGTACTTCCCTGATGTGTTCCTGGTTGAATAGTTGTATTGTGTTCTTGGTCTCTTCCACGTAAGTCTCGTACGTTGTCATGTTCGTAGTGTGTCCAAGGTAGCCGTACTTGTCCCAAATAATCACGTCACCGTCTGCTACGGGTATGTAGTCAGAGTGAGTGTAATTTGTCAGTTTCATTGATGCGGTCGTAAGTGCTATTGGTATCAGGATAAAAAAACGTATAAGCCTAGAAGGAGTAAATGTATCTTAGGAGAAATGTATAAACGTTTTTGTTTAAATAGTAGGGGTATCTTTAAACTTGTTACTTGAGATTGTCCTTATGGACCACCCTCCCTTTTATAAGAACCGTCGTGCCAAGGTCGGCATTGATAGTTTCTTCAGTGCATAGTGGTGTTAGCTTAGTACCTAGTCGTCTGTTTGTTTTTAGCCATACTCGTTCTCCTGGTTGGAATTCTCTATGCGACTTATCTTTATTTGATTGTTTGAGGCTCTTGTCTTGGGCTCTGTGGAGTTGTTCCTTTACCTGAGATTCTAGCTCTATTGGGGCTGAGTGCACTATTTCTATCGGTTTTCTGTTAGTGACGGAATGGATAGTTCTATTATATGCGATGGTGGATAGGAGGATTAGATCAATAGTGTCGTCAATTTTTTTTTCAAATTTCAAACAACGGGCTATCTCCGCGAGGGTGCTGTGGAATCTTTCCACCTGTCCGTTTGACGTACTATGTAGGGGAGGTGCGTTCGAGATTTGTATGTCGAAATTATTTGCCAGAATAGTTCGAATGGTTTCGGAGTTTAATGCTTTCTCGTTATCGCAGTAAATTGTTCTAGTTCCCGGGAAAAAATTTACCAGGTGGAGTATTGGGGTCTTTATGTCAACGATCGCCCGTGAGTTTATTGGTTGGACCACGGCAAATTTTGAGAACTTGTCAATGCATGTCAAAAAAAATTTTTTGTCGGTAGAAAAAATGTCGACATGCAGTAGTTCCCCTGTGAATGATGGGATAGGGGTTCTGCCTATGACCTGTTTGACCGGGTGACGGTTATACTTTGCTTTTGAACAGATTTTGCAGTTTGCGGCAATTTCCGTAGCTAGTCTGCTCATTTTGGGAAAGAAATAGTCACGCAATATTTGTTTGACATTTTCTTGGGCAGCGCGGTGCGCTCTGTTGTGTTCGGTGATAACAATTTCCCTTTGTTCGGTTTGGTCGGTTATATCCGCGACCAGGTGTTTAGAATAGTTGAAAGTTGTTGCGGGGAATGTCTCTACCAGTCTGTGTTGGATAAAAGCTAGTATCGGAAGTTCGCAGTGTAATGAGTTGACCACGTCAGTTTTTACCAGGTCCTGTAGTGTCTGCCATAAGGCCTCTCTGTCTGTGAATCGGACCACATGTCTTAGTTTGTCCTTGAAAAGGATAAACGTTCTAACCGAGGGGAATTCTGCTTCCTCAATTAGGATTTGGTTACGGAAACAGTTTATTGGTTTTTCTGTTGTTTCAATGGTGTATGTAAGGGACTGCTCACTGTGAATTGTGGCGATATTTGAGTCAACCTCCGTATGTGAATCGGAGTCGTTGCTTAAAGCGTTCAGGTTTTGGCGAGACAGAGCGTCAGCCACTTGATTTTCTTTACCTGGTTTATAGATGATATTTGCGTTATGTTCATCGATAAATGATTTCCAGCGCTTTATCTTAGCGTTAGGATTTTTGTCTGACACCGCGAACGTTAGTGGCTGATGATCTGTGTAAATGTTTAAGTTTCTAACACCATACAGGTAATTTCGTAAGTTCTTGAGGGCCCATACTATGGCCAAGAGTTCCCGTTCGTTCGTCGCAAAGTTTATTTCATTGTCCCGTAGTGTCCGGGAAATCATTGTGATTGGTCTGCCATCTTGGGCTAACACTGCCCCTAGGCCGTGTGCCGAAGCGTCTGTCGTTAAGTCGAATGGTCTCTTAAAATCTGGGTATATCAGAAGAACGTCTTCTGATGCCAATATGTCTTTTAGTTTGTTGAAGGCATGTAGCTGATGTGAGCTTAGATTAATCGGAACCTTCCTGGACTGATTAGCACTTATTTTGCCATTGTCGCCTTTTAGAAGGTCCGTTAGCGGTCTTGCAACGGTGGCGAAGCCCTTTATAAAGCATCTGTAATAACTTGCTAACCCCAGAAATGATCTAAGGCCAAACAATGTTTTTGGTGGTTGGAAATCCTTTATGGCCTGAGTTTTGTCGGCCGATTGGTGGATTCCGCCTCTGCATACGGTAAATCCCAAATATTCCACACTCTTTTTGAAGAATTTGGATTTTTCTTGGGAAACCCTCATGCCTGCGTCCCTAAGGCTTTTCAGGACCCACTCGATGTGCTTGATGTGGTCCTCCTTGTTAGGGGAGAAAATTATTACGTCATCTACGTAGACGTAACAAGTTTTCCCGATTTGGTCCCTGAGGACGTCATCTATTGCCCTCTGAAAAATGCTAGGGGCGTTTTTTAGTCCAAATGGAAGCCTGCAAAATTCATACTTCCCATTGTTTACAGAGAATGCAGTCTTTTCTCTGTCCCTTTCTGCCAACTCTATTTGGTGGAAACCCGATTTGAGGTCCAGTGTTGTGAAATACTGGGCCTCACCCATGTTTGACAATATGGTCGAAATTGCTGGGATAGGGTATTTATCGTCGATTGTCTTTTGATTTAACTTTCGAAAATCAATTACCAGACGTTTCTTCCTGTGGCCTGACTCGTCGACACCTTTTTTATCGACGACCCATATTGGGTTGTTATAGGGTGACTTTGAGGGTCTAATTATGCCGTTCGCCAGTAGTTGTTTAACTTCTGCGTTGACAAATTCAGATACACCCATTGGGTATGGGTATAATTTGGAATATACTGGTTCGCCGTCCGTTCGGATTGTGGCGATAGTGTTTATGTTATATGGTAGGGACTCATTAATGTCTGCAAAGGCTTTAGCCATTCGGTCAATCATTTGATTGAAGGTGGGTCTGACTGCAACAGGAACATCCGCGTCACTAATTTGGAAATGGTTCACTTGCTTGCATGTTGTGAACTCAATTTTTTCTGTCCCCCGGTCATATTTTATAATGTTGTTAGTCAAATCTATTTGGGCGTTAATCTGTTTTAGCAGATCAAGGCCAATTATGCCGTCGAAATCTTTTAATGATTACAGCATGAAAAAGTATGATTTTACTTTAAAGAGTTCAATGAGACATTTCTGTTCAATATTTGTGTGCCCGTGGATAGATTTGACTTGAAATGGGCTGTTGACTGGCTTCCAATGTGCCAGCTCGGGAAGGGGTTTTATATAATTTTTGGATGCTCCTGTGTCTACCAGGAATCTTATTGTTCGCCCTGCAACCGTACGTCTTATAAACGGGAGCAGGGAGCTTCCGCTAAAAAATTACAGCTTTCCGCTCCTGACAGGTCGTCTTCGACTGCCTCTGCTTTATGTTGCGATTGCGACTCGTAACCTCCGTTACCCTCTGCTTGGGGCAAATGGTTAAGATTTTGTTGGGTCCTCATAGACTGATCCCCATAGTTTTGGTTGCCTCTATAACCCTGTGTGGGCTGTCTAAAGCGTGCTGACGTGTCTACGTCCATTGGTTCAGAGCCTAGGTTGTTATTATGTTGCGGCTGGTTATTGGACGGATTGTTTGGTAAATTGCTATTATTGGCTTGGCCTTTACTAAAGTGTGGGTTTTTGCCTTGATAATTAGAACTATCAGTGGTTTGTTGTCGATCATTCTGACGCCGACCCTGTTGCCGTTGGTTTCCGGGTTTTTGAGTTTTTTCCTCATTGTATTTGGCATAATTTGTCGCGAACGCATAGCGATCATTGCTCACCTCTGCCTCTTGTGCAAGGGCCAGAGCTGTTGGCAAATTTTTTGGCTGGGCTGGGAAAACCGCTACCCTAAGTGATTTTTTGAGTCCGGAGACGAATGTCTGCAAAGCTTCACTCCTATATTTTTCATTTAAGACGGCTGCTGCCGCTGTGTCGTATGACATGAGGGTCTTATTTGTAAGAAGCGTAAGCTTTTTTTCGATTTCATCGTAATATTTGAGTAAGGGCATCTCGCCCTGCCTCAATGTACTCAGCTCTTGTTGAATGACACACACTGGTGTCTTGTCCGAGTATGTGAAATCTAACCGGGTGATAATCGCGTCGAAGTTCAGGACAGTGTTATAAGAGGCTAACGTTGCGTTTGCAGAACCTCTTACTTTGTTGCGTATAATTGAAACTGCCTGGTAATGTTTTGAGCTGCCATTGAATGGTTTAAAAATTTCATAGGCATCGATCGCTGCCTGTCGCCAAGACACATAGTCTTCTTGTTTTCCATCGAATTCTGGAATATATTTTACTATATCTAGTGGTTCTTCACACCTAATTCCCTCGATAACTTGTACCCTTTGGTAAACTTCTACTTGGGGAATATTGGCTCCTACAGAGTGAATATGGTCTGTAATTGTTTTCAATTCTTCCTTAACACTTGTTGTCTGTTGTGTGATGGCTGCTAATTCAGCTTTAAAAAGTGTCGCTTGGTGTGTAAGGGCGGCGTTTACCGCCGCATCTATTAGATTCACAATTTCTTGGGTGTTCATCTTGGCCTGCCTAGCACTGGGTATTATATCCTCGTCACTACTATTGTTTTCGGTCGGGGATCTGTACATTTGTACGAAACACTGGCTTTTTTTGCTCTATTTTTTACACCAAACACAGAAATATTTTTTTATATTTTTATTAATCTGTACAAATTACTCTGATCGGCAAAGCAAGGAAATTATTTTTTCTTTACAAAAAACGAAAGATGACCATATAAATACTTCACTTACATGAATTTCATATTTCTAATGGTGAGCCGGTGCGGTGGTGCGGATGCGGTACGATTGGCAAGGAATAAGATACGTCGTTGCAGTTGTCGTTGTTGTTGTTGCTCTTCTTTCAACTCGCTCAACACTATGTGTTGGGGTGTTAATATATTTTTTGTTATAATTTTGTTGTTGTTGGGAAATTTTTCTTTTTTTTGTGGTTTGTCACACAGCGTTAGCAAAATAATTTGTCGCGGGAGCGATCATTTATTAAGTTGTTGTTTTTTTTTTGTTTTTTCACAATTTATGATACTCGCGGCGTTAGCTCAAGCGATCACTTTTAATTGCGGAGTTTCCCAAACTGTTGGGCGCCAATTATAATAAAACTGTTAAGTTAATATTATTTATTAGACAATCCGTCTGGATTGTTTCGTGGGTAAGAGAAAACTGTTTTTACAAAGATATCTTAAGCTATAATGAAGCCGCGACGTTCTGGCAGCGGAATGGGCAGATCGCTGACTCTGCGCCTCGTGCCGTTCTTTAGCAGCCACTCAGCGCGCGCATGTGCGGGATCATATTTCTAGGCGCTGGCCGTTGACCGGCCGGCACTGCACTGTCAGCGTCTTTTGCAAGTGTCGCAACATTGTTGCGACGGCATTCGGTCGCCCAATCGGACTAGCTGGTGATAACTTTCACGCCGTTTGGATAAGTGCCATCTAAAATCTGGAATGAAAGGGTGGTGAAATGCAGATAAATTGTTAGCACCACAGGATGGGTGGGCGCCATGGCTACAATAACGAAGCCACCGGTTTGATACCTCTGGTTTTGCACAGTTTTGCCGCAAGCTTTGCTTACGTTTTGAGAGTCAGCTTCTTAGTGATGTGGAGATTACGGGTAGTGTTGTGTGATTTTTCGTGACGGGGGGTATTAGGGTATACCCCGCTAAGGAAAGTACTGGCTACCCGGCGCTGTCCCTCCAAAAACAAACCGTCCGTAAAAATATGGTACACTATTTCAAAATTTTGAAGTATATCAGCTTGAGCTGTATCGGTGCAAAATTTGGAACAATTATAAACTCAGAAGGAAGCATCTCCAACCCAATAAAGTATATATATTCATGATCAGCATCGCAAGCCGTGTGCGTCTGTCTGTCCGTCCGTCCGTCCATATGCATGAACGCAAGGATCTCAGAACCTTTAAGAGTTAGTGACTTGAAATTTAAACGTAGGTTCTCGTAGTTCCTGCGCAGTACGAGTTTGTACTGACAATCGATAACTTGCTCCGTTTCCAAGCAATCTATGAACATCTATATCGAAATGCTGGCTAGAGTCACCAAATTTGACATAAAACTTTTTGGATAACATATATATCTAGTATCTTTCATTTTATAGCAATTGGCCACCCCCCGCCTCCGCCCCATTGCGCTGGATTAAATAAATAAACCAATTTAAACTACCCCCCAATATAAGGCACAACTTTAACTCAATTGTGTTTTGGAGAACAAGAAATATCTGTAGTACAGTATGATCTACTGGTTATTAAAGTTTTTAAAGATAATGTGAGCCTATATTCACACATGTTTGTGGCAGCCAGCGCAAATTGCAAGAATTTGGGGAAAAATATACACACACACATTCACGCGGGTCTTTATTGATTTCTATAAACAGCATTGCAATTGGAATTGTATTGTTTTATGTACTGTGCTGCTATTTTATTACGTTATTTTTCTAAAAAAATGAAGTGGTAGTGGCAAGAAGAGAAGCCTGCTACGAGTTCGAGTCCTATTGAGGGAACTATTTTTATTCTTAATTTACTTTCATTACTGCTTAAGCAAACGAGCTCGTACATGCTGCATTTGGTATTGGTAGAAGAGGGTCCAGGGTACCCCCAAGTCGGGAACTTCCTACAGCTTCTTACTTGTTTTTTTTTTGCTATTAGCTATTTTCCAACATGCACATTATCTGGTGATAATTTGGGATATGTACAAAACTGTAATAAAATATTGTGATATAGAGGACAGTAAGGTTAGTAAATTATTGGGTAATTATTAGTTAGGCAATTATTAATGGGCAGTGGAAATAAATCAGTGTGTAATGGGTACCCTTCTCATAAGAGGTCTCTTAGACACAGGAACGAACGTAAGTCTGTTGGGAAAAGGAAGTCGAGAATTAGTCAAAGAGAATGTTACGGTGCAACCATACGTACCGTCCGAACCGCTGGACGAGAGGTTAGATCTATTGTCGGCCGGGTCGAACTCCCAATCTCATACGGGGAGCATAATAAAAATATATCGTTTTTTATTTGCCCATACTTGAAATATCGAGCCTTATTTGGGGTTGATTTCTAACGCGCATTTAAGCTAGCTCCAGACGTTTTGGGTCCCGATATCGCACTATGGAGAAGAAGATGAAGAGCTCGAAAGTGAGCCGAATTCCTGTGAGCTGTATAGTGAACAAAGTGGATTGTGAACGGCGGAGCTAGAGAAACAAACAAACTAAGTAGACGGAGCCCAACCATCCAAAGATAGACCTTACCCGTTATCGCGAGAGATGCAAAAAGTGCTGGATAATGAAGTGGACAAATTGTTTAGTTTCGGGGTTATAGAAGAGTGCAATAGCCCATGGAGTAACCGCACGACAGTAGTGCAAAGACCGGGTAAACCCCGTTTTTGCCTAGCAAGCAGACCACTATATCGATTTCGAGTCATGCCATTTGGGCTATGCAATGCAGCACGACGTCCAGTTTGCCCGATTGACAAGGAAATCCCCACCGAGCTGCGGTCCAATGTTTTTGTTTACCTGCTGGTTATTACCTCAGATTTCCAAACTTAAAAGAAAAAATCTCTTCATTGGCCAGCACAAATCTAAATTTTGCTTTAAAGCTTTGCAATATCTTGGATTTATTATAGGTGGTGGTACGCTTCGCATGGACCCCGAACGGGTTATAGCTATTAAGCGAGTCCCAGTGCCTCAATCGTGCAAGGAAGTCCGCTCGGCCATAAAGAAATTTAGACATATATAGAAGGGATGCTATTTGCGTGCATCACTGACAACCACACCAGCTTAAAATGGCTGATGTCCATAAAGGACCTAAGAGGGAGACTAGCTCGTTGGTCAGTAGCCGATACCCTACCATGCAGAGTTGAAGCTTTAGGAGATGATCCTAAGAGCCTGCTAGGACTTGTGACCACTGAGTTTGTGTCAGAATATCAGGCGTATCTCGAACAGGTACGGCAGAATCAGGACAAGTTACCCGATTTCAAGGTTGAGGAAGGTCTGCTCTTTAAGCGCACGGGATTCATTCGCATGAAAGACGAACTAGAAGGTACAGCGTTGAAGTTGTGGGTGCCAGGCTCTTTGAGAGCCGCCTGATAGCGAAGGCTGAGACAGCTGGCCATGGTGGTGTCGTAAGGACACTCGATACCTTACGCTGTCAGTTTAACTGGCCCGGCATGGCTAGTCAGGTAAGGGATTGGGTACGATAGTATCCGCGGTTCACGCTTTTCAAAGCGATGCGGTATGCTACGGCCGAACGAGATATTTTACAAGTTTTTAACTACTCGAGGTTATCTACGCTGATAACGGTCGAATACAACTTTCCATGGCTCCACAAGTACACAAGGATTAACCGAACCTTGTTGTCGGTAATCAGGGCGTATTTGGACCAAGATCACCGCGGGTGAAGTTTCTCATTTTTTACCCATAACAAAAATATTATTTGACAGCATATCCAGTTGATAACGTGTACGAACGTAGTCAACAACAATACAATGCCCAATCTCGAGCTTTCCAGGCCAAACCGGGTCAAGAAGTCTACCGACGCAATTTTGTGCTGAGTAACTTGGGGAAGGCCTTTAACGCAAATTTTGCTAAGAAGCTGCTAAAGGCCAGGATAGTGCGTCGATTAGGGTACAACTCGTACTTACTGAAAGACTTACAATGGAAACCAATAGGAGTCTACCATGCAAAGGATATACATGCGTAGAGGTAGGTCGTGGTGTGCTTCCTAAGTCAAGAAAGGGGCAGGCTGGCCAGATTGGGCGCAGGCAACAGGAGAAGATCTAGGACCCCATTGCGTCCAATGCTTCCGGCAGCACCTTCGCGTCCTTGGTAATCCTTGGGTGATGTTGCATGGAGAGTCCCAGAGAAATCCACTGTCTGGGTCGGGGTATCTCAGTATCCACGGCGTTGATAGGAAAAGGTGGGAGAGCGAAACCCTGTGCCCTTTATGATGCACTTGGCCTTCCACGGTCGTTAATTGACATATTCAGTTGTACATATGGGCAGCAACAGATGAAAATTTGCGTCTATGCGTAAGCAGATTTCTGCCTCGATCTCGTTGCCGCCCGAAGTGGAGTAGCAGCAAAAACCGGTCGGGCTGAGCGCAAACGCACTTGGTAAGTTTCCTATCCTAGGCAAAAGGCAGCGGCCGGAGAGCCCGAGTAGTCGTCCGAGATTTAGTGCTCTTTTCTTTTCCTGAAACTCAGAATTAGTAACATTCGATTTAGTTTTTTTTTAATATGTCCTTATATACCTCAATATAGTTCAATTTAAATATATTAAATAATATATAAGTAATTTAAGCGAAATTATTTAATTGTAATAAATATAAGTGAATGCCCAATTATACGCACCTGAAGAAAATAAACATTTGAGTTAAATTTGTTGATGGAGGGGAGGGGAACGTCCACGTCGTTCGCATGAGTGCCATCTGAAATCTGAATTTAAAGGGTTTTGAAATCCAAATAAATAATTAGCACCACACGATGGGAGCGTCATGGCGACAATAACGAAGCTACCGATCGACGTGCGATTTTGTATTAGTAAGTTTTATTAATTTTGTTACCTGTTATTTTGCGCAGTTTTGCCGCGAGCTTGAGAATCAGCTGCTTAGTTAAATGTAGATTTTGGGTATTTCGTGACGGAGAAGTTTTAAGTTGTGTTCGATTTGGGGGTGTTTCATACTTTTTGAAAAATGCATTCCCTTGGTGGAATAGGGGTTAATGCTTTGGTGGGTGATGTTTTGCGCTCAAATTCCTTTCCAAGGATCTATACGAAAAATCATTTGCGACGTGTTTCACATTTTTCGCAGAAGTAGAGTGCGATTCAGATTTTTTGGGTAAAGTTTTAAGTTTTGTCCGATTTGCTTTAAATTTACTTTCAAAGCACTACATAAGAGTTTGATGAATATGTGTTTAAGCGATAAATTGGCGGGAAACGGTTGTAAGAAAGCTTTTAGTTTTTCGTCTGATCAGTTTCAAAATCGTTTTCGAAGATACTTGAGAGAATTTATTTTATAGGTGCCACGGGCAAGGCCGCTATTTATATGTATAAATGTTGTTCCCACTTGGAATTATGCAAAATAAAAAAGTTTAAAAAACGAATACTATAACATCTTCCAACTCCATTTAAAAAAAAATTACAAAAAAAAATATATTTAATTTCTACCTATATATGCTTACTAATTTTATAATTTTCTCCCTACTTCTAAAATAAAGTGAGTATAATCTATTCTACCATAATTTATACATATTAAAATTGCGCGTGCTACTAAATTTATTATTAAAATCTCTATATATATAACTGTTTGTCCTGACTGACTGATTGGTGATCAACGTACAGCCCAAACCGTAAGAGCTAGGAAGCTGAAATTCTCACTGTAGCTTATGTGATGTAGGTGCACGTTAAGATGGGGTTTCGGGAAATTCCACCCGCAAGTGTGAAAAACTCGCGAAAAACCTTTGTATGTAACTTTTTTGTTTACCATCCGATCGGCCTCAAACTTATTTTCAAAGATCTTTGTTCAAATTCATTTGAGGGGTGTTTCACACTTTTCGTAAAATCCGTTCCTCCTTGGTGGAAATAGAGGTCAAAGATTTAGTGGGTGACGTTTCGCGCTCAAATTCATTTCCAAAGATCTATAAGAAAAATCATTTGATACGTGTTTCACACTTTTCGCAGAATCCAAACTTTTTCGGGTGGAATGCGACCCAAAGATTTTTTGTACGAAGTTTTAAATTGTGTCCGATTTGCTTCAAACCTATTTTCAAAGCTCTACATAAGAATGTAATGAATACGTGTTCCAGCGATTTGGGAAATTCCACTCGCAACAGTGGTAAATTGGCGGAAAACGTTTGTATGAAAGTTATTTGTTTACCGTCCGATCAGTTTCAAAATCATTGCAAATTTGTTTGAGAACATTGGTTTTATAAAATACGTGCCACGGGCCACGGCCGGGTTGTACCCGCTAGTATACTATATAGTGACATATTCACAACAACAGAATGTTGAACCACTGTTATTCATAAGCTGCATTGCATGGTATAACCCACTGTGTGTTAACAAATATTCATAACAATAGCATGCCTTCTGCAGCAGAATTCAAATAAGAATGCAGAATGCCTTCTCACCAACTCACTTATTTCAACAATCATTTATAAACAAAAACTGACCAACAGAAAGGGCTAGCATAAACAAGCTGAGATGCTGTCCCTTTGCAAAAAGTCTCGTACTCCAATTATATTTAGCTTTAAATATAGGTAAGCTAATTTTTGTCTTCAATCTTAATCCAATATTCAACATAATAACTGATACAAATTACTCTCCTGAAATAATGTCTTTTTATTTTTAAACTTATAACTACGTTATTGGCGCACCGGTGGATATAACATTTTGTGAAAAGAAATAAATTAAAGCTCGTGAGTGATACGATCAATTAAAGAGAGGATCTTATCCATACAACAGGTGTCTTCTCTGATCAACAAGTGTAATTCCGCACAGTATTACAACTAAATCGAACATATTTCAATTCAAAAATTCGCTTTCCGAAAAGAACTTGACGTGTCAAAACAATTCAAGCAACGTATAAATCCAATTCGGTCGTTCAACACATAAACTAAATACATAAAATTATTAAAAAATGAGCAACCAAAGGTTCTATGTTGCTGCACTTCCACATGAATAAATTAAACGAACAAATTTATACCAATCTTCAACAAATACGAACGTGCCACCTTTCAGGAACCCTATAACCCTGTCCATTATCAGAAGGATGGATTATCTCTTCACTGTACTCTACTCGAAATGAACGACAACAAGCATCATATTCTGGGCGATTGAGCTCCAGATATCCGGAGATGCCTAGAAGGTACCTAGAATGCAACAAACCAACAACTGGTCCCAATTCAGGGAAGCTTTATAAATAATCTTCACTTTACTAATCTTCGCGTAACGAAGATATAAATATACTTCCCTGAATTGGGACATTGTGATTTGTTGCAATTAAAATTCGCAGTAAAGCGAAGATTATATAATACCAATTATCAAGGTAATTTACGTAAATTTTGTAGTTAGGTAGAGGCTAAAATAATAATTATAACTGACAAGTTAGAATTAGAAGGGAATTTAGATAATTTCAGATTGTATACAAACGCTATGACATAAAATTGTAAAAAACTTAATGCAGATTGTATACAAACGCTATGAATAAATGTAAAAAACTTAATGCATAAAAAACTACCAGATAGATTTATGTCACTGCAAGATTAAATCCAGTATCAATTAAAACAAGTAGAGAAATGGAGGGCTACTATGAGGAAAATTATTATAACAACATAAATAAAATTAAGTGGTTCGAGTCGGGGCCCCGACTAGAGGCTACCTAACCCTCTTCTTCCAAACCAAATGCAACTCTTAATAATAAAGAAAATTAAAAAAAAATTCCTTGGAGGGTCGAACTCCACTAACCCACTACTTTACTTTAAAATACGTATTCTTATAATTGATTTAAATTTGGCTTATATTGTGGGCCATTAAATGGTTATTTACTTGATTTATAGCTTTGTGGGGGATCGGGAGGTGGTTGGGTATAATGAAGATACTGGAAAATACTATCTAAAGCAACAATCAAGTTTAGTGTCTCTAGCTCTTATTGTTAACCCATTCTCAACAATAAATTCGAATCGATTTTTACCGATTACTTGAACTGCGCGGCACTAGAGGACCTACATTAAAATCAAGTTTCTAGCTCTATAGGTTCTAGATCCTTGCGTTCATACATACGGACGACGGACAGACAGACGGAAATGGCTAGATCTACTCCTATTATCAAAACTGAACAGAATCTATATACTTTATGGGGTCAAGATCTTCCTTCTGCCTGTTAAACATTTGCACAAATACATTATACCCCTTTTACCAATTTTAAATTGGTTCAGGGTATACAAAACAAAATACTAACAATGCTTTACATTATACAGGAAATACTAAACCTCGATTTACCCCAAATTACTTAACTAATAAAATTAGTCAATGCGACCATTTTTCCAACACCCTCCGAATAACCAAACCTTTTTAACCAAAATAAACAACTAGCTCAAGAATTCAAACAGAATTTACAACAAGCACAAATAAATAACCACAAAAATCAAATTTTCCAGGTAGGTATAACCAAATCAATCGTACAAGCGTTTGCGAGAAAATACTAGTAGCTCCCAAAAAATGCAGGTTGATGACAATTATCAGCAATCAGAAAACTATCAGGGCAACTATGTACAAAAAGAGTATGGTTGTCAGAACAACCAATATGAGGAGATTCAAAAAAACGAAATAAAAGACGAAAATTTTCCAATTGGAGCCTCGTTACAAGCCAGTACATAGAAATTAAAATTAATAACAGACGCTTCAGATGTCTCATTGACACTGGGTCGTAAATAAAATACTGAGGGAAAATTTCCTTAATATACCAGTTTTTACAAGACCTACTTCGATTAGAACTAAAGGGGTATCAAAACTAAACCAATATCCACTCTCCTAATAAGCTCTTTAGGCAAGACCAGATATTTTACAATCATGATTTTTCCCCACATTACGATATACTTTTAGGAAGAAATTTATTAAAGGCAAACGACGCCATAATTACTACGCTCATGGCAGAATAATAATTAGCGGGAAAACCTCAATCATAAGAAATTAGTTTGGATCCAAATTCAGAAAAAAACTTCAAGCATAATATTTAAAACCACAAGAAAAATACAATAATAGAAATAACATCGGGACAAGATTACCAGTTATCATCTAAACATGAAAAAAAAAACAAAACTATAAAATTACTGAAATATTTCAGTGACATCCAATATCAGAAGGTGCCAATTTGACCTTCACAGATTGTTAAGCACGAAATTAATACAATCAAAAATCCATTTTCAAGAAACCATACGTTCCCTTTCGTTTTCGAACCAAAGTCGAAGAAAATTAAAATATGTTAACCTAAGGTATTATTCGCATACCAGTCGCCTTATTGTAGTCCCTTATGGATAGTAGCAAAAAAAGCCAGACGCCTCAGGAAAGGCAAAATTTAGATTAGTGGTCGATTACAGAGGATTGAACGACATTACAATAAATGATAAATTTCCCATTCCAAAATTAGGAATATGCTCATACTTTACAACAATAGATTAAGCAAAAGGTTTCTATCAGATTGAGATGGATAAAAAATCAATTAATAAAACAGCATTTTCTACCAAATACGGACATTACGAGTATACTTGAATGCCATTTGGACTTAAAAATGCACCTGCAACATTCCAAAGGTGCATGAATCATGTTCTTCGTGATTTAATTAACAAGCATTGTGTTGTTTATTTGGACGACATTATTGTCTTCTCCACATCACTTGATCAACATTTAAATTCAATAAATAAAGTTTTTGAAAAATGAAGACAGGCAATTTTGAAACTCCAATTAGATAAGTGCGAATTTTTAAAAAAAGAAAACAGAATTTTTAGGCCACATTAGAAGGCTTACGGCCAAACAAACTGAAAGTAAAAGCAATACAAGAATTTCATTTGCCAAAAACATCAAAGGATGTTTATGTGGTTATTATCGAAAGTTCATTCCAGATTTTGCAAAAATTGCCTAACCCATGACTCTTTACCAAAAGAAAGCAGCAAAAATTGACATTAAAAATGTTGTAAAGCCTTTGAAAAATTAAAATTATTAATTATGAACGACTGTTAGGGAACTACTTGTTTCTCGGTGGGCCGCGCCGGCTGGCTCATCGGTTCTCTAGGTGTAGTCCCATCCCTGGCCCGCAGTCCGCACAATCGAAATCAACAAAACTACACGTCTGTTGCAAAACCTACCTATACAACACTATTCAAAATGAACCACATAATCGATAACAACAAACAATCGGAACTTCTAACAAATAAACAACACTAAAAGCTGTAACAACAATCAAATGTAAACAACAATATAAATTAACAAAAAAAACACTATTTATCCACTTTACTCTTCCAGATCGGGTCCCGGTTGCGGACCCCGCGTACCCGCCCCACCTGAGACGATCTCATGATCTTGTCTCCCACATTTTGGCCACTAGATGGCCTGTATCAGCCCGTGTCGGCTGCTATGCCCCCTCTCCCCATCAATTGAGACTTAGCCGGACATTTCCCTCTTCAGTAGGTGCGTAGGTTGCGTTTCTTTTAATTATGAACAATTTTAACATCTCCTATTTTTACAGGGTATCCCCATTCTGCAATTTATTCTATGCAAGCTGACATTGTCTTCAATTCGTCAACAGGTGCGTATTATTGCTTTGCTTTGCCTTATAATTATCACAATTGTGTGTTAATTTCTAAAATTTCATTAATCTTACAGAATATATTTTTATTTAACAACATTAAATGGAACGGGCGACGAAACACTGCAAAGTTATAGCCAGTCAACAAAAGAAAAACATAACAAGGGGAAAGATATAACACCAGGTAATTAAATGGGGAGCAAGTACCCGCTGAAATAAATGCGTATAAATTATAATAAAAATGTTTAGTTAATATTATTTATTAGACAATCCGTCTGGATTGTTACGTGGGTAAGAGAAAACTGTTTTTACAAAGATATCTTAAGCTATAATGAAGCCGCGACGTTCTGGCAGCGGAATGGGCAGATCGCTGACTCTGCGCCTCGTGCCGTTCTTTAGCAGCCACTCAGCGCGCGCATGTGCGGGATCATATTTCTAGACGCTGGCCGTTGACCGGCCGGCACTGCACTGTCAGCGTCTTTTGCAATTGTCGCAACATTGTTGCGACGGCATCCGGTCGCCCAATCGGACTAGCTGGTGATAACTCCTCCCTCAACTAAGTGAAGGGCGTCCTCGGGCTTCCGAACGTTTGCTAGCACGTTTGCCACCAATGCAGTCTGCCGCTTGAGTTTAAGACGTTGACGAACCATGTGGATGGCGACTAGACATATGAAGACTAGGGCCAGGGTGGTACCACTGCTGATAATTGGTCCCGACAACAGTTTAGACCGTAGGTGGCCGATGTGTTGCAGGTTCGTCACGCTTAATTCATGTAGAAATGGAGACTCAGATGTTCCCGGTACTCGGTAACATTGATCTGCGTGACGGCGGACGCGACTGGCTTTTTCCTAAGGACACCATAGCTATTGATAAATGTAGTCTTGTTTATCTCGATCTTATCATCGAAAGTAGCTAGGTATGTCCCGGAAATAGATTGTTGTGCGCCAGCATTGTCCCTGATAGTGACGGTAGCATCGTTGATAATAATTGCGCCGTCGTCTATTATAGTAAGCGGGCTCAGATGGCCCGGGCGCGTGCTGCACTGTGCAGAAATTCCGGATATGAGCTGTTGAGCGCAGTTCGGTGACCGTAGCTTCCTGCAGAACGTGGTACTCACCGCGCATCGCATTCACCGACGGCGTAGGTATTTGCACCGCAGCCTGCAACTATATTGCTGTCTTCAAGATCTAGAATTCTATTGGAATGCTGAACTGGATAAATGTTGATTTTCTTACAGGCTAATTCAGGATTTGGATATTTAATTAGGAAGTACAATATTTCGTTATTTTGAAAGGCCTTAATTCTAGCTACTTCTAATACGTCTGCTACACTAGCATTTGTGAAGTGTTTAAAGGTCATTTCTATTATATCAATTTCATCCAATATTGCTGGGCTGATCAGGTTTATTTTTGCCAGAGTGATGGCGAGGATTAAATTTTGTAAATCTGTAATTATCATTCTATTTTTTTGCAAGAAGTGTTTCGTAGAGGTGATCTATAGCGGTCCCGTCAGTTTTGTGTATTGAATTTAGGGTCTTTGTTAGTTCGTTGAGTCTCGTTTGTAGTTTTGTATTTATTTCTATTTGTCTGGTTTCTGAATCTATTAACTGCATCTGCCTAAACTTTATTTGCTCCCAATCGTCAAAATCGGGAGTTCCTGCTACTACTTTTAAGGCTGTTCCTAAAAGATTTATACTGCGAGAATGTCTATGATTTACCTTTAGTGTTGCTATTAACGTGTCGATATGTGCAAGGTCTGTAGTTAGTACTTCCCTGGTGTGTTCCTGGTTGAATAGTTGTATTGTGTTCTTGGTCTCTTCCACGTAAGTCTCGTACGTTGTCATGTTCGTAGTGTGTCCAAGGTAGCCGTACTTGACCCAAATAATCACGTCACCGTCTGCTACGGGTATGTAGTCAGAGTGAGTGTAATTTGTCAGTTTCATTGATGCGGTCGTAAGTGCTATTGGTATCAGGATAAAAAAACGTATAAGCCTAGAAGGAGTAAATGTATCTTAGGAGAAATGTATAAACGTTTTTGTTTAAATACTAGGGGTATCTTTAAACTTGTTACTTGAGATTGTCCTTATGGACCACCCTCCCTTTTATAAGAACCGTCGTGCCAAGGTCGGCATTGATAGTTTCTTCGGTGCATAGTGGTGTTAGCTTAGTACCTAGTCGTCTGTTTGTTTTTAGCCATACTCGTTCTCCTGGTTGGAATTCTCTATGCGACTTATCTTTATTTGATTGTTTGAGGCTCTTGTCTTGGGCTCTGTGGAGTTGTTCCTTTACCTGAGATTCTAGCTCTATTGGGGCTGAGTGCACTATTTCTATCGGTTTTCTGTTAGTGACGGAATGGATAGTTCTATTATATGCGATGGTGGATAGGAGGATTAGATCAATAGTGTCGTCAATTTTTTTTTTCAAATTTCAAACAACGGGCTATCTCCGCGAGGGTGCTGTGGAATCTTTCCACCTGTCCGTTTGACGTACTATGTAGGGGAGGTGCGTTCGAGATTTGTATGTCGAAATTATTTGCCAGAATAGTTCGAATGGTTTCGGAGTTTAATGCTTTCTCGTTATCGCAGTAAATTGTTCTAGTTCCCGGGAAAAAATTTACCAGGTGGAGTATTGGGGTCTTTATGTCAACGATCGCCCGTGAGTTTATTGGTTGGACCACGGCAAATTTTGAGAACTTGTCAATGCATGTCAAAAAAATTTTTTGTCGGTAGAAAAAATGTCGACATGCAGTAGTTCCCCTGTGAATGATGGGATAGGGGTTCTACCTATGACCTGTTTGACCGGGTGACGATTATACTTTCCTTTTGAACAGATTTTGCAGTTTGCGGCAATTTCCGTAGCTAGTCTGCTCATTTTGGGAAAGAAATAGTCACGCAGTATTTGTTTGACATTTTCTTGGGCAGCGCGGTGCGCGTGTTCGGTGTGTTCGGTGATAACAATTTCCCTTTGTTCGGTTTGGTCGGTTATATCCGCGACCAGGTGTTTAGAATAGTTGAAAGTTGTTGCGGGGAATGTCTCTACCAGTCTGTGTTGGATAAAAGCTAGTATTGGAAGTTCGCAGTGTAATGAGTTGACCACGTCAGTTTTTACCAGGTCCTGTAGTGTCTGCCATAAGGCCTCTCTGTCTGTGAATCGGACCACATGTCTTAGTTTGTCCTTGAAAAGGATAAACGTTCTAACCGAGGAGAATTCTGCTTCCTCAATTAGGATTTGGTTACGGAAACAGTTTATTGGTTTTTCCGTTGTTTCAATGGTGTATGTAAGGGACTGCTCACTGTGAATTGTGGCGATATTTGAGTCAACCTCCGTATGTGAATCGGAGTCGTTGCTTAAAGCGTTCAGGTTTTGGCGAGACAGAGCGTCAGCCACTTGATTTTCTTTACCTGGTTTATAGATGATATTTGCGTTATGTTCATCGATAAATGATTTCCAGCGCTTTATCTTAGCGTTAGGATTTTTTGTCTGACACCGCGAACGTTAGTGGTTGATGATCTGTGTAAATGTTTAAGTTTCTAACACCATACAGGTAATTTCGTAAGTTCTTGAGGGCCCATACTATGGCCAAGAGTTCCCGTTCGTTCGTCGCAAAGTTTATTTCATTGTCCCGTAGTGTCCGGGAAATCATTGTGATTGGTCTGCCATCTTGGGCTAACACTGCCCCTAGGCCGTGTGCCGAAGCGTCTGTCGTTAAGTCGAATGGTCTCTCAAAATCTGGGTATATCAGAAGAACGTCTTCTGATGCCAATATGTCTTTTAGTTTGTTGAAGGCATGTAGCTGCTGTGAGCTTAAATTAATCGGAACCTTCCTGGACTGATTAGCACTTATTTTGCCATTGTCGCCTTTTAGAAGGTCCGTTAGCGGTCTTGCAACGGTGGCGAAGCCCTTTATAAAGCATCTGTAATAACTTGCTAACCCCAGAAATGATCTAAGGCCAAACAATGTTTTTGGTGTTTGGAAATCCTTTATGGCCTGAGTTTTGTCGGCCGATTGGTGGATTCTGCCTCTGCATACGGTAAATCCCAAATATTCCACACTCTTTTTGAAAAATTTGGATTTTTCTTGGGAAACCCTCATGCCTGCGTCCCTAAGGCTTTTCAGGACCCACTCGATGTGCTTGATGTGGCCCTCCTTGTTAGGGGAGAAAATTATTACGACATCTACGTAGACGTAACAAGTTTTCCCGATTTGGTCCCTGAGGACGTCATCTATTGCCCTCTGAAAAATGCTAGGGGCGTTTTTTAGTCCAAATGGAAGCCTGCAAAATTCATACTTCCCATTGTTTACAGAGAATGCAGTCTTTTCTCTGTCCCTTTCTGCCAACTCTATTTGGTGGAAACCCGATTTGAGGTCCAGTGTTGTGAAATACTGGGCCTCACCCATGTTAGACAATATGGTCGAAATTGCTGGGATAGGGTATTTATCGTCGATTGTCTTTTGATTTAACTTTCGAAAATCAATTACCAGACGTTTCTTCCTGTGGCCTGACTCGTCGACACCTTTTTTATCGGCGACCCATATTGGGTTGTTATAGGGTGACTTTGAGGGTCTAATTATGCCGTTCGCCAGTAGTTGTTTAACTTCTGCGTTGACAAATTCAGATACACCCATTGGGTATGGGTATAATTTGGAATATACTGGTTCGCCGTCCGTTCGGATTGTGGCGATAGTGTTTATGTTATATGGTAGGGACTCATTAATGTCTGCAAAGGCTTTAGCCATTCGGTCAATCATTTGATTGAAGGTGGGTCTGACTGCAACAGGAACATCCGCGTCACTAATTTGGAAATGGTTCACTTGCTTGCATGTTGTGAACTCAATTTTTTCTGTCCCCCGGTCATATTTTATAATGTTGTTAGTCAGATCTATTTGGGCGTTAATCTGTTTTAGCAGATCAAGGCCAATTATGCCGTCGAAATCTTTTAATGACTCCAGCATGAAAAAGTATGATTTTACTTTAAAGAGTTCAATGAGACATTTCTGTTCAATATTTGTGTGCCCGTGGATAGATTTGACTTGAAATGGGCTGTTGACTGGCTTCCAATGTGCCAGCTCGGGAAGGGGTTTTATATAATTTTTGGATGCTCCTGTGTCTACCAGGAGTCTTATTGTTCGCCCTGCAACCGTACGTCTTATAAACGGAAGCAGGGAGCTTCCGCTAAAAAATTACAGCTTTCTGCTCCTGACAGGTCGTCTTCGACTGTGTTGCGTTCGACGTGTTGCGATTGCGACTCGTAACCTCCGTTACCCTCTGCTTGGGGCAAATGGTTAAGATTTTGTTGGGTCCTCATAGACTGATCCCCATAGTTTTGGTTGCCTCTATAACCCTGTGTGGGCTGTTTAAAGCGTGCTGACGTGTCTACGTCCATTGGTTCAGAGCCTAGGTTGTTATTATTTTTTTGATTAAAAAAACGTTGTTTTGAACTACCTGTTTGTTGCGGCTGGTTATTGGCCGGATTGTTTGGTAAATTGCTATTATTGGCTTGGCCTTTACTAAAGTGTGGGTTTTTGCCTTGATAATAAGAACTATCAGTGGTTTGTTGTCGATCATTCTGACGCCGACCCTGTTGCCGTTGGTTTCCGGGTTTTTAAGTTTTTTCCTCATTGTATTTGGCATAATTTGCCGAGAACGCATAGCGATCATTGCTCACCTCTGCCTCTTGTGCAAGGGCTAGAGCTGTTGGCAAATTTTTTGGCTGGGCTGGGAAAACCGCTACCCTAAGTGATTTTTTGAGTCCGGAGACGAATGTCTGCAAAGCTTCACTATATTTTTCATTTAAGACGGCTGCTGCCGCTGTGTCGTATGACATGAGGGTCTTATTTGTAAGAAGCGTAAGCTTTTTTTCGATTTTATCGTAATACTTGAGTAAGGGCATCTCGCCCTGCCTCAATGTACTCAGCTCTTGTTGAATGACACACACTGGTGTCTTGTCCGAGTATGTGAAATCTAACCGGGCGATAATCGCGTCAAAGTTCAGGACAGTGTTATACTTTTTCCCCCCCTTTTCTTTTCTTTTTTTCCTCTCTCCCTCTCCTTTCTCCTCTATTCTATTTTTTCCTTTCTTCTTCCTCCTTCTCTTCTTTCTGTTCTTTTCTCCTTCTCCCTCCTTTTCTTCTCTTTTCTCCCCCCTTTTTCTTCCTCCCCTTTTCTTCTTCTTCTCCCCCTTTTCCCACTTCTTTTTTTTTATTCCCTTCCTCCTCCCTCATACTTCTTTTTTCTCTCCCAACTCTCCCTTTTCCCCCTTCTTTTTTTTTTTCTCTTTTTTCTTTTTCTACTCCCCCCTTTTGTTTTATAACCCCTTTTTCTTTTTTCCCCTTAAATTATCCTCCTCCCCCCCCTACCTTATCCTCTTTCTCTTTCATCCCCATTCCATTTCCCTGCCTCGCCTTAATCTATATCCTCATTAATTATATACTTCTATTTTCCTTCGCCCCCACCCCCCCTCCCCCCCCCCTCCCCCTCTCCCTTCCTCCCCCCCCCCCCCCCCCTCCTCCCTCTTCCTCCCTGCCCGCCCTCCTTCCCCCCTTCCCCCTTCTTCTCTCCCCTTTCCCCTTTCCCTATCCCTCGCCTTTCCTCGTTCTTCGGTTCCCCTCCCTTCCCTCTTTTTTTTATTTTTTTTTTACCTTCTCCTCTTCTATTCTTTTTTTTTTTTTTTTTTTTATTTTTTTTTTTTTTTTTTTTTTTTTTTTTTTTTCTTCCCTCAATTTTTTTCCTTTTTTTTTTTTCCCCTTTCTCCTTTTAATTTTATTTTCCCCCCTTTTATACCCCCCCTATTTCTCCTTTTCTTTACCTAGTCGTCTGTTTGTTTTTAGCCATACTCGTTCTCCTGGTTGGAATTCTCTATGCGACTTATCTTTATTTGATTGTTTGAGGCTCTTGTCTTGGGCTCTGTGGAGTTGTTCCTTTACCTGAGATTCTAGCTCTATTGGGGCTGAGTGCACTATTTCTATCGGTTTTCTGTTAGTGACGGAATGGATAGTTCTATTATATGCGATGGTGGATAGGAGGATTAGATCAATAGTGTCGTCAATTTTTTTCTCAAATTTCAAACAACGGGCTATCTCCGCGAGGGTGCTGTGGAATCTTTCCACCTGTCCGTTTGACGTACTATGTAGGGGAGGTGCGTTCGAGATTTGTATGTCGAAATTATTTGCCAGAATAGTTCGAATGGTTTCGGAGTTTAATGCTTTCTCGTTATCGCAGTAAATTGTTCTAGTTCCCGGGAAAAAATTTACCAGGTGGAGTATTGGGGTCTTTATGTCAACGATCGCCCGTGAGTTTATTGGTTGGACCACGGCAAATTTTGAGAACTTGTCAATGCATGTCAAAAAAATTTTTTGTCGGTAGAAAAAATGTCGACATGCAGTAGTTCCCCTGTGAATGATGGGATAGGGGTTCTACCTATGACCTGTTTGACCGGGTGACGATTATACTTTCCTTTTGAACAGATTTTGCAGTTTGCGGCAATTTCCGTAGCTAGTCTGCTCATTTTGGGAAAGAAATAGTCACGCAGTATTTGTTTGACATTTTCTTGGGCAGCGCGGTGCGCGTGTTCGGTGTGTTCGGTGATAACAATTTCCCTTTGTTCGGTTTGGTCGGTTATATCCGCGACCAGGTGTTTAGAATAGTTGAAAGTTGTTGCGGGGAATGTCTCTACCAGTCTGTGTTGGATAAAAGCTAGTATTGGAAGTTCGCAGTGTAATGAGTTGACCACGTCAGTTTTTACCAGGTCCTGTAGTGTCTGCCATAAGGCCTCTCTGTCTGTGAATCGGACCACATGTCTTAGTTTGTCCTTGAAAAGGATAAACGTTCTAACCGAGGAGAATTCTGCTTCCTCAATTAGGATTTGGTTACGGAAACAGTTTATTGGTTTTTCCGTTGTTTCAATGGTGTATGTAAGGGACTGCTCACTGTGAATTGTGGCGATATTTGAGTCAACCTCCGTATGTGAATCGGAGTCGTTGCTTAAAGCGTTCAGGTTTTGGCGAGACAGAGCGTCAGCCACTTGATTTTCTTTACCTGGTTTATAGATGATATTTGCGTTATGTTCATCGATAAATGATTTCCAGCGCTTTATCTTAGCGTTAGGATTTTTGTCTGACACCGCGAACGTTAGTGGTTGATGATCTGTGTAAATGTTTAAGTTTCTAACACCATACAGGTAATTTCGTAAGTTCTTGAGGGCCCATACTATGGCCAAGAGTTCCCGTTCGTTCGTCGCAAAGTTTATTTCATTGTCCCGTAGTGTCCGGGAAATCATTGTGATTGGTCTGCCATCTTGGGCTAACACTGCCCCTAGGCCGTGTGCCGAAGCGTCTGTCGTTAAGTCGAATGGTCTCTTAAAATCTGGGTATATCAGAAGAACGTCTTCTGATGCCAATATGTCTATTAGTTTGTTGAAGGCATGTAGCTGCTGTGAGCTTAAATTAATCGGAACCTTCCTGGACTGATTAGCACTTATTTTGCCATTGTCGCCTTTTAGAAGGTCCGTTAGCGGTCTTGCAACGGTGGCGAAGCCCTTTATAAAGCATCTGTAATAACTTGCTAACCCCAGAAATGATCTAAGGCCAAACAATGTTTTTGGTGTTTGGAAATCCTTTATGGCCTGAGTTTTGTCGGCCGATTGGTGGATTCTGCCTCTGCATACGGTAAATCCCAAATATTCCACACTCTTTTGAAAAATTTGGATTTTTCTTGGGAAACCCTCATGCCTGCGTCCCTAAGGCTTTTCAGGACCCACTCGATGTGCTTGATGTGGTCCTCCTTGTTAGGGGAGAAAATTATTACGACATCTACGTAGACGTAACAAGTTTTCCCGATTTGGTCCCTGAGGACGTCATCTATTGCCCTCTGAAAAATGCTAGGGGCGTTTTTTAGTCCAAATGGAAGCCTGCAAAATTCATACTTCCCATTGTTTACAGAGAATGCAGTCTTTTCTCTGTCCCTTTCTGCCAACTCTATTTGGTGGAAACCCGATTTGAGGTCCAGTGTTGTGAAATACTGGGCCTCACCCATGTTAGACAATATGGTCGAAATTGCTGGGATAGGGTATTTATCGTCGATTGTCTTTTGATTTAACTTTCGAAAATCAATTACCAGACGTTTCTTCCTGTGGCCTGACTCGTCGACACCTTTTTTATCGGCGACCCATATTGGGTTGTTATAGGGTGACTTTGAGGGTCTAATTATGCCGTTCGCCAGTAGTTGTTTAACTTCTGCGTTGACAAATTCAGATACACCCATTGGGTATGGGTATAATTTGGAATATACTGGTTCGCCGTCCGTTCGGATTGTGGCGATAGTGTTTATGTTATATGGTAGGGACTCATTAATGTCTGCAAAGGCTTTAGCCATTCGGTCAATCATTTGATTGAAGGTGGGTCTGACTGCAACAGGAACATCCGCGTCACTAATTTGGAAATGGTTCACTTGCTTGCATGTTGTGAACTCAATTTTTTCTGTCCCCCGGTCATATTTTATAATGTTGTTAGTCAGATCTATTTGGGCGTTAATCTGTTTTAGCAGATCAAGGCCAATTATGCCGTCGAAATCTTTTAATGACTCCAGCATGAAAAAGTATGATTTTACTTTAAAGAGTTCAATGAGACATTTCTGTTCAATATTTGTGTGCCCGTGGATAGATTTGACTTGAAATGGGCTGTTGACTGGCTTCCAATGTGCCAGCTCGGGAAGGGGTTTTATATAATTTTTGGATGCTCCTGTGTCTACCAGGAGTCTTATTGTTCGCCCTGCAACCGTACGTCTTATAAACGGAAGCAGGGAGCTTCCGCTAAAAAATTACAGCTTTCTGCTCCTGACAGGTCGTCTTCGACTGTGTTGCGTTCGACGTGTTGCGATTGCGACTCGTAACCTCCGTTACCCTCTGCTTGGGGAAAATGGTTAAGATTTTGTTGGGTCCTCATAGACTGATCCCCATAGTTTTGGTTGCCTCTATAACCCTGTGTGGGCTGTCTAAAGCGTGCTGACGTGTCTACGTCCATTGGTTCAGAGCCTAGGTTGTTATTATTTTTTTGATTAAAAAAACGTTGTTTTGAACTACCTGTTTGTTGCGGCTGGTTATTGGCCGGATTGTTTGGTAAATTGCTATTATTGGCTTGGCCTTTACTAAAGTGTGGGTTTTTGCCTTGATAATAAGAACTATCAGTGGTTTGTTGTCGATCATTCTGACGCCGACCCTGTTGCCGTTGGTTTCCGGGTTTTTGAGTTTTTTCCTCATTGTATTTGGCATAATTTGCCGAGAACGCATAGCGATCATTGCTCACCTCTGCCTCTTGTGCAAGGGCTAGAGCTGTTGGCAAATTTTTTGGCTGGGCTGGGAAAACCGCTACCCTAAGTGATTTTTTGAGTCCGGAGACGAATGTCTGCAAAGCTTCACTTATATTTTTCATTTAAGACGGCTGCTGCCGCTGTGTCGTATGACATGAGGGTCTTATTTGTAAGAAGCGTAAGCTTTTTTTCGATTTTATCGTAATACTTGAGTAAGGGCATCTCGCCCTGCCTCAATGTACTCAGCTCTTGTTGAATGACACACACTGGTGTCTTGTCCGAGTATGTGAAATCTAACCGGGCGATAATCGCGTCAAAGTTCAGGACAGTGTTATTCGAGGCTAACGTTGCGTTTGCAGAACCTCTTACTTTGTTGCGTATAATTGAAACTGCCTGGTAATGTTTTGAGCTGCCATTGAATGGTTTAAAAATTTCATAGGCATCTATCGCTGCCTGTCGCCAAGACACATAGTCTTCTTGTTTTCCATCGAATTCTGGAATATATTTTACTATATCTAGTGGTTCTTCACACCTAATTCCCTCGATAACTTGTACCCTTTGGTAAACTTCTACTTGGGGAATATTGGCTCCTACAGAGTGAATATGGTCTGTAATTGTTTTCAATTCTTCCTTAACACTTGTTGTCTGTTGTGTGATGGCTGCTAATTCAGCTTTAAAAAGTGTCGCTTGGTGTGTAAGGGCGGCGTTTACCGCCGCATCTATTAGATTCACAATTTCTTGGGTGTTCATCTTGGCCTGCCTAGCACTGGGTATTATATCCTCGTCGACACTATTGTTTTCGGTCGGGGATCTGTACATTTGTACGAAACACTGGTTTTTTTGGCTCTATTTTTTACACCAAACACAAAAATATTTTTATATTTTTATTAATTTGTACAAATTACTCTGATCGGCAAAGCAAGGAAATTATTTTTTCTTCACAAAAAACGAAAGATGACCATATAAATACTTCACTTACATGAATTTCATATTTCTAATGGTGAGCCGGTGCGGTGGTGCGGAGGCGGTACGATTGGCAAGGAATAAGATACGTCGTTGCAGTTGTCGTTGTTGTTGTAACTCGCTCAACACTATGTGTTGGGGTGTTAATATATTTTTTTGTTATAATTTTGTTGTTGTTGGAAAATTTTTCTTTTTTTTTGTGGTTTGTCACACAGCGTTAGCAAAATAATTTGTCGCGGGAGCGATCATTTATTAAGTTGTTGTTCTTTTTGTTTTTTCACAATTTATGATACTCGCGGCGTTAGCTCAAGCGATCACTTTTAATTGCGGAGTTTCCCAAACTGTTGGGCGCCAATTATAATAAAACTGTTTAGTTAATATTATTTATTAGACAATCCGTCTGGATTGTTTCGTGGGTAAGAGAAAACTGTTTTTACAAAGATATCTTAAGCTATAATGAAGCCGCGACGTTCTGGCAGCGGAATGGGCAGATCGCTGACTCTGCGCCTCGTGCCGTTCTTTAGCAGCCACTCAGCGCGCGCATGTGCGGGATCATATTTCTAGGCGCTGGCCGTTGACCGGCCGGCACTGCACTGTCAGCGTCTTTTGCAAGTGTCGCAACATTGTTGCGACGGCATCCGGTCGCCCAATCGGACTAGCTGGTGATAACTTATATATATTTATATATGTGTTACAAAAAAAAGGATGTTATATGTTGGTCAAGAGCGCTTATAATAACGTACCTGCCTATAGAGCTCTCTGGGTGGAGGCGGTAAGGGCCATCATAATGGTTATTTTGCACATATGGTGTATGACATATGTATATATGTATAAGCGGGGATCGCTGGTGCAAAATTTATCAAAAATATAATTATTTTCCTTTTTTATTTATTTGACAGACGATATAATCTTTGGGGCCTTTCCTTCACTGTTTGCACTTTCGGAAATTTTCTTACGAGTAACTAGGCGTAAGTATATTACATATTAATATAAAAGAACTAATTCTAATGACAAACAAAATCTTTTCTCCGTCGGGGTCTCGAGCACAAGTCTATGTCTGACTCTGCCTGCTGCTCGGGGCGAAGGATGATACAGAACGGACTCACTGATGTGGGCGTGGTCTCGCTTATGGCCGCTTCTTAGCCTGTCCTTCGGTGACCCATGCTGCCGTGGGTATGGCTGAGCTGCGTCGAAATCTGGCCGGGGTGACTTTGTTGTCCTCTCTGGTCCCTTCGTTGCCGGAGCCGTTTATTTTGTTAATTGTCTTATGGTTTTTATTTGTTCGCTTCGTGTCGCACGTAAGTTATAAGTTTTTTCTAATTTTTGTATATTGTGACACAATGTTTAAATTCGGATTTTAATATTAAACGGCAAAAAAAAATTCATTGTTTAATTTTAATTTTCTGAAAACTTTTCTAGAAAATTTTTTTTTTATGGGGCCGACATGTAAAAAAAATAACTTGAAGCTCGCTTCGAGCTGACACGCCCGTCGTTGACCACTGATCAATTCGAACTCCTCTGTACATTTGGGCAGCAACATCATCGGTGCCGAATTTCGGCACACGCATACATTTGCGAGGCGGGCACCGTTGCTGCCCTTCTGCACAGCTGCATTTTTTTGGGTTAATGGCCCAAATGAAGGCCAAGGGCAGGCGATCCGCTCTCCTTATAATCTCTTTAAGAGCGAATCAGGCGGCCAATAGCAATCGCTTCAATAAATTGGGCTCCGCTGTGGGCCCAGCTTCACCCCTGAAACTTTGACCCTATGACAAAAGATATCGGCGTGGCTGATAATAAAGAACGCACCCAACTAGGCAAACTATCGATGCTGCCGATAACGTCAAATGCAGCACGACCCAATATTAATATGTCCAGATTTTAATAAAAAGTTTCAGGTAACAACCGACGCAAGTAATTTTGCAATAGGAGCAGTGTTGTCACAAGATAACAAGCCAATTAGTTTCTCAAGTAGAAAATTAAACGACCACGAACAAATTTACAGTACAATAGAAAAAGAGCTTTTAGCAATAGTGTGGTCAGTAAAATATTTTCGCCCATATTTATATCGCAGACTATTTGACATTTTAAGCGATCACAAACCACTCGTTTGGCTAAACAACATTAAAGAACCTATAATGAAATTACGACGTTGGCGTATCAAACTTAGTGAATATAATTTCTCAATCAAATACTTAGAAGGAAAATTAAACCAAAATTAAATAATACAACAAGCTTTTAAAGAAATAATGAACCCCAAAACAACTCGAATATTACGAACAAATATTAAATTAAAAGACATAAGGAGCTATGCAGAATTTAAAGAAATAATAGTTAGCAACCACAAGAAACTTTTACATCCAGGTATCGAAAAGATGGTCAGACTTTTTAGTTAAAAGAGGACTCATTTAAATATTTGAAAATATGGGAAAACCTACAACTCTGAAGACAGATAGGTGATTTTATGAGTCTTGCCCTGAAAGAATGGTTGAATAAGGAAATAGTTGAAATTCAAATAACAACAAGTAAAAATGGTGTAGCGGATGTAGAAAGACTACATAAGACAATTAATGAAAAAACACGTATTATAAATACTGTCGATGATGAAGAAAATAGACTCATGAAAATTGAAGCAATTTTTATAATAATAATAATTACACTATTTCTAATCGTCATATTAATCATAATAATACATCTATCATATAAGTTTAAAAATATACCCAAACAAATATTTATTAAGAAACTAAATTTTATTGATCAGCAACCTGCACAACTCCCAGTTGAACTTGAAATTGAAAATGGACAAGAAAATTAAAGTATGTTACCAAAATTGTACCCTAGCATTTAAAGAACATTTTTTATACTTACCTTTTTTATATACCCTACACGCGTGATGACACGCTTTATTTTTAGTGGGGAGGAGTGACATATTCACAACAAAAGAATTTTGAACCACTGTTCTTCATAACCTGCATTGCCTTGGTTAACCACTAACCAAAGAACATATAGACTGGACAAACAGTACAATTGGTGGTGACAAGCCTTTTAAGTGCGGCTGGTCCAAAGTCGCCTTCGTTTTTGATCGGGTTCGAGACATGCCCGCATGCTCTCACAGCAAGAGAGTAAAAATACATATGACCTGTATCGTAGAGCGGCATAGCTGTCTTTTTATTCGCTCACTCTACAGGAAACTGCTTAGGCTTACTCTAATCCATATGATTTGTGCGATAGAACGGCATCGCTGTTTTTTATTTCGCTTCCACTACAGGAAACTGCGTTGGCTTACTCTCAGTTTGACGCGCGCCTTATTTTAGATGATTTAGGGTGTGAATTGAACAACTTGAATAAGTCAATAAAATCATTAATACAATAAATATATAATTGAAGATTTTAATTTTTGCACAAATATCCGCTGGTTATAAAATTATTTAAGTGATCAGTCACTTGACTTATGTACATATGCATGTTCTTTGGTTAGTGGTATAACCCACTGTGTGTTTACAAATTGAACAATCATAACAATAGCATGCCTTCTGCAGCCGAATTCAAATAATGCTAACAGCAGCAAAATTCATAAGAGCAGAATGCCTTATGCAGCCAAGCTCACATATTGTCAACAATCATTTATAAAGAAAAACTGACCAACAGAAAGGCGCTAGCATGAACAAGCTTCAGCTGCTGTCCCTTTGCAAAAAGTCACGTACTCTAATTAGTATTTAGCTTAAAATATATCGTAAGCCAATTTTTGTTCTTCAGTCTTAATAGATCTTCAACATAATAAACTGATACAAATTCACTCTCGTGAAATAAAGTCTTTTTATTTTCAAACTTATAACTACGTTATTATATATATTATGTATACATTTTGTTCAGTTTCACTATTGTTAGGCTGGATGGCCGATCCGCGCAGTAATAAATCAAGTGAGTTTTTAATTCGTTTGTTTATTACTAAGCAGGTTGCCGCGGTTGTAGCTCAATTAAGACTATAAATGAAAAGGACCAAAATATAATCTAAGCCTAAGAACTCCGGTTGCAAAGCGCTGCTGTTTCTGTGACCAAGCTTAGGCGCCTCGTGCAGGCGACCCAGTTTTTGGGTGATAATGCGCGTGTTGCTGACCGCTGAAGACGCCGCGTGAGCGCTTCTCAATGGTAGCGGGCAGTATGTGGTTAACTACTACCCGCCTAAAGTGCGACCGTGCTCAATCGTACCAAGACTTCCCAACAATTCCTTGATTTGGCGGGTGTCTCTTCGTTTCCTGATGTACTGCGTTAGGAAGATGAAATCAAAAACCGGAACGCAAGGCCCCAGCTCCAGCCGAATTCTGCCCAAGTTCTGGAGTCCCAGAAGAACACGCTCTTTATCCCTTCTATAAACTTTAAGTTCTCCTCGCTTAGATGATGCAGATATGGGAGGCTAAGCACCACGTTTTGGCCGCTAATGTTCAGCAGCGGTGATCATGCGATACCAGGAAACCGGCATTGAATGTTGTTGCGGATTACGAATCTTGAATCGTTTACCAGCGCGTAGCGATCAAACGTGATAAGGCTTGTCCCGGCTACTCTGGTTTCGATGCCTACATCGAAGCTGACAGTGACCGGTCGTTGATGATAATGACGCCATCATCTACCAAGGTCACCGGTTCGAGGTGGTTCGGCCGTGTTTTGTGCTGTGTTGTCTGGGAGGTGCAGGGTGGAGCCGTTGTGGGCTAGGTCAGCATCATCAAGTATGGTGGGGCTTATAATTATCAAAACGTCGAAAGGGTGATTGTTAGCATTAAGTTACTTATTGCAGTGAAAAGCATTCTTTTCCTGGTTAACAGAGTCTGGTATAGGTGACCCGTCTCGACCTTTTTTAACAAATAGTTTGATGCGTTTGAGGTTATAATTACCCGCCAATTGCTGGACTCGACCAACTGTGACTCTGTAATTCTTATGTTCTGTAAGTTGTTGGTGCCGGGGGTGCCGGCAATTACCTTTAAGGCTGTGCCGAAGATGTCCAAACTTCTTCCCATTCTATAGTGCACATTGATAGCGGACAACAAGTTTCGTACGTGTCTTGTGCCTTCTTTTAACAATCTCCGCATGTGAGATTGTGGGAACATTGCCGTTAATTTAATAGTCTTGCCCGTCATCAGTCTGTAGTTGGAGAGGTTTGCGTCATGACTTAAGTAATTACGTCCACCCCATACAAGTGCGTTCCATTCTATAACCGGTATATAGTTCGATTGAGAAAGGTTGGTAAAGCGTGTCGTTGTCCCTACTCATTGGTTTTGTGTTTTTAAACCGTTTGCATTTTGGTAGCTACTTCTGGCCATGTATTAGGGGTCGGTGCGTGGAGAACATCCATCGGTTTTCTATTTGTGATAGAGTGCACACATCTATTGTACTCCGCTGTAGCCTGGAGGACAAGGTCGGTCGTTTGCTCGACCGCCCTCTGGAGCTTGACGCATTTCGCTATTTCTAGAAAAGTGCTATGAAGCCTCGCAACTTAGCCGTTCGAGGTACCATGGGGAGGAAGGACATATGCAATGCTGACCCCAAAATTATTCATTCGAAAACTTAGAGAGTTTGTCAACGCATGTAAAGAAACATTTCATGTCGGTTGAAAAACGACAGTATGTATCATTTCTCCAGGCGACAAAGGGATTAGTATTTGGCCAAGTTCCTGCTTCTTCGGGTGCCTGTCGTATTTTACTTCTGGCCAAATTCTTCAGTTAAGGGCCACCTCATCGCGATTTTTGTCATTTTCGTGAATTAGCGAAAACAATTCAGTGTAGCCTTATCGGGGTCAAGTTTATTCAAGCGCATTGAAATTTTGGCACGACATGGCGTCAGCGACGTGATTTTCTTTGCTTGTCTCGTAGAACATGTAAGCACTTAATTTTCGCGTTCGGTTCGCTTCCGAATAGGCAAACGTGAATAATTGGTGGTCCGTGCATATGTTAATGTCTCTCACCGCATAGAGGTAGTGACGAATCTTTTCCAAGGCCCAACCAATATCAGGTAACTCACGCTTTTTTGTTGCGTAGTTCATCTCCCTGACTTTCAACGCTCTGGAGATTATTTTTATTGGTTGCCCATTTTGGGAGAGAACTGCCCGAATACCGTAATCTGACGTATCAGTAGTCAGAGCTAAAGGCTTTTTGTAGTCGGGATACATTGACGTGCCGTCTTCTGCCGCTTAAATGGCTGGATGGACATTTTTTCGACCTATATTTACTTATACACCCATTTTCCCCTTTTAAGATGTCTGAGAGTGGCTTTGCTACTGCCCTAAAGTTCTTTATGAAACATCTGAAACAGCTGGCCAGGTCCACAAATAATCTGACCAAGAAAAAAGTGTTTGGCTCGACGTACTGCTGAATGGGCTTAAACTTTTCAGGGTCTGTCTAAGTGCCGTTATTTGTCACAGTATAACCGAGATATTGTACGCTTGTCCTAAATAATTGCGACTTTTCTTGAACGTGCTTGACGTGGTCTGCTTCGCTTCTCGAAAACACGATGACATAATTGGCATGAACATAGCAAGTCTTTTCGATTTGCTCGCAAAGAACGTCATCTATAGCCCTTTGAAAAATACGACAGACGTTTGTTAAGCCGAAAGGAAGCCGACGAAATTCATATTTCCCACCATTTACGGAGAACGATGTTTTTTCTCGATCTCGCCTCGCTAAAGTTATTTGGTGGTATCCTGACTTTAAGTCTAGAGTCGTAAAGAACCTAGTTTTACCCAAGCTTGCCATTATCATTGAAATGCTAGGCACAGGGGACAAATACCCTATGCCACCGTTTCCAGTTGAGCTTTCAAAAGTTTATTTCTACGCGCTTCTTCCTATTGCCTGCGTCATCGACGCCTTTCTTGTCAACGACCCATATCGGATTGTTGTAGGGCGAGCGCGACTTATGATTATGCAGTCCTTCAGGAGGTTGGCTATACCGGAGGCGACAAAATCTGCCGCATCTATGGGATATGGGTAGTGTTTTGTAGCATTTTAAAGAAGCTTTTCTTTACTGCTGGGAGGCGTCAATGCTTACAATTTTAGTGCAGTTAACATTGGCATACCTGCGATACTGATTTTTATCATGATATTTTTTAGACAGAGGACAGGTCTCACTTGCGTTAGCAGGTCAAGGCCAATGATCCCGTCAAACGTATATAACGCGCTTAGTGTCATTACAGCAAACATTGGCAACAAGTATTTCTTTTTGATGTTGTTAGAACCACGAATGAAGTGATCGGCAATCGGGGTAGCTACTGGGATTAAGTCCTTTAGCCACTTGATCAAAAATTTCATATTCGTCCCCGCGCCATATTGTGCCATATAACTGGCAGCAGAGATAGTTCCCTAAAAATTCACATTATCACTGTCGTACTCTGGCTCGCCTTCAGCCTCGACTTCATTAAGTGATTCGGTGGCAGACTCGGGTATGCCTCCTCGGTTCGACCAGAGCTGGGAGTGATGTGGTCTACGCTTTGCCTCATTGGGCCGGTCATGTGGTCTGAGGCGTTCGACCTTTTACTGGGAATCGCGTTGAACTTTTCCAAGCTGGAAGGCATTTGAAAATAGGTAGTCTGCCTGTGCTTGGATATGGATAGGTTTAATTTCATTGGCTCAGGCTGGCCGTTGATACTCGGTTTGACCTGTGGCAGATCGGACTGACGTTGGCCCCCCTGCTTAAGGGCCGAGATTTCCCTTGACCAAAGTGTTTCTTTTGAATCCTGAATCAGGTGGCTGAGTTGCATACAAGACGTCTGTCAGGTTATATTTTAGACCAGGGATGATTAATCGTTTAGCACTCTCTCTAAATTTCTGGCAAAGGCCACTCGCCCTTGCTATGTCATAAGACATGTTTGCCTTGTTTGTTGGCAAGGTCAACTTCTTATCTACCTCGTCTTAGTATTGTAAGATTTTTTAAATTACTTTGACTGAGCGTATTTACCTCTTGTTCTATGATGTGGATGGGCGCTTATCAGTATATGTAACATCAAGGCGGGCAATAATAGCCTCAAAACTTGAGGCTGTATTGAAGGTGGCCAGCACATAATGACGGCTTGGTAGTAACGCGAGCTGCCGTTGTATCTTTCAAAAATGTTGTACATAGCATGCGCCGCTTCACGCCATGCTTCGCATGTTTCCTGTGCACCGAAGAACTCGGAAAGACACATCACTTCAACGTCTTTATAGACCTTGATTTGTGGGATTGCCACATGCGTGGCTTTTAGTTTACTTGACAACTCACTAATTTGTTGGGAAAACTCGTCCCTCCGAACGGCTTTTCTCTGGTTGTAAATTTCTGCTAGAGCCTTCAATGCGGTGGAAAACGCCGCGTCTAAGATTGCGACTAACTGCCTAACCTAAATGTATAGTAAACTTTCGTCGCTTTCGTTCATAAATAAACCCGAACGAGCAAAAACACATTACAAATTATTATTGACTGGCAGAGGAACACCCTGGCAGTCCGGAAAAACAGTAATGAGTTCGACTGTTAATGGACATTATATAAAGTTTTTATAAAATTTTTTCTTTTTAAAATTACTTTGGAACTTTGCAAAGAACATTTTGATATTTTGCTCCGACTGAAATCAATTTTCGCTAAACATTTCAATTAAATGGCTTAGAGTTTTTTAGGATATATTAGCAGCTGCCTCCAATTGTTGAACGCCGCAGTCAGGCATTTTGTACATTTATTGTTTACTTTTACTTCCCAAGCAGCGTCAGTTGTCGCACTTTTACAGTTCCAGAAATTCGTTGTAGGTGTTCTTTATATTTGTTATTGTATGTTTTTTTTTCTTCGCAACGTAAGCCGTCGCACTTTTCACAGATGTTTACCGATTTTTTTTACTCGTGAGTTCTTTGTTGGTTGGGAGCCAATTAATGAAATTGCCTATTGTTGGATTGGATGGCCGATTGGCGCATCAATAAAACAAGTCAGTTTTTTATTCGTTTGTTTACTTGCAAATGCATACATATTTATGATTAGTGATACCAAAGACAATATAAACACTAAGATGAGTAACGCCATACAACAAAATGCTACTATGCAGCTTGCTTTTTTGAAAATTGAGAACGAAAACAAAATCAGTATCATTTCGCTCTCACAGCGAAAGAGCGAAAAGCTAAAAATAGAATGTATTCTCAGCATCGGCTCATTGAGTAATCATTGAGTAATAAAGAGACAGAGGAGGCTTTTGGATCAAAAGCTCTTTTTCGAAACACTTCACGAGCGATAGCGAGGTTGCAAACACAATTGAGTATTACTCAATGACAAATTGCAAACACAACACCAGGCTGTCTACAGCTACTTCTGCCGTTGCCCAAAAATCAAAGACAACTTCAGAACATTTCCTATATGAACCAACAACAACCATAATCAAAACAAACTACTCGACAATGAAATAAGCACATCCCAAATTCTGTCCCTGCTATCCCTTTTTGGTTTGAAGCTACAGCCTATGACCTAAGCTTCTACACTCTTCTAACTCATTATTGTGGTTTCTAAGCACTGCTATGCCTTTAATTCGCAAAGTCATGTCTTCTTCTCCACTCGCTTTCAACTTGCAAGCAGCCCGGCGATTTTATAATTTTTCATTTTTCGATCAGCAAGGCACCCTTTCTCTAAATAGGGTATTTTAACTATTCATAAGTTCTGTAACCAAATACCACTAACCTTCTCATATACACATTTTTATCTAATGTCTGAGAAATATATAATTTCGTATTTAGTGTGCAACTATTAGTACAATCAATAATAATTGTTTACTTGAAACATTCTATACCATTTCTATAAATAAGGGTATCAATGCCTCGACGCGCCAAATAGTTGTTGGCATCTGTGTTTCATCTCACACACATTGGCAAAAAATATGCATGTGTGTGTTTTCCAAGCCAAGGGAAGTATATGAATTTAAGAAGATTGCAATATTCTGTTGCGCATGTGACGTCACAAGCTAGGGCTTTTTGTATGCGACCGCTGCGTACAATAAAGTAATACATTTTTAAATACATGCATTTTTATAGAAGCCCTTATTAATATATTACTTTAATGTACGTAATAAAGATAGAAATATATTCTAAGCATTACAAGAAATGAAATTCTTTAAACCGTGACGTAATAGTATATGATGTTGACGCGCCGTATGCGTAACCCTTTGAGTTGAATGGCATGGCCTGCTCGCATTCGATTTTTCTACCAACTTGCGCCGAGACTCGGCTATGCAACAACAACATTAGAACCCAAATAGTGTTGTTGTTTCTACGCGCCGCCTTGTTGGAACGACAGAGAAACCAGCAACAAACACAGTGGCATTCTTTGTCCCTTTTCTTTGCACTGAGTTTCCTATGTCCTCATCATCGCGCAGAAACTTTTGAAGATCAAGACGGACGACGAAAAAAACAAATGGGTTTTCATGCGCAATGTTGTTGTTTTGCGAGTGATTTGTTGTTGCTTCGTATAGTAAAAGAGCTTTATTTTTGAGTTTGATTTTGCGCATTGAGTAATAAAGAGACAGAGCTGAATTCTCACTCCGAGCTTTTTTTACCGTTTTGAAAATCCCGAGAGGTAGATCGAGTTGGTCTGCAATGCCAATGTGTGTGAGATGAAACACAGATGCCAACAACTATTTGGCGCGTCGAGGCATTGATACCCTTATTTATAGAAATGGTATAGAATGTTTCAAGTAAACAATTATTATTGATTGTACTAATAGTTGCACACTAAATACGAAATTATATATTTCTCAGACATTAGATAAAAATGTGTATATGAGAAGGTTAGTGGTATTTGGTTACAGAACTTATGAATAGTTAAAATACCCTATTTAGAGAAAGGGTGCCTTGCTGATCAAAAAATGAAAAATTATAAAATCGCCGGGCTGCTTGCAAGTTGAAAGCTAGTGGAGAAGAAGACATGACTTTGCGAATTAAAGGCATAGCAGTGCTTAGAAACCACAATAATGAGTTAGAAGAGTGTAGAAGACTTAGGTCATAGGCTGTAGCTTCAAACCAAAAGGGATAGCAGGGACAGAATTTGGGGTGTGCTTATTTCATTGTCGAGTAGTTTGTTTTGATTATGGTTGTTGTTGGTTCATATAGGAAATGTTCTGAAGTTTTCTTTGATTTTTGGGCAACGGCAGAAGTAGCTGTAGACAGCCTGGTGTTGTGTTTGCAATTTGTCATTGAGTAATACTCAATTGTGTTTGCAACCTCGCTATCGCTCATGAAGTGTTTCGAAAAAGAGCTTTTGATCCAAAAGCCTCCTCTGTCTATTTATTACTCAATGGATTTTGCGTTTGCGGACCAACTCGATCTACCTCTCGGATTTTCAAAACGGTAAAAAAAGCTCGGAGTGAGAATTCAGCTCTGTCTCTTTATTACTCAATGGCATCGGCTCTAAGAGGGCCGTGCAAGCAATTATGTTTGTATGTGTGTGAATATACATTCATAATAGCATATTTGAATGTGTTGCCATTCACTGATCTGGCTTTTGCTGGCAAAGAAATAAATTTTGTTAGATTTCTAGCGCTGATCATGCATGACCTATCCCAAATTAGTATCCACATACGTGTTGCGTACTGAGTTTGACTCCGTAGAAAATCAGTTTTTTAAAGACGATGCAAATATTTATTAAATATAAAAATTTATAAAATGAATTTTTAGAAACAAAAAAATTTGTACTCTTATTTTAATTTTTTTATTTCCTAAAAATAATAATTAAATTTAAAGAAAATATATAAATATTTGCACCGACTTTAAAAACCTCAGTACACAACATGCATCCATATGTGAATACAAATTTGGGATTGGTCGTGCATGATCAGCGCTAGAACACTAACAAAATTTATTTCTTTGCAAGGCAAAGCCAGCGCAGTGAATAACAACACATGTATACATATTTTGATGCATGCATAATTCATACAAACAAACATAGGTGCTTGCACGCCATTGGCTGAGACAAGAACTTTTCTCGAGCATACACTGTCCAAAAACAAAAGTGAAATCAATCTATGTGTGCTATTTTCTTAACATAGTTATTGCACAAGATGCGCTTTGAGAAAAAAATTATTTTATTCTTAAATTGTCCTGTAAGATTTATCGTTATTATATGGAGTAATGAATCATTTAAATAAAGCATGCATTTCAGAAGTACTTTGCGTCGATCGTAGTTTAAAACTTTTCGCTCAATGTACTTCGAAAACGAAGCGAGGGAACCTTTTATTTTAAATTTATATTTATTACTACTAAAGCAAACGAGCGCGTAGCGCGAGCTGTTATTTGGTGTTGGAATAAGAGGGTTCAGGGTATCCCCTAGTCGGGAGTTCCCGACTAGAACCTCTTACTTGTTTTATTTTTATAATCGTCCACATTCACGATTTTATTACCCTTATCCGACGATAGAATTTTAATAATTTGTATTTTTTTCAAGAATTTACGTGTCTGTTCCAATGTGTCCAGTGTTGCTCGATCTCTAGTTTTGTGGTTACTCTTAGTTTTATGGTCTTTAATTAACAACGAGAATTTTGTGCCCGCCGACCCTTGTATTTTTTTTTCTTTAATGGTTCGGACTAACTTTTACCCGTCTGCAATGTACTTTGAGAGATGAAGATATCTTTCGTTGATCGGGAGAGTGAACTTCCGCCCTTTTTGCGAGTAACGCTTCTACATTTGGCGGGAATTCTATTTTCGTTTTGTTTACGAACCAGTCTCTTGGAGTATTGCTGTGCGCTAAGGGAAGA
>JAWNOR010000266.1:0-227865 GCA_035045885.1 Drosophila borealis | reverse complement strand
AGGTATAGATATAGATATAGATATAGATATAGATATAGATATAGATATAGATATAGATATAGATATAGATATAGATATAGATATAGATATAGATATAGATATAGATATAGATATAGATATAGATATAGATATAGATATAGATATAGATATAGATATAGATATAGATATAGATATAGATATAGATATAGATATAGATATAGATATAGATATAGATATAGATATAGATATAGATATAGATATAGATATAGATATAGATATAGATATAGATATAGATATAGATATAGATATAGATATAGATATAGATATAGATATAGATATAGATATAGATATAGATATAGATATAGATATAGATATAGATATAGATATAGATATAGATATAGATATAGATATAGATATAGATATAGATATAGATATAGATATAGATATAGATATAGATATAGATATAGATATAGATATAGATATAGATATAGATATAGATATAGATATAGATATAGATATAGATATAGATATAGATATAGATATAGATATAGATATAGATATAGATATAGATATAGATATAGATATAGATATAGATATAGATATAGATATAGATATAGATATAGATATAGATATAGATATAGATATAGATATAGATATAGATATAGATATAGATATAGATATAGATATAGATATAGATATAGATATAGATATAGATATAGATATAGATATAGATATAGATATAGATATAGATATAGATATAGATATAGATATAGATATAGATATAGATATAGATATAGATATAGATATAGATATAGATATAGATATAGATATAGATATAGATATAGATATAGATATAGATATAGATATAGATATAGATATAGATATAGATATAGATATAGATATAGATATAGATATAGATATAGATATAGATATAGATATAGATATAGATATAGATATAGATATAGATATAGATATAGATATAGATATAGATATAGATATAGATATAGATATAGATATAGATATAGATATAGATATAGATATAGATATAGATATAGATATAGATATAGATATAGATATAGATATAGATATAGATATAGATATAGATATAGATATAGATATAGATATAGATATAGATATAGATATAGATATAGATATAGATATAGATATAGATATAGATATAGATATAGATATAGATATAGATATAGATATAGATATAGATATAGATATAGATATAGATATAGATATAGATATAGATATAGATATAGATATAGATATAGATATAGATATAGATATAGATATAGATATAGATATAGATATAGATATAGATATAGATATAGATATAGATATAGATATAGATATAGATATAGATATAGATATAGATATAGATATAGATATAGATATAGATATAGATATAGATATAGATATAGATATAGATATAGATATAGATATAGATATAGATATAGATATAGATATAGATATAGATATAGATATAGATATAGATATAGATATAGATATAGATATAGATATAGATATAGATATAGATATAGATATAGATATAGATATAGATATAGATATAGATATAGATATAGATATAGATATAGATATAGATATAGATATAGATATAGATATAGATATAGATATAGATATAGATATAGATATAGATATAGATATAGATATAGATATAGCTATAGATATAGATATAGATATAGATATAGATATAGATATAGATATAGATATAGATATAGATATAGATATAGATATAGATATAGATATAGATATAGATATAGATATAGATATAGATATAGATATAGATATAGATATAGATATAGATATAGATATAGATATAGATATAGATATAGATATAGATATAGATATAGATATAGATATAGATATAGATATAGATATAGATATAGATATAGATATAGATATAGATATAGATATAGATATAGATATAGATATAGATATAGATATAGATATAGATATAGATATAGATATAGATATAGATATAGATATAGATATAGATATAGATATAGATATAGATATAGATATAGATATAGATATAGATATAGATATAGATATAGATATAGATATAGATATAGATATAGATATAGATATAGATATAGATATAGATATAGATATAGATATAGATATAGATATAGATATAGATATAGATATAGATATAGATATAGATATAGATATAGATATAGATATAGATATAGATATAGATATAGATATAGATATAGATATAGATATAGATATAGATATAGATATAGATATAGATATAGATATAGATATAGATATAGATATAGATATAGATATAGATATAGATATAGATATAGATATAGATATAGATATAGATATAGATATAGATATAGATATAGATATAGATATAGATATAGATATAGATATAGATATAGATATAGATATAGATATAGATATAGATATAGATATAGATATAGATATAGATATAGATATAGATATAGATATAGATATAGATATAGATATAGATATAGATATAGATATAGATATAGATATAGATATAGATATAGATATAGATATAGATATAGATATAGATATAGATATAGATATAGATATAGATATAGATATAGATATAGATATAGATATAGATATAGATATAGATATAGATATAGATATAGATATAGATATAGATATAGATATAGATATAGATAAAAGAATTTAATATAATATAATATATTTAGCGTCGGACTAGCGAGCGGCAAGTCGCCGGCTCTAATTCCAAGGCATTGGCTTGAATCATGAACTGAACCCAAAAGACTTCGCCCTGACATAAACATTACATGACAATATTTAGATACTTTTAATTAAAGAAAGCATTCCTGAGTGGAGTTCCGAAGATAAATATGTATCTGGATTCGGCAAAGCGCTGTCCCTTATCAAATTTGAGGTAACAGCTTCAAGTGCCCAAGAGATATGCTTAAGCCCGGCTGAATTGTAATGGGACAGTGGGTAGTGTGTCGACATTGTGGGTTGGGTGGTGTTGATTGCTGCTGTCTATGATAGGCAGTTTACACAATGAACGCGGGGGCGGGTGACGCAAGGCAACTGCAAGAGCTTTCTGCCACTTAAGTTGGCTATCTGCTGTGTACATACAACTAACCCAGACAAACACACATACAAGCACGCGCACACACACACACACACACGCTCATTTATATACAGCGTGTAACAAAGAGCAGGCGCCATGCACTGGCGGTGTGTATGTGTGTGTGTGTGTGTGTGTATTGCAACTTTCACAGGGTTTCGTTCGTGCAATTTTAGGATGCTGCAACGAGCCATTTGAAGGTGGAAGTACATAACTTGCCACATATAGGGGCAGCTCATGTACCACATATTATACATGTACACATCTATATATATCTATATATATTTATATATAATATATGCTTTTGCTGCCTCTCCCGCCCAGGCGGCGGCAAAAGGAGAAGCTCCTCCCGCACACAAATCGCATTTCATTTCATTTTAATTTTATGCCATCGCGCACAAGCGTTCTGAGTGGGAGGAGAGGGCAGTGGGGGTGGTGGGGGAGCTGAGGGTGCTGAGGGTGCCGAGGCAGCTGAATTGACCAAAAAGGCGAAATGGCCAGGCCCCAGTGTTGCATCGCATCGAACTCTGAACTTTAGCAAGTTACATTTAAATAATTGATTTTGTTTGCCCTCGCTGTCTGTTTGACTTGCCCATTCCACCCTTTGTCCTTTTCTCTGCTGCTCTGTTTGTCCTTTGCTCCACTCTTTTGAAATATGTATGCTGTCGATTGCCTGCTTTTAGGCGTTGCCCTTAAAACGTTTTGTGGCCAAAAACAATTTTCTGCTGCGCTCACAATACCAACTGACAGTCTTCAATATTATGAAACTAATAAAATGTACAAATGTATCTTTTAATGGAGGCTGCAGTTTATAAATTCCTAAATAACTCGAATTCGACTGTAGTTCAACTGAGATATGTAATTCGTGCATATTAAAGTGATACTTACTAAGTGAAGTTGACAGAGGGACATTAACAGAAAGCTGTTAACAGATCAATGTAACAGAAAAGCGAGCTGTTATGTTAACAGTAGCAGATTCACAACAATCATTTATCTTAAACAGAGCCGTGTTAACTGATTGAGTTTCATTGCAAGACACTCTTAACATTGCGCTGTTAACGTTACTCTGTTAACAGACTGTACACAGAATGGAACATTTAATGAACTGAGCCAAACTGAATCTCTCTCTAACACTATCCCACAACATTGAGCCAGTTGACTAGAGACTTTAGATGAAAGCTGGTATTGTGGGTACGACTAATGAATTGATTTACATTTGATAAAGCCCCGAAGCGAACCAACTTCCAATTTGTTTGTCAAGTTTTAGACAATGGATAGCAAAATAAATGGCTTTGTCATGCACAATCATTATGTGCAAATCGTAATTGATTTTAAAATTACGAGAAAACTTGTTTCATCAAGCATGGATAATATGGAAATTAAACACTTTTCCAGCAAAACAAACTGAACCGGTTCATTAGAATTGCAATTGTAAATGGCAATTGATATCCGCCCACAGCTTAATAATATTAAGTGCACAATTACCAGCTCTTCTGCAGTTTGATGCCATTTGCATATATAATTTAGTTATTGATGTATCCATCACGTATTTCGGGCCCGATATGCAATGTTGGTTCGCTTTTGACAAAATGATGCTCAATTGAATGGCATCAATTTAAAAATCGATCAAATTGCTGGGGCTTGCACAATATTGTTGGCATTTTGTATGGCTACGTTTTGCGGTTAGGGTTAGATGGACACGCCCATCAAGGCCAACCCCAGCCCCAACCCCAACAACAACACTATCACGAGCAACGACATCCACATTGGAACAACAATGCAATCAACGATTACAATTAATGCTTTCTGAACGAGCTGAAGTGTAAATATGAGCACAAAAGCCACGTTCGGCATGTGCGAGTGGGACAGACATGAAAATGGCGAAAGAGACGGAGCATGTGTGAGTGACAGAGATGGAGCAGGAGCGGGGCATAAATGCAATTGCACCCTTTGGGCTGTCAGCGCATTATTCCGACTATTAGTAATGCCGGACTGGGAAGAAATCACAGCGTGAGCAGGTGTCGTGTTTGTCTATCGTGACACGAGCAGCACGATATTGAGCACGTGTCGTGTTTATCTACCGTGACACGAGTAACAAGATGACCGGAAAAGAATTCCACAGAAAAATATGAACTAAGGCGTTGTGAGCTGATTTAGTGCTTATGCTATTATAAAATATCGTTATCGATTTATCGATAATGTACAACATATTAATTGATCATTTTAATGCATGCCTAGATAAAAGGTATTCTAAATTTATAGATGAGATTATCAGAAACGTAGGCTGGCATTTTTTAAGCGCCTTTTGTCAAAAAAGAATAATATTTTTTATATATTTTACGTTTTAAAACCATTTTTAATTTAGAATTTCCGAAACCCACCATGAAGCCCAGAAAATGTTATTAATTACATAAATTACCAAAAAAAATTTAATTAAAATTCATTTAACATTTGACCCGCACTTTACATTCAAGCGCAGTGATCGAAAAAATTTCGCGAAAAATTTATCAAATAAATTCTCTAAAAAAATCGTTGAAAATGAGTTTGAAATCGATAATAAAAAAAAGGGGAAAATTTTCCGCCAAATTTCCACAGTTGCGGGTGGAATTTTCATTAATTATGTGGGGATTTGAAAATAAGTTGAATCGAATTCCCAATGAGGATGGTTAGATTCTGCAAAAAGTGTGAAGCACATCTGAAAAGAGTTTTCGTTTGAATGCGAAATCACCAATTCACCCACCAAATCGTTGAGCCCAATTTCCACCAAGGGGGAATGGATTTGCCGAAAAGTGTGAAACACACTTCAAATGAATTCGACCAAAGATCTTTGAAAATGAGTTTTGGGTCGATCGGATCGTAAATAAAAAAGTTTCATACAAACATTTTCCGAGATTTTTCCCCACTTGCGGGTGGAATTTCCCAAAGCCCCGTCTTAGCGTGCACCTTCAGCACATAAGGATAGTTTTTAACGGTTCAGTCAGTTAGTCAAAACAATCACTTATTTGTATTGCGATTATATGATATATTATAATATGTGATATGATATATATATATATAAGGCTAACTTACCTTATAAATTGTTGTCCTTAACTGATATTTTTTGGTTTAAAATATCACTTAGCAGATCTCGCTCGCACTCTTTATCTCTCTCTCTCTCTCTCTCTCTCTCTCGTTCGCTGTGTCTCTTTCTCTTCAGTGCTCTGCTTGTGGCTTGACGATCTCTCACTCTCGCTCTCTTTTAGTTTATAGCTCTCTTGTGTGCTTCTCTTAAATCAACCTCTCTGCTTTCTGTATAAATTCTGTTAGCTCGCCGGTTTCTTAGTTTGTCGCTTGGGTGAAAATTACTTTTGTTTTTTAATTAAATAAATTTGCGTTTTTTTTTTTTGGCAATTTGTTGTTGCAGCTATTGTTGTTTGGTGTTGTTGTTGTTGTTAGCCGGAATTCCCTTCTATTTTGCTTGGATTTTAAAAAATATTTCGTCGTATTTTGAAATCGTTGGAAGTCCGTTGGTTTTTGTTTTGTTTGATTTGTTTGTTTTGTTATAATTTGTATTTTGTTTTAATCTCGTGTATAAATATGAATTTCTTAAAGAATTTCAAGTCTTGTATCGAAATGTAAAAATAGTTTACTCGTATTATATATATTAAAAAAAAAAAACAATTGCCTTCACTATTCTTGGTGTTTATCTTCTTTTTTTCTTTGTTATATGTATATATTTTATTATGTGTGAATATATATCTATATATAAACTTATCCCGAACCTGCGTACGCACCCTCAACGCCCTGTAAATTCAGTAAAAAAACCTTATGGTATATCGTCACAAAATCGCCTCCTTTTCGCCTCCTTATCGCTTCCGTTTCGCCTCCTTAGTCAAATTCTTTTAGTCAACTTTTCGCCTCGTTTTCGTCTTCTTTTCGCCTCTTTTTCGCCTCCTTTTCGCCTCCTTTTCGCCTCCTTATCGCTTCCTTTTCGCCTCCTTATCGCTTCCTTTTCGCCTCCTTAGTCAAATTCTTTTAGTTAACTTTTCGCCTCTTTTTCGTCTTCTTTTCGCCTCTTTTTTGCCCTCTTTTCGCCTCCTTTTCGCCTCTTTTTCGCCTCCTTATCGCTTCCTTTTCGCCTCTTTAGTCAAATTCTTTTAGTTAACTTTTCGGTTCTTTTTCGCCCTCTTTTCGCCTCCTTTTCGCCCACTTTTCGCCTTCTAGACACAAAATGTTGAGCACAAAGACACAACCCACGACACTTATGTATAATTTCTAGTTAATTATACGATCTTCTATATAGCCAACAAGTTTTTGCCTAGCTATATGCACAGTTAAAAAAATGTACAAAAAAAAAACGCGTTCATTTATTTCTCAATATTTTCACAATGTTTCTATTTTTATTCTTCTAGTTTTCTTTTTATTACGAGTAAAATTGCTTTTCCTTTGCTTTTTTTCACACTAAGAAATTTTAACTCAAAGTAAACTTGGGAAATGTTATAGATCTTCTTTTTTTATGTAAAACGCGGATTTTTATTTAGTTTTGCTTTTTTCCTTTTCACTTATTTAATTTCAATTGAAATTAATTCAAGATCATAAAATTGTTTATTATTTTTTTCTTTTATTTTCTGTTTTTTCTTGATTGCCGCCTGCAGACTTTTGGTTAAATAGTCTCAAGTATCTGAAATAATATAAAGGCATTTATATATTAATTAAATAAGTTATTATATATTAATAAATATGCATAACTATAAAAAGTTTTCCAGCATAATTTCTGAATAAATATAATATCTTAAGTGCAAATTCCCTTTCAAAATAATAACTGGATTTGTTTCTTGATCTTTGTCGCTGCAGAAATAAGTGTTAGATAAGCTCTAGAAGCTTCAACATAACCTTTAAATGTGTATGTGAGTTGAATTCGACAGTTGGAATAGTTTCTGATAACTGCATAGTTGCTCTAATGCTGCCAATTACAGGTAATGTACTGGAAGCTGAGGGAAAAGTGAAATTAGTTTAAGATACAACTTATTCTCACCCACAAATAAGCTGCATTAATATAAGCTCCACTTCTGGCTTTATGTTTATAATAATAGACACACCCACTTTAGGTACACGTAAATGTTACCTCTAATATACATACACATATATACATGAATTATAGATGTATGGAAAGCTGTGATAATAAGTAGGTCGAAAGTGAGTTTAGTTTTGGGCAGAGAAAAAATGCACACCTACACACGCATACAGACTCACACGCATGCTTTTAAAAAAAAAATTTAAGAGACTTCTCAAAAATGTGTTTATTACAATTCTTGAATGTCTGATCTGTGAGTTCCTGGTCTTAGGAACTGCGTGGAACGTACTGAGGCGACTGCGACTGCGACAGAGACGTTGACGACGACGGCGACGACAATGGCGGCCGCAGCAAAGCGCTCTCCTGAGCTCGAATTAGAACTTGGCGTTTAGTTGTTGCTTCTTCTTCGTTCTACCACACTGAATGTTTGTTTTTGTGTTGTGTTTTGTTTTTCGTTTGTTTTGTTAGTAAGCTTGTCCGTACGGTTTTTGTTGTTGTTTGTTTTTGTTTTTCTTTTTTTTTTTAATATACTTCTATTTAGTTTTGTTTTTATTTTGTTTGTTTGTGTACTACGAAACAAGGAGAAATCATACAGCGACGCAAATGATAAATTATATGAGTAGAATAATACAAAACGCGCTTAAAAAAGAACCGCGTTTGCTGGATACGCCGAAGACTGCTTGACTCGTACTGATTGAGAGAGAGAGCTCAGCTCGCCCACCAAACTGCGGCAGCGGCAGCGGCAGCAAAGGCGACGCCAGCTGCGGCAGCGGCCGCAACGTATCCTGTGTTGAGAGTTGTGCTTCAACATAAACCAGAAGCAGCAAAGAAAAAAAAGTACAAAAACAAAATGAAAAAAAACAAACGGTAAAAGAACTACAACAATGAAAACAACAACTACAAATGGCAGCAACAGCAGGCAGCACCTACAAGGCAGCACCATAGCAGGGCTCCGTAAAGCTCCAAGCTCTCCACTCAGCTTTCAGCTGCAAACTCTACACACAAAAGGCAAAGCTGCGACGCAACGCTTGCGACTGCAGCTGGACCAAGTCTCCAAAGCACAATTCGATTTCATTTGCCTGCACATGCATTTGGATAATTTACGATATGCCGGGCACAAACGAACTTTAATGCAGGCGCATATAAAATTTATACATAACATACACATATATATATATATTGTATATAAGTATATAATATAAAAAAATCTATGTATATGAGAGCTTCAAACTCTATCCCTCTTTCTCTCACTCTTATATCATTGGAGCACACATATAATCTGTGCAATTGCTGGCATACTCTCACCCACACACACACACTTACACGCACTAACGCACACGCACTTCTTATGTGGCGCCTTTTATTTGCAGTGTGACCACATGAGCGCTTGAAAATAATTGAAAATACACGCCTGTTCGACGGCCAGGGCTATAGTTGATGTGCTGCGCAGTGTAGTTACCTCTAATTAATGGTCTACCAGATGATACAACAGCTGCAAATGGCAGCCGCAGCAGTGTGATTTGAATGCATAACGGGATCGTTAACGTAACCCCAAAGAACCGTTAAAGCTCAGATTCTGGTGGAAACGGAAATGGGGCTCGGGGAAAACGCCTCCTTTCAAATAACGTAGATCGCTTTTGTTATTATTATTTTAATGATTATAATAATAATAAGCTTACTTAAACTCATGAGAATCACATGGTGCGGCCATATTTAAAAATACGTTTATATTTACGTATTTAATTTTAAAACCAATGTTATGTAAGCTTTTCTTACGTTTTGTTTAAGTCAATATATTTTTGTAATAGACTTATAGAGATCTGTAAAATTATGCAAAGAGTATAAATTTTGAAATAAGAAACGTTAAGCACTAAGAACTTAGATGCCTAGATGTTATTATAATTATTAATATAAGTACAAAAATTATGCTCATTATGATCTTAAATAAAACAAGTAAGAACTTCTAGTCGGGAGTTCCCTGACTAGGGGATACCCTGAGCCCTCTTCTTCCAACACCAAATGCAGATCGCGCTACGCGCTCGTTTGATTTAGTGGTAATAAAAAAAACTGAAAAGAAAAAAAATTGTTCCCTTGGCAGGGTTCGAACTCGCAACTAACCGCACCACTCGCCGCTGCCGCTACTCAAAGTCCACACCAATAACTGAGTTTTAGTGAGAAAAAAACCAATTAAAACGAGAGCGCAGGAAACAATACAATCGCAATTGCAATGCTGTTGATAGAATTCAAAGCAAACACGCATGAATGTGTGTGTGTGTGTACATGTATACAGAAATTCTTGGAATTTGCGCAGCAGTTATGCTGTTAACACGTGCGCACATAACTTTTGTGTTTCTTTACCGATCTTAATGAAATTTTCGACAGTACATCTTATTGCAGAATAGAATAAAAAGAATATTTTTGTATTCTCAAAAATTCAATTGCATACAAATTGTGGCTTAAATTGATTGGCAATACAAGTTGGATAATTAACTTGATTTAAAGCTTTGCGGTGGTGGCGGGGAGGTGGCGATAGGTATGAAATGAAAGCTACTTAACATACATATGTATATACTATGTCAAGTTTGGTGACTCAAGCTCCGAAAACCTAAGAGATTTGCCCAAAAATAGGATTTTGATATCGATTTTTATCGATTACTTGGAAGTGGGGCAAGTTATCGGAACATTATCGGAAACAAACTCGTACCGTAGCTCTTATAGGTTCTGAGATCCCTGCGTTCATACACACGGGCGGACGGACAGACGGACAGACGTATCGACTCGGCTATTGATGCTGACCAAGAATATATATACTTTATGGGATCGGAGATGCTTTCTTCTGCCTGCTCCTTTTATACCCATTTCAGGGTATAAAAATATATAAATAAAATAACAATAAAAGTAGAATGAAAACAAAAGGATGGCATGTTCTGTTTTCCATTCTGATCCCTTAATCCTTACCTGTTAATCTTAATCTTAATCCTTTCACCTGTTCTCTCCTTTCACTCTTTCCCTCTCTCCCCAACTCTCTGAAGTTTTGTGCACATATATGTATAAGAAGAGTACTGTTTAGAGCATATATTGAGGATATAGCAAATCTGTAGCACCTCATCAGAAGAGGTCAATATAAAGCCACAAAGTGCTAAGCTAGCCTAAGTAGAGCTTCAATTAATAGGCCGCCTATACCTTAAAGGGAGTACTTACTGTAGTTTAGCTGCACGCCTAAGTATATCTTGACCTGCTCGTTTCCCCTTCAAAATGCATTTTTCTTTAGACTTCAACTCTGGGTATTTCCTATTGAAGGTTTTCCAGTCTAAAACCTCTTCAAAACTGGCATATTTCCATGAGTACTTTTCCGTTTCTAATAATTGACTAGATGCCACATTTTCATCAAAAGGACTTGCAAAAAATAACCAAGAGGTAGCGGGTGGTTCGTCAATTGCAATTAGTAAACGCAGCTGACATTCGGGTCAACAGGAGGTAGTCGCAGCAGGAGGGGAGGGCAGGGGAGGGGTGTTAGTGGTTCAAATGGAGTTGCCTTTTGAACAATTTCAATTAATTAAAATAAATAATGGAATTATATGCGGTTCGTACGCCGCAAAAGGCGCCTCCCAACCACGCAAACAAGGGGGGGGGGGCGGGGGGGGCTGGTCGGGTCATGGAGTTCGCTCGTCTTATCTAAGCCGAAAGCTGGACCGCCTACATAATCGGATGCAGTAGATGCGGGTGGCTGTGGTGCGCGGTGTGGTGCACGTTGTGGTGCCTGCAACAAAATCAATGCAACTGCGCAAAGCTCGAAGCGTGGCGGCAAAAGCTTTCGCTGCGTAGGGGACGCTGCCGCGGCACCGTGTAGACTTTGGCCAGGCGCAGCCGAAGCCCGTTTAGACTTTCGGCAAGCCCAACTGGAAACTGGAGCACCGCAACGCGGGGGCTGGCACACGGCACACGCACACATCCGGAACGCTGGATACACAGCTGGCGACGTCGGCGGCGACGTCGGCGATGATGCTGCCGCATCTGAAATTGTGTCAGGCAGCGAGGTACACGCCCCAAACGCACCGGCCGGCTGTCCGCACGCAATGCCTCCCCTACCCTCCCCTACCAAACACACCTCCCCCAGCTCTTGACAAACCCGCTCCATTCACCTGGCTGGACAAAATTTAACTGCAGTCGGGCCGCATTAAAGCCAAATGGATCACATTCAAATCACGTTGCCCCGGGGCATGTGCCACCCCCCCCCCCCTCTTTTACCCGCCTTTTACTCGCCCTCATCCGTCACGCAACTGCAGCTGACAAGTAGAACAGCTGCAAGCAAGCAAAAAAAATATATAACGATAAAGAAGGGCTATCTTCGGCACGCCGAAGATTTAATACCCTTGCAGGCCGAACCTTTTCGGTTATCACGAATTCTAAGCACTTTGTGCTTGCTTCTGTCTGGCATACGTCCATGTCCTTGTCAAAAAAAAAAAAGTTTTTCATACAACAACTTAATTTTCGACCGATCGTTCCTATGGCAGCTATATGATATAGTTGTCCGATCTTAATAGGATTTTGCAGATATGTGGGGATCGTAGTAAAACTAATAAATGCCGAGTTTGGTCAAGATATCTTGAAAAACATAAAAATTTTCCATACAAAAACTTAATTTTCGACCGATCGTTCCTATGGCAGCTATATGATATAGTTGTCCGATCTTAATAGGATTTTGCAGATATGTGGGGATCGTAGTAAAACTAATAAATGCCGAGTTTGGTCAAGATATCTTGAAAAACATAAAAATTTTCCATACAAAAACTTAATTTTCGACCGATCGTTCCTATGGCAGCTATATGATATAGTTGTCCGATCTTAATAGGATTTTGCATATATATGGGGAACGTAGTAAAACTAATAAATACCAAGTTTAGTAAAGATAACTTTATAAACAAAAATGTTTTTCATACAAGAACCTACTTTTCGACCGATCGTTCCTATGGCAGCTATATGATATAGTGGTCCGATCCAGCTGGTTTTGACATATGAGCTGCGTGCAACAGAAAGAGGGACTTCTGCAAAGTTTCATAGATAGCTTTAAAACTGAGAGACTAGTTCGCATAGAAACAGACAGACGGACAGACGGACAGACGGACATGGCTATATCAACTCGGCTGTTGATACTGATCAAGAATATATATACTTTATGGGGTCGGAGATGTCTCCTTCTATGCGTTACACATTTCACGACAAAATTATAATACCCTCTGCAAGGGTATAAAAATACGCAAATCTAATTTACGCAAGTCAACGAAAGAAGAAGAATACGAAGAAGAAGCAGAGCAATCGCCCCCAAGCAAATGTCCTATTTAGAATATGGTAACCCCGGCAACCATCCAATTTCAGGCTCTCAATTCAATTCGTGTTATATTATTTACATTATGCTCGACTGAACAAATGCGAAACCCTACGACAATTTGTTCAACATTTCGTCGACATTTCTGTGTGTTTGTTTTATATTGCACACAGAAATTACCCGGCGTTGCCAGGTTCATTGTTGTTCATTTGTTCATGATAATAAAATTGGATTTCTTTATAATTAATATTTAGTTTCCTACACTGACTGACTGATTGACTGACTGATACACTTACTGATTGACTGACTGATTAACTGAGTGATTGACTGACTGATACAGTTACTGATTGACTGACTGAGCAACTGATTGATTGATTGACTGATTGATTGACAGACTGATTAACTGACTGATTTACCGACTGATTGACCGAGTGATTGACTAACTAATTGACTAACAGATTGACTGGCTAGTTGATTGACTGACTGATTGGCTGACTGATACACTTACTGATTGACTGACTGATTAACTGAGTGATTGACTGACTGATACAGTTACTGATTGACTGACTGAGCAACTGATTGATTGATTGACTGATTGATTGACAGACTGATTCACTGACTGATTTACCGACTGATTGACCGAGTGATTGACTAACTAATTGACTAACAGATTGACTGGCTAGTTGATTGACTGACTGATTGGCTGACTGATTAACTTGGCGATAGACTATCTAATTGACTGCTTGATTGTCAGACTAATTGACTGACTGATCGACTGACTGGCTGATTGACTGAGTAATTGACTGACTGACTGAGTGATTGACTGACTGGCTGAATGGATTGACTCAGTGATCAAGTGATTGCTAGCCAACCCACAGACTAAACCCTAAAAGCTTGCAAATTTCAGGCACAAGTGAGAAAAAAAGGCGGAAAGTGATTGCATTCAACATTTTTGGCTGAACATTCGATCGATTTAAACTCACTTTTCAAGTTCTTTGTAAAAATTTATTCGGTCTAATCGGAAACTTTAAAACCAAGCCAAAAGGTAAAGTTCAAGCAAACCAAGCGCTTTGCATAATCAAATTTTAAACTAACTTAAAAAAAAAATCCGTTGCTTAACGCTTGTGATTCGCAACTGGTTCTGGCGATGACAGTTGAACAACCCGTTCGTAATCCTTGACTCCATAACATACTCTGCTGCTGATAGAAGCGTCTGATTACCGAACAGACAACTCACGTGTTTATGCCATCTTTTGTCTGGGTTATTTGTACACAAAAATAAGCGACTTGGTCCACAAAATGCGTACAATTTAGATGGCATTGTGGAGAACATATATTGCGCCTACGAATCGGATTAGTTGGTAGGAAGATGGAGGCAAAAAATAAAATGCTAAACAGTTTACGGTTTGTTGGCCACGAGCTACTTCAACAGGTCGAATGGGAATTGGAGAATGCGATATGCATTTCGCATTTCGCATTTTGCATTCGTAAGAGAGCCGCCCGCTGCCTTTGTGGCTGCCCGTGGCGCCTGTTAACGTAAAGAGGCCGCCCGGAGGCCCGCAACCATATGCGAATATCTTGGCTCACGTGGCATTTTAACGCATCAAATGCATTACGAGGGCGGCTCAAAGTGGTAGACGCAACACAAATATATATATTTATGTAAATTTAATAAAATAAATACCCAAAAAAAAAAAAAAAGCATGTCTCACGAGCCGCTGCACATAAGCTTATTTCAAAAACAGAAGAGAAAATTCAGCGAACGTCGAGTGACTTCCGTTTCCGCAACGCCAGCGGACAAGTACCGTGAAGGGGGTGTGCGCGGGCGTTAGGGGTAGTCCTTAAGCACAAGCTTGTGCAGTACCCCTCGCCATAACTTACGCTAATCAGTTGAGTAAGAATACGAGCCGGAGGCATTCACCTAAATTGTATAGCATAAAGGTACAATAAGTCAGTCTTTAAATCGATCAGTGAGTTTTATACATGATTGAGACACTGACTAGGTCATCAATTAATTAAGTTAATACTGATTGACTGAATAACTGACTGACGGACAGACTGATTAAGGCACAAAGCCAGCCATACGTTACATCAGTCATTCAGTAGCTCAGTCAGTCTCTCCATCAATCAGTTTTATTTAATTAATTAGTCCGTCGGTCAGTTTCTCAATCAAACATATATGCATATCTTTCTTTGCATAAAAAACTGGGAAACTCACCGAGGGACTGACTGATTAACGCACAAGCCAATCCATAAGAAACATCAGTCAGTCAGTCAGCCTCTAAATCAATCAATGAGTTTTATATATGATTAACTGTTCAATCAATAAGTTTTATATTGATTTACTAGCTGGCTAGCAGACTGATTAATGCACAGACCAAGTCATACATCAGTCAATCAGTCGGTCAGTTGGCAAGTCGATATGATTGAGAGACTGACTGACGATGTAAATATATATACCGATATCTATATAATTAGTCAGTCTTTCAATCTCTCAATCAATCATCTATGCATATAAACTTCATTAATAAAGAGACAGACTGACTGACTGATTGAAGCCCAGAACAAGCCATCTCGCAATCAGTCAGTTTTAGATATGATTGTGAGACTGACTAACTAATTTATATATATATATACAAACTAGCGGATATACCCCGGCCTTGCTTGTGGTACAAATGAAATAAATTCTCGCTTTGAAACTGAGTTTTAAACCGATCGGACGGTAAAGAAAAAAACTTTCATACAACCGTTGTTGAAGTAAGCTTTGATTTTGCGAAAAATGTGAAACACGTCTCAAATACTTTTTCATTTAAATCCTAAGAAATTCATATAAAAACGAAACGTTACCCACCAAATCTTTGAACCCCATTTCCACCAAGGAGGGATGTTCTTTTCGAAAAGTGTGAAACATTCATCAAATGAATTTGAACAAAGATATTTGAAAATCAGTTTGAGGCCGATCGGATGATAAACTAAAAACGTTTAGTACAAATGTATTTCCCGATTTTTCCACACATGCGAGTGGAATTTTCCGAAACCCCGTCAAAAGGTAATTAACCCATAGCTTTTACGGCATGGGCTGTGCGTTCACCAACAATCAGTCAGTCGGTCAGTCAGTCAATCAGTCAGAAAAGTTTTATATGTATATGGAGATAATAAGTCAGTCCGACAGTCAGTCTCTCAATCCATCAGCTTTATATCCATAGATATTGGCTGACTGACTCACAGGCCAAACCGCAAGACCTTAAAAAAGTTATTCAAGGACAAATTTCCCAAAGTGTGTGTGTGTGTGTGTGTGTGTGTGCGTGTGTGTGTGTGTGTGTGTGTGTGTGTGTGTGTGTGTGTGTGTGTGTGTGTGTGTGTGTGTGTGCGTGTGTGTGTGTGTGTTCACTTTTGTGCTTGCATAGAAATAAGCTAGAGAGTATGTATTGGCAGCTTGGCGCTGGGCTTAGGGTATCTCCGGATCGAGCATTCCCGACCCGTGTTTAATTCTTTCCTGAACCTTTCAGGATATTTTCATGTTCGAATTCTGCGCATATTACGATATCTATACTAAATGTATATGCTATCAATATATATGCTTAACACTTGACTTCCATTTTCCCAGCTGGATATTAATTAAATAAAATTTTCCCTCAATCGAGTTTGAATTTGATTTATTTTTTGTATATTTATTCAAATATATATATATATGTATACGTTATGCTTTGCAATTTGCGTGCCATAAAAAAAAATTAAGAATGAATTGCATTTCGCATTTGCAGTTTCAATTACACGTTTCCATTTTGGCTGGCAAACAAATTGTCAACTGCAGCCGCCGTCAACTGCTGACGTGATGTATACGCCCCATAAGCCAGCGGCATGCCGCATTCTGTGCCCACACACAAAGTCAGCTGCATTTTCATGCATGAATGTATGCGTGCAAACGGCAAGGGGGGGGGGGGGGCAACGGGTGAAACGGGGGCGGCGATGCACGCAAGCCAATTGTTGCTATCCCGCTCGCACCTTCGGGCATACTACTACGAAGCGCAAGGGTGGGCCAGGGCTGTCGAGGCTTAGGCAGCACGAAAAAAACAATGTGACCAAACAGTGCCCGACTAGCAGATACCCTGTGACATTAGCGTTGAGCTAATGTTAGCAACATTCCAGCTGATTTTGTGTACAGACGTTTGCGTTCTTGAATAACTTGGGTGTTCCATGTCTGATCTTGATGAAATTTTCAAGGCTTTAATATGCCACAAAAAGCTGTGTAAATATCCGTGCCCAGGGCATAGCGTCCAAAATTTAGGCACGGAGCTAGGTATTCAAAACATAAAACATTCCTAATATATGCGAAATTTATTTAGTTTCTCATGTCTCAAAAACGAAAAATGTTTTGGTTTTATTACGAAATATATTCTAAAAATGTCAAGGCTGCAATTCAGACGAACGAAGGAATATATGTACATATGCTTACAAACGCACGCATAGACCTATTATACCTGTACTTAACCATTTTTTACAGAGTATAAACATGAAAGAAGCAAAATAAACGACAAATCTAACGATGCGTTGGATGCTGGAATATTTGCATTCGAAATTGAGAAATTTCCTCTTTAATATTTTTGCAAGTGTGTGCTAGAGTGTGTGTGTGTGTGTGTGTGTGTGTGTGTGTGTGTGTGTGTGTGTGTGTGTGTGTGTGTGTGTGTGTGTGTGTGTGTGTGTGTGTGTGTGTGTGTGTGTGTGTGTGTGTGACACCAAAGTGCCACGAGTATGTTGTGGAGAAAAGTGCTTGGCTGGCAGATATCCTGTAAAGTACAGTCTACCTTATGTAATTTTATAAACGTAACTAATCTATATAGATAAATACACCTGATTCCATATACGAAGTCATTAGCTTCCATTGTCTGTAAAAATATAGAATCTATTTTATACATATTTTATATATATTTTTTTAAATTTATATTTATATAAATTTTTTTATAATTTTGTTTCTTTTATCCAATATAACATCAAATTTTCAACAGTTTTCGCTAAATTATTTCCTAAATAAATTTCGAATAAAATGAAATTTAGCTAAACGGCAGTTGGTAACATTTAGTGAGTGTGTCCTGTACATTACATTTGTTAACACGCATTTACGTATAAAGGATGTATGCATATAAAATACAGGGTGACATTTCTAGAGCAACGCCTCAGGCACAGTTACAGTACAGTACAGTAATGCCTGCCCAAGATGACCAATGCCATTGTTAGAATTTTCAGAGTGTGTAATTAAGGTGCTATTCAAAATTTAACAATAACTAATCTTTCAAGTTATAATTAAAAATTTGATATCTGAGAGAGTTCCCGACTAGGGAATACAAAATTAAAGATACTTAAAATATATATATACATATATATATATATATATGTATATGTACTATATATGATGCTGATCAAGAAAATATATATTTCATGGCTTCAGGGTATAAAAATCAGATAGACGAACTAACATGGATCAAGAATATATAAGAGAGAGAGAGAGAAATATGATAGAGATATAAAGCGCTACAGTGAGGAATAAAGAGAAAGGAAAAGGCTTAAAGATAATCGGTTGATATACCTTGGCATATCTTAAATTTATGCCAAAAATACAATTACAAATAATAAATTTTAATAGTTAAAAATATATGCGGAGTTTATTTTATAGTTTGAGTGCGACAAACTATGCAAATATCTCTTCACATTCGTAGGTGTTCTATGCATTTTTCTATTTTCTCTTCAAGTTTTATTTGTATTCATTTATTTAGAAGGAACACCCTGTTTATTTGGAGGCTGCTGCCATGCAAATAATTTGCACATTGCTGGAATAAATAAACCAAGCGAATAAAATTCGCCAAAGCAAGAAATGCACAGAATTGAGGATACGTTTGAGGGTGTAAGCGTATTCAGCGGCAAGCCGAAGACTAAATACCCTTGCAGATATTTGGCTTTAGCAGATATGTCCGAATTGTGCAGCTCGCAAATGCTGAGTTTGAAGAAAATAGCGCGGAAAACCAAATTCTTTGCCATACAAAAACTCAGCTTTCGACCGATTCTTTCTATAAAATATAGTTGTGCGATCCAGATATGATGTGGCTCATATATACGAAGCATAGGTTGGACGTAGATATCGTAAAACAAAAAAGTTTTCCATACAAGAACCAACTTTTCGACCGATTTTTCCTATGGCAGCTATATGATATAGTTGTCCGATGTTGATAGGATTTGGTATATATATGAGGAGCATAGTTAAACTTATAAATGCCGAGTTTGGGCCAGATATATTGCTAAACAAAAAAGTTTTCCATACATGAACCAACTTTTCAACCGATCTTTCCTATGGCAGCTATATGATATAGTGGTCCGATGTTGATAGGATTAAGTATATATATGAGGAGCATAGTTAAACTTATAAATGCCGAGTTTGGGCCAGATATGTTGCTAAACAAACAAGTTTCCCATAGAAGAACTAAATTTTGAACCGATCTTTCCTATGGCAGCTATATGATATAGTGGTCCGATGTTGATAGGATTTAGTATATATATGAGAAGCATAGTTAAACTTATAAATGCCGAGTTTGGGCCAGATATATTGCTAAACAAACAAGTTTCCCATAGAAGAACTTAATTTTTAACCGATCTTTCCTATGGCAGCTATATGATATAGTGGTCCGATGTTGATAGGATTTGGTATATATATGAGTAGCATAGTTAAACTTATAAATGCCGAGTTTGGGCCAGATATATTGCTAAACAAACAAGTTTCCCATAGAAGAAATTAATTTTTAACCGATCTTTCCTATGGCAGCTATATGATATAGTGGTCCGATGTTGATAGGATTTAGTATATATTTGAGGAGCATAGTTAAACTTATAAATGCCGAGTTTGGGCCAGATATATTGCTAAACAAACAAGTTTCCCATAGAAGAACTTAATTTTTAACCGATCTTTCCTATGGCAGCTATATGAAATAGTGGTCCGATGTTGATGGGATTTGGTATATATATGAGGAGCATAGTTAAACTTATAAATGCCGAGTTTGGGCCAGATATATTGCTAAACAAACAAGTTTCCCAAAGAAGAACTTAATTTTGAACCGATCTTTCCTATGGCAGCTATATGATATAGTGGTCCGATGTTGATGGGATTTTGTATATATATGGGGAGCATAGTTAAACTTATAACTGCCGAGTTTGGGCCAGATATATTGCTAAACAAACAAGTTTCCCATAGAAGAACTTAATTTTGAACCGATCTTTCCTATGGCAGCTATATGATATAGTGGTTCGATCCGGACGGTTCCGACATATGTCCTGTCTGCAACAGAAGGACGGACCTATGCAAAGTTTCAAGGCGATAGCTTCAAAACTGAGAGACTAGTTCGCATAGAAACAAAGAGCTGGCCAGACGGACGGATGGACAGAGGGAATGGACAGACGGACGGAGGGACAGACATGGGCATGGCTATATCAATTCAGCTGTTGATGCTGATCTAGAATATACATACTTTGTGGGGTCGGAGATGTCTTCTTTTATGAGTTACACATTTTATGACAAAATCATAATACCTTTAAAAAGTGTATGTGTGTGTGTGCGTGTGTGTGTGTGTTTGGAAGAACTCAACCTGGCAGCAAAGGACCCAATCCACAAATCAGCCCACCGCAGGGCAGGCTCTCCATGTGGAATACCAATGCTTATATGTGCGTGTGTGTGTGTGTGTGTGCGTGTGTGTGTGCGTGTGTGTGTGCACGTGCGGCCATTAGGAAATTAGTGATGCTCGAAGCAGCAACAACAATCGTCACTTTTGGGCCACATTTGAAGTTTGGGCGAAATTCATTTGAAAGACTCGAATTTGGGCACAAGCGAACAGCTCTTGTGTGTACAGTAGACGCACGCTAAGGGTGACCACAGTGAAAGACAACCAATGCACAACTCAGGCAGATTGATGAAAGTTTTTATTAATATTATATAAGATATAAGCACACACAAACACCGGCAAAGCAAAAAGTCGCGACTGGTTTACACGTGTCCGTTATCGGATAACAGACTGTACTCAAAAATTGCCGCCAAGGTTTCTTCAAAGGGAAATGAGTGTGGAATTCGTGTATTCAATTGCATAATATTGGAAACATATTATATTGGATATTACAAGCTTAAAAAACTAAACATTTTATTTAAGAAAAATCAGAAAGATATTTTATCTTAAGTTTTGGATTTTAAGTAATTTTTGCCTATAGATCTCAACTTATTTCGAGGTCATGGATTTATTACATTCCAAGCTTCTTCGATTTTCAGTTTCTTTTGAATCTAAAATTTCGTAAAATGGCAGAAAAAAAACAGACACTTCTTTTTGGCAAACACTTAAATACTTATATATAAGGCAATACCCATGGCCCTCTATTAGGCGGACACAACTCTTGAGCGGACAAATACCAAATGACAATCTCTGTGCGTGCCAGAGAGTTTTTACTGTGTACATATATTCATACTTACAATTCTTTTCATTTATTTAAATGAAGAATAAGTATTTTTATTTGTCAAACAAATTTTGGGTTATGAGAGTTCGTTTCAAATTGAACTCATGAACCGACGCGTGCCCGTTCGCGAGCGTTCACTGTACCAGTCAAACACGAAGCGTAAAGCCACGCATAAGCCCCAATTAAAGAAAACCCAAAACAAACATAAATCCCGCTAAGACGCAGTTGGGGGAAATAAATTGTATCAATCCGATATTGGACACGCCTTTGTCCGAATCTCCGGAGAGTCAGAAAAAGGCGAACTGATTTCTAACTCTTAACTCTTAAGAATTTATTTGAATTAACAGCCGGCAGCTGTTGACATCTCGTTAAGCGACCAACAAAATTGTAGTTGAAAGAGGGAAAATAAAATAAGAATAATTATTTGGAACTTAATGTACAACAGATATCGAAATTTGCTTAGCTTGGAATGAATTATCTATCCGGTAATATTGCCCGGCGGCAGATCACCGGCCACCGCTTGGGTGGATAATTTGGGTAAGGCGGCCTTCGGCAGCGGTGCGGGCGTTGGATTTGCGGCCAACGCCGCTTCCGGTGGACTGTGAAAGAAGTAGAGCAGAAAACCGGCGGCCAGTATAATATGGGCGCCAAGTATGCCAATGATAAGGAATAGCGAAAACTTCGAATTGCGCAGCGCGGGCGTCAGCACAGAGATCAGCACCGTGCCGGAAAGCATAGCGGCCGTTATAACGAGCAGCCACTGTAGCAATGAAATCTGCAAATTGAACACATTTAATACAATCTCACATAATTGATATGCCAAATGCCCGGGGCACGCACATTGATCACCCAGAGCACGGAGACGGGTATATATATGGCCAGGCTATAGCCATAGATGCACATGAGCGACAGCAGGCTGGGCGTATAACTGGCCTGCTAGAGCAAGACAGAGAATAACAATGAAAGAGAGGAGAGCAGGCAATAATTGTGAGTGTTTAACTAACGCTGTCCGTTTCGACGGCATCCGCTTCGTCCACAGGCTTGAGGCTGTACTTGAACAGAGCCCAGAGCACGGCCGGCAATATGTTGGCATACAGAAAGATGCAGGTGGCCGCATACGAGACCAGGTGGAAATTGTAGTGCCAATGGTAGCTATCGTTCGCCTGCTGCAAATAGCTGGCAATATTGCCGCTAATCGCTATCGAGAAGATCTGAAAACGAAGCGCATGTGAGTGCATATCAGGGGCGTGACTGCTGGTGACGTGCTTTACCAGCGTTACGGTTATCCAAAATGGACCATACAGATCCGGATTTTCGCCGATGTTCATGCGCAAATAGTTGGCAGCGGCCCGCTTCGGTACCATTGAGTTCACAATGCGCTCGAGCACCATATAGGTGTCCACGTTGAAGAACTGCTGATAGTACTCCATGGTCAGAAACGAGAGACGTGCACCGCCTGCGGCTCCATCCGCTGAGGCGCCCGATGCCCCGGCTGGGCCAGCGCCACCGCCGACCATCGTTTGGGCCGAGTTGCTCATATCGTAGATAAGATCGGAGAGCGGATCACCACGTTGACGCTGTGCGTTAAAGTTGCCACCGCCGCCGCTGCCGCTGCCGCCGATGTTTCCGCTGCCGCCGCCGCCGCTGCCGCCGCCAGTTGCATGCGTTGGCGAGTTAACATTGATTTGTGCTGGTGTGCCGCTGTTAGTTGCGCTATAGTCGCGAAACTGTAGCAAATCATCGGCGGTTGGCGTTTCCATATCTCGCTGATGGCACTACAATATAATTTGTTCACGCTCTATACAAAAATTACACGTATTTATCGCAGTGCCTATTTGTTTTTCTCGTTCTTTTTTTTTCTCACACTCATACGTCAGCTGTTTACTTGGCGCGTGCGTGTGACCATATCGTATTTGTATGCAACACTTTTGGTATTCGGATTTGGTATTTTTCCTGCAACAACTGACAACACATTTGTTTTTTGGTCAATTTTTGCATCACTTTTTTATGCTATCATTTAACTATGATTAACACTTAAAAAGCACGCCAAAAAGTCGTTGTGAATTTTAAAAAATGTATCGATAGATTTCAATTATAATCGATAGTGCTGCGCTATGCAGCACTGCTTGCCTTGCGTCGTCAGCCAACACTTTTTGCAGCTGCAGTACAAAACAATATTCGCAGCTAGTAAATTTCCACATAATTTACTAAATCGAAGAAAAACTAGTGAAAATAAGAGATTTAATTTTCCTAAAAGGTGTAGATCGCGCGGCAGACAAGTGAGTGAATTGCTTGCTAATCAAACGACAAGCCAACCGTGTTAGCGCCATAAACAAATAGCCCCGCTCCCCACCCAAAGTACACCCCAAATGCCAGTTAAAAATGGCGAATCGGATGCGGAGGGCGACGTCTCTGGTGCGGAGTCGGAGCGCTCGAACTCCAGCCAGGCACACGACACCTCCGACGAGGAGGAGGAGGAGGCAAACGAATGCGATTCCGATGATTCCTCCGAAATGGATGCCAGCGAAATTGAGCTGCGCCGCGCCGAACACATAGAGGATCTGGGTAAGCAGAAAAATTGGCGCCAATTCATGACCACATATTACTGACCGATCTCTACAGCCAGCCTCGAGCGGCAATTTAGCCAACTGCGCGAACAATATTATTACGAACGCATCAGCCTCATTGAACAGCAGCTCTCAGATGTACGTTCCGGCCGATCCGAGGAGTTTGTACAGCCGCAAAAGGAGCTCGACAAAGTGTATCGGACGCGCATTGAGGTCGCCGATGTGCTGCGCAAGTTCCGCCTGCAGAATATCGAACACAAATATCTGTCCGAGGAGCAGGCAGCATCCCAGCACTTTGAGGTAAGTGTTCAGGCTTTTCTTTGGGGCTGCAATATTTTAAACAACTTTTGCCTTGCCAGAGCGAGAAACAAATGGCAGCGGATAATTTGCGCGAAGATCTAATGGAGCGCATACGACGTCTCGAAGAGGACCGACACAATGTGGACATCTCCTGGGATGATTGGGGCAATGACAAGCGGCAGAGCAAAGTACGTGGACCTGGACGCAAAAAGGCCGTCACCGTCACCGGCCCCTACGTTGTATATATGCTGCGCGAGGAGGATATTATGGAGGACTGGACGATTATACGCAAGGCGCTGAAACGTTCCTCCACGGCGGCCGTGACGGCAACGGCGGGCGGTGCCCCAACAACGCCGGTCGGCGTTAGTGGCCTGGTGGGCGTGCCGCTAACGCCCACAGCCATGGCGGGCGCCAATGGATAACGGTGGCGTGCCGCTGCCTATGCCCATGCCCGTGCCCGTGCTCGTGCACGTGCACGCAACAAGGAGCTTACCTGATGGCAGCGTAAAGTAGCAAATGCTCTCATACCCAGACCCAAACCGCGTTACTCCTGTTACTCCTCGCTGCCCCCATTATGATGATGTTGATGTTGATTATGATTGTAATAATCACACGCTCGATTATTGTTTCGAGCCATTATGCTTCTACACTCTTATTGTCTAGTTTATAAACAACAACAACAACAACAGAATGTCAATCCCCCAGAGAAGCCCCAAGCAAATACAATCCCACAATTAATCTTAAGTCAACATTGTAGTATAAATTTACACAAACATATATGCATATATGTATGTATGTATGCATGCATATGTATTTCTATACGCGCATAACTTTGTATATATAGCTGTATAGAGCGCTAATATCCTATCCCCCGCCCATCCCTGCAGCGTCTCTATCCATACTGTGTAATAAAGCATATAAACTATTATATGCTATAATGATATATATATTTAGACATATATATATATATACATATAAGTGTAGCGTATAAAGCCACAGATCTGTACACTAAATAAAGCCAATTTTTTTCTCATTACTGTAAAGCGAAGCGAACTCTTGTTTCTTGATCAGTTCAAGCTGAAAATATAAATGTTATGTAACTTTTAAGTAAGTATTTTAGATATATATATCTATATATACTATATATATATATATATTATATTATTGTGTTTTACGTAGTTTTTCCCACTCGTTTTTTGGATTCGTTTAGATCCATTTACTATTAATATTTATATATAAATATATATATATATATATATATATACAGCTCTATGTCTGGTCTGTTTGATCATACTCGTATTTATAATATTCAAATTATTAAACAATAGCCCAAACCGTAAAATTTGCATTATTAACTTTTAGATTCCGCTAAAAGTTTCACCCTCAAATGCGGAAAATTTGTGGAAACAATTGCATGCAATTTGTTTGTTTAGCATTCGATCAAATTGAAGCTTATTTACAAAAAACGTTTATCAACATTCACTGGAGACGTCCTGACCTAGAAAATCCATGTACCCCCATCCCACCCCGTCATCTTTGATTTCGTGGGATCCTGGGTTTTGTGGATCAAAAGTTGAATAATATATCAAAGGATCTGGCTTAGGGGCAAGGTAAAGATGACAATAGCTTCTAAACAGGGTTCCAGCTTAAAATCAACAGAAAAGCTTAAGAATACATGAACTATTCCCAACATTGGATCAACGAAAAGGATGAAACAACATTTTAAAGATCGATCAAAGACAAACTCTACCAGAAAAGGATCGAGTCAGTTTATTGTGTCAATTCCACATAAAGATCAAAGAAGTTTCTCATATATAAATATATAGTTAACAGAGAGACGAAAAATTGGAAGACTTCTGCTCGAATGGGAATCTCTAACAAACTTTTAGGATGGCTAACCCAATTATTGAAAGCTCCACGACAAATGGACAAAATCTGAACATAAGTACATACCAAATGCGGCATATGGAGTCCAGAGTCCCGACTTTATATGAATTATGTTTATTGACAGTAACTTGCAAGCAATCAAATGGTTTAAACTAAAATCCCAACGTCTTGAGATGCTCCCGCAGCAGGTCCACATAGTCGCCGTGGATGTGTATCTGGCCGCTCAGCTCGTTGACGCGCGTGGCGCACAGTTTCCCATTGCGGGCGCGCTCCACAATGGTGCGCAGTTCGCGCTCCAGGGCCCAGATGTCGCCCTGGACGCGCCGCACCACGGTGAGGCGACGCTGGCCGCGGAAGCGTGTATGCAGATAGACGGGCACCATGTGGTTCTTGGTGCGGGCCACGAAATAGCCGCTGGCCTGGCCGTCGGACTTTGGGGGCTGCCAGCCGGAAGGGTAGGCCGGCTTGGCAGTTGGCTGTGGCACTGTGGTTGGGGGCAGCAGGCGCTCCACAAACTTCCATTCGGCCGGATTGTGCAGGACCTCAACCTCTGGATACTGTTCGAGCGGCTGCACCGCGCGGGACGAGCGGAAACTGGACAAACTGGCGGGTTGTGTGTGCAGCGAGCGCACCAGCTGCAAATGGTATTTGTGGTAAGGCGGTGATTGCTTGTTGCCTGAGAGTCGCACTCACCTGTGTCAGTCTGTGCTGCAGCAGGCCGTTGAGCATTACTTTTGCGCTGGCTGCCATATTTTTCAGTTAAATTGATTTCCAGCAAAAGGAAAAACACGAAATTCTGTTACATATGCGCCGAGTGAACCACAGTGTGCGGAACTAGTTCACGGCGGCACACTAGCCAAACGGTTGAAGCGTTGCCACAGCGCGTTTTCAGTGCTGTAAAGAGCGCCATTTCGTTATTGGCGCGGCGGCACACAGAATCGGCGGCTCAACAGTTGAAGCGTTGCCACAGCGCATTTTCAGTGCTGTAAAGAGCGCCATTTCGTTATTGGCGCCTTTTTGTGCATACATACCTACATGTGTACTTGTGTGTGCTTTCAAAAACTTGCATTTCGCGCGCCTGCACGTGAGTGTGTGTCTGTGTGCGTTTGTATGCAACAAATGCCACCAGCGACGTCATCGTTAGAGCCAAAGCTTTTTGCACACACTCACACAAATGTACATATGCAAACACAAGCTTATTTTAATCATTGCCGCTGCAGCTGCTTCGTTAGCTGTTGTTGCCGTTTTTCCCATATATATTTTTTTGCTGCATTTGATGTTGATTCTAGCAGCAGCCGCCGCTGCCGCCAACCGTTTGGCATTGTTTACGTTGCAGCTTTTATTTGTCAGCTTTTTACGCTCAGTTTCGGTTTCAGTTTTCTCGGCGCTTTCGTTGCGACAAGTTGTTGCTGTTGCCCATTTACAAAACAAAAAACAAAAAAATTAAAATAATAAAACAAAAAACCCACCACAAGCAAAACTATTAATTTTTTTTATTTAATTTAATTATACCGTTCGTTGCATTTGCCCGCTGCAATTTGCGCCGCTGCAGCTGCTGTTGCGCGAGTGAGAGCGAAAGAGAGAGAGAGAGTGCGAGAGCGCGCGCAATATCTGAAATTGTTTTTGTTGTTGTTGTTGTTGTTTTTTTTTTTTGTTTTTTGCGATAGCAAAAAATAGGCGTGTAATGTGTGTTTCGCTAGCTCCTGCTGCAATTGTAACGGTGCCGCGGCAGTGTGTCAGTGTTGTAAAGCGTTAGCATGGCACGCAAGGATGATCCCGTATTCAATGTGAAATTCGTGCAGCTGGTGGAAAATCAGGCATGCCTATGGAACTATACACATCCGGGCTATAGCAAAAAGGAGGAGGTGCAGAAGGCCTGGCAACATGTGGCCAATGAAATAAAGGATACAGGTGCAAAAATACACACATGCATTAATATCTGCATATGTGTGTGTGTGTGTTTGTGTGTCCGTGTGCAAATACATATGTACGTGCTGCAGGCTAAAAACTTTTCATTTCGCCTGCTGCTGCACTTGTAGATTTCCATTTCCATTTTCGTTTATTTTTTTATTATTTGCAATTGCGTGCTCATTTGTTGTGCAAATGTGTGCGTGTGTGTGTGTGTGTGTACTGGCGCGCGCCTATGATGCAAGCTTTTTGCTGCTGCTGTTGCTGTATGCATGTGTGTGTGTGTGTGTGTGTGTGCGTGTGATTTCAATGCAATCGCAATTTGTAGTCGTGCCAACTCGCTTGCACTCGACGCTTAAATGCCTAACATGCGTGTGTGTGTGTGTGTGTGCGTGTAGGTGTGTCACTGTGTCACACACAGCATAGCTGCGCGCGGCGTTTGCATGCAATTAGTCGCTGTTGCTGCGGTTGTTGTTGTTGCTGCTGCTGCTGCTGCTGCTGCTGCTGCCTGCCTGCTTTTGGCATGTTATTAAAAAAAAAAAAAAATTCAGCAACTGCAGCGCAGTGGAAATACCCTGCATGTAATCGGCTGCAGGCTTAACCAGCACTTGTTGCCGCACACCGCTGGCATGCTGTGTTTTACAGCACTGCACATGCTTTTCAATGCTTATATTTTTTATGGGAATTACAGTCTCTCGGCAAATGCCAGGCAATCCATGCTTAAATTTAGTTTCATATTTCGCCAAAAAAAAAACTGTCTATTTTTATGGCACTTATACGCTTTTAAGGTTATGTTCCTTAAGAATTTGACTATTTTAAGGTTATGTTTTGGCGTTCGTTGAGGGGCGAATTATTATGTTTAAGTTTTGGCTAAACAGAATATTACTTAGAAATGCTGTAAGTTTTATATAAATATTATTCGTTTGCAAAACTTACCATTGATATAAGAAAGCTTTTTATAGTTAGTTACATTATAGACCAGAATATGAAATGACTGAATTATTAGAGATTGAATAGGCAAGAGATTGGATAAGGAATATTGCATAGTAGACATGCACCAGAGTCTAGGGTATTATGCACTTTGATTTATTGTAAATATGCGGGAGTTTTTAGTCTGGCTTCAACTATTTGCCATAGACTCATGATGTTGGAAATAAACCAAGAATTTTGGAGTTAAGAGCCTGAAGAAATGGGAACTAGCCGGAAATATAACTAGGATATTTAAGTACTCAGAAGAAGTAGTTTTATCCAGCTGTAGCCTTAGTTTTCTAGGCACACGGAATTGCTTGTGCCCTACTAAGTATATAGGGTATTCCGGAGTCGCGAGGTTCCTCAAGTTCCTGCTGCTTATTTGCTGAATTCCTTCAGCAGTATTAGTTAGCTCATGACTGCATCGAGTGCCAAATTAACAAATACATCCATTTACGTCCATTGCAGTGCGTAACTCCCGGGAACGTTGGCGCACCATACGCAGCAGCTTCTTGCGATCCCTGAAGGCGGCGCGCACCCAGACGGGTCGGGGCAAACGCAAATACTATTTGTCCAAGTATCTGCAGTTTCTGATACCCTACACAAAGTCGCGCGCCTGCCACAAACAGTTGCCCGCCCAATCGAACGCCACGCCCAATCCCAATGCGAGTCCCAATCCCGGGGGCATGGTCCTGCGCAAGCCGAGCACCTCAACGACGGCGGCAACATTTCTGGCTGCCGCTGCGCTCAGCACGCAGCCAATGACGCGCATTGGACACATGCGGCTGCTGGAGCATCATCATCATCATCATCAGCATCATCAGCAACATCATCAGCAGCAGCAGCAGCAGCATCATCATCAGCATCAGCATCAGGAGGTTAACGAGGGCGACGACAACACCAAAGACAGCAATGGCAGCCGGCCGGCCGATGTGCAGGTCTCCGAACAGGAGGAGGAGGAGGAGGAGGAGGAGGATGAACCGGAGCACGAGCACGAGCACACGGAGACAGACGCCAGCCTAGCGCAGACACCGCTGCGCCTCCAGGCCATCAAAGTGGAGCAGCAGCAGCAGCAGCAAAATGCTGACAAAATTGTTGCTGCAGCTGCGCAGCATTCGCTGGTCACGCTGCCAGTTACAATGGCTGCGGCGCTGCGCAACAACATGGACTGGACGGTGGCCGAGTGGCTCAAAGGCAGCGGCAGCCAGTTGCAGTTTCAGCATCTGCACAACAACAACAACAACAACAGCAGCAGCAGCAACAACAACAACAACAACCACCATCATCATCATCAGCTTCAGCATCAGCACAGCAACATGTTGACGCATCTTGGACACGCGGCAACAACGCCGCCAGCTGCAAGCACACCTGCACCCGCAGCAGCAGCAGCAGCAGCGGCAGCGGCAGCACCTGCAGCCGTTACGCAGCCGGATGCGGATTATTCGTTTCTGATCAGCCTGCATCCGTATCTGAAGGAGATGAGCGGCAAGCAGAATCGTCGCTTTCGTCAAAAGGTTGTGGGACTCATTGACAATGTCCTGGACAATGTGGATGTTTAGACGCAGGCAGCACAACACAACATCAACAAACAACAAACAAAAACAACCGACAGTGCCCATTTGTTATATATAGCAACTAAATGTACTTGTATTGTTTAGGCGTTCAACGCAATTATTGCATTGCTTTTGTTAAAGTTAAACACACAATCTCACACACACACACACATTTGTTATATGTAAAAAAATAGAAGAAAGAAAAATAAACAACAAGAAATATGTATGTAATGAAATGGAAATAAAACGCTTTTCAAATGTATCGAACGCATTTTACAGCACTGCCAGCAACTGAGCGTTGCCAGACAGCAATTTGACCAGTTCGCGCACCAGTTGCCCGCATCAGCTGTTTTTTAAAGCTTAGGGGCAGCGCTGTGCGCCAATTATTACTAGAGATTAAGACAAAAAAAAAAAAACAGCAATGTTAACGTTTTTTGAATATTAATAACGTGCTGGTCTAACTGAAGCCAGACACATAACCCATTTCAATAAAAGTAGGTAGCGCCGCTGCCTATGTTTGCGTGAGTGCGTGCGTGTGTGTGTGAAGTGTGCATGTGATGTAATTTGCTGAGCAGATAACGCGAATCTTCAAAGCTATTGTTAATGTTGATAATTATTATATAAAAGCAACACTGTGCACACACACACACACACACAGTCACATTTTGGAGAAAGTTGTCGTAGTAGTTAATCAATTGTTATATTCGCGCGCACGTTCTGCTTACGTAGGTGGCGTCCAGCAGGAGAGTCGCACGGTCGGGTCGACAGCGTGAAGGAGGATTTAAATAGATAATCAACATGAATAAATGCTGCATACAGACACAACAGGCCACGATCACAAAGTCGTCCAATATTGTTGACATATACAGCAGCGCCAACAGCACCACCAATTGCAACGGCAGCAGCAACGGGAGCAGCGGCAGGAGCATGTCCAACGATGATGACTATCCCGTGACCATCACAGATGCGACACGAGCTCAGATTGAGAGGCGCGTCCGTACTGCCTATGACTTTTTTGACCAGACCCTGCGGCTCTACGATGTCACACAGTTGATATTCTGCTTTAATGGCGGCAAGGATTGCACCGTGCTGCTGGATCTGCTGATGCGCTATTGCCGGGAGCATGGCATCGCCAGCCGTGAAATACCGATGCTCTATATTGAGTCGGATGATTCGTTTGCCGAAATTGATGATTTTGTTGTGCACTGTGTGCGGCGCTACGATGTTAATCTAATTAAATATAAGGACTCGCTGAAGGTGGCGCTCACCCACATGACGGAGGATATGCCGCGCATAAAGGCCGTCTTTGTCGGCAGTCGCAATACGGATCCCTACTGTCAGCATCTTCAGCCCATGCAGGTTTGTCTCGCTTTCCTACTCTTTCTCTCTCTCTCTCCCTCTCGCTCTGTTTTGTACAGAATGTAATTTTTTGATGATTTGCAGAAAACGGACAGCGACTGGCCGGATATAATGCGTTTGAATCCTTTGCTGGAGTGGAGCTATCAGGATATCTGGCATTATATTCACATGCATAAGGTGCCCTATTGTCAACTGTATGCGCAGGGCTACACATCCATTGGCTACAGGTCCAACACCTTGCCCAATCCGCATTTGAAGCACAACAGCTGCTCTGCGTCGAATCCTGCTGCTGCCGTTGCCTGCTTCAAGCCCGCCTGGGAGTTAGCCGATCCCACAACGGAGCGTGCCGGTCGCCTTAATCGCAAATAGCCGACACTTTGCCGCCTCTTAAAACTAGTTGAATCCGCTAATAGTGCAATTGTATTGTAAATATCTTCATCTATTCTTTTTTATCTCAAAGAAATTTGTACATATGTTTCTATATAGAATCAGGTCGTTATGTACTTAACATACAAGTGTGTATTTAAACACACAATATAGTACTTATCTATATATATATACATGCAATTATCTGCACCTATGCATATTGTGGTGTAGCTTTGCACTAGCATTCATTTCACGGCACACCCATTTTCGAGTTAACTGCAAGGCTGTTTGCAGCTGTTGGCAATTTTCTGCTAAAAATTTGAAACCGCAAACCTATTAAACGGTTAGGCCGTGTCGTGTGTCAAATTCGCCTATATACAGTGAAGCCTGCACAAGTTGAACACAACACATACGCTAGCTAGCTGTCGTAACATTCGGGTAACAGTTTTCAATCATGTAAGGTTTAATGTTAGCTGTAATTAAAACTAACTTTCGGCGCAACAGTATCTAATGTCCAAGTTAACATAAACAGAACGACAATTATAACATGCATGACAAATGTTTACAAGTAGCTTTATGCCGAGTGCCCTTAGCGTTTAAATAGCCCATTTAAATGAAATACAAATTAAATTCTGTGGGCAGTTAACATTTTTATATATATACAGAATTATCCATCATAGTGCAACGAATATTGCTTGAAAATAGCTTTAAAACGGATTTAAGTGCTAGACATACATATAAGATAGTTGACACAGTTTGTGATTTGTAATGGCATTATAATAAAATTTATATAAAAAACGAAATTCAAAATCCAGTCTGTTTCAATAGAGACATGCCTAAGAGTTTGAATTGCCTCTGGTATTTAGTTCTTAAATATATATAGATTAAGGAAGTGGTTAAGAGTCTTGTGCCATCAATTGAGGCGCAAGGACTCGAAGCGCAGATAGTCGGATTGCTGTGCCGCCTGCTGCTTCTTGTCGGCAATGCGGGAGCCGAACTGTATGGCCCGCTTCTTGAGCAGCACCGCCTCGCGCAGCCCAAGACTGTAGCCGTACAGGCGCAGCAGCAGCTTATCGCCAACGCCCTCGGGCAGAGCGTAGCAGCAGCGCTGCTGCGGCGCCAGGGAGCGCACAAATCGGGCCAGATGCTCCTCGATGAAGGGAGCGCGCGCCGTCTTGCCGCTGTCCGCAATGATGCGATCATCGCGCGCCAAATTGCGCGCCGGTATGCGCTGCCAGTCCATGTCCAGCTCATGGCGCAGGGCCAGCTGACGGGCGTGCCCGTCGCTGCCGGCACGCCGCCAGGCGTTGCGATGCCGCGTATAGCCGCCGAAGAGCTCATCGGCGCCGCTGCCCAGCAGCGCGACGCGTGCCGTTGATTGGGGCGCGGCGGCGGCAAACCAGAAGGCACAGCCCAGGCACTCGTCCAGCACCGTTTGCAGCGGATAGATCAGCTGGCGTATGTGGCTGCTCAGCTGTTGCTGCAGCTTCCGGCGGCTGACATTCACCTGCAGCAGCTGCCAGTTGCGCTGCGGGCACAGACTCTGCAGTTCCGCCAGCGATTGTAGCGCAGTCTGGCGATCCGGCACATCCCATTTGCTCTCTAGTTGCCGATTCTGCCCAGCTGCTGTTGCAGTCGGCCGCTCAAAGGCCACATTGATGAGCTCGATGGGCTCCGTTTGCGGCACATATTTGTCCGCGATCAGCGCCAGAATGCTGCAGTCTATGCCGCCCGAGAACAGTATGGAGATTTTGGCATGCGCACAGCCGCCAGATGTGGCACACTTGCGACAAATGGGCGCCGTATGCAGCACACGTGCCGCCACCGAATGCTGCAGCAGTTCATCCAATTTGCGTAATGCCTGCTGCACAGGCGCATGGTCCAGCAAACGCATGTAGAGCGGCTCCAGCTCGACTGTGTCAGCGGCTAGCTCGTATAGATCGTAGCTGGGCACCGCCTGCGTCGTGTCGAGCAGCCAAGTCGGCGCTATTGGACGCTCCAGCATTGTGCTCCAGTGCATGGCAGCGTCCAGTGTCGCCAGCTGTTGCTCTGTGTCCTTGTTTAGCGGCTGCCAGGGATATAATGTGCACTTGTCGAGCTCCGCCACGCGCAGCTTGTAGAGGCCCAGTGGCGGCAGCTCCATTGACGCAGCCGGCGCCTGCTGCTCCAGGTGGCACGAGGTGCTCATCAGCTTGAGGCAATGCGTGTGTCGCTCAATGATCAGCGAATTTCTGCCCAGTGCGTCGCGGCAAAAGTATAGAACTTGGTCACGTCTGTGGGAATCGGTTATATCAATTATGATTTATACTGGTTTCTAGGGTATTTGTATACCTGTTGTACAGGATCAGGCAGTAGGGTCCTTCGAGCTGCTGCAGCAGCGCCAACAGCTGCGCATCGTCGCTGCTCTCGCATTTGATTAGCTGTTGCAGCAGCCAGGCGCTGTCTGCCTCAGTTGCAGGCTTCTTTTCATTTAAATTGTATAAATCCCCATTGAAGAGCAGCACCAGATCCTCTTTGACCAAAGGCTGCTTTTGTGGCGCCGCTCCTTGTTGCCACAGAACGTTGCCGGCCAGCAGCACATTGTCAACTATTAGCTTGTCCTTAACGTCGGGTCCACGATTGTGCAGCAGCGTCTCCAGGGCGCTGTGCAAATGACAACTGGCATCATCGTTATTACGGCTTATTCCACAAAAAATGCCGCACATTACAATTTAAAATGCGAAATGTACGAATTGTAAACATTGGCATGTGCGTGTGCTTCCGAACGAATCAGTTCAATTGAGCGACTGTTATTGCCAGCGCCATTTTGAGTAATTTTCGTTTTGCGCCATTTTGTGTTTGAAGCTGCAAATGCATTTCGCCATTTTGCTTGTCCTTTTGAAACAATGACTTGTGAAGTTTGCTTTAAATTTTATTTAAATTTAAATTTAAATTTTTAATTTTCTAAAATTGTAATGCTGAATTCTATGTGCTGCAGTGAAAGTACATACATATGTATGTATATTAATTAGCTGTTAAGGACGCCTTTGCCTAACATACCTGGTGCATAACATACAGACACACATACATACATACAGAACTAATATAATCTCAGATTTAAATTAAATTGAAACAAACGCTTGGCATTGCATTGTAGTTGACAATTATAATAAATGTGAATTTAATATATGTGTATATTTAAGACGAAAATGAAACGAAAACATAGGCCTTGGTTGCACATAACTCTGTTAGCGTTAACATACTGTTAAGTGCTTTGAGTTCTGTTTGCCAACACTGCCGCTGAGCCATATGCAAGTGAACCGAAATAAACTTGTTTGGCCAACAGCTGTTTTGAATTTCGCAACAGACGTGCAGGTTTATTTATTTTTGTTTACGTAACTGAACATTTTTATTTTTTAGTCAGCATCGAATAAACCAAATTGTATGTGCCAACGAGGCGACACAGACTCACACGCACACGCACCCACACACGGACCGATGCAGTAGCGTCCCAAAACTTGTAGCTGCCTGTGCCTCTATTTGCCGGCAACAGCCAAAGAACAACAATAACAAGAACAACAACAACTGTGACAACTGAGCGCAACACCCACTCATCGTGAACTGGTCAAACGTGTGGTGATGGCACGCACAGCACAAGACGTGCTCGGCGTGCTGCGCGGCCTGCAAATCGTTGCGGAGGCGTGCGGTCGCGAGCATCTGGCGCTGACTAAGCATCTGTGGAGCAATTCGAGTGTGCGCGAACTGCTTGAGGCCAATGTGAATCAGACGGTGGACGCGCTGCGTACGGCCAGCGAACAGCCCAGCGAGGAATTGAAAAAGGCGCAAGCCCTGCTCCAGGAGACCGGCGAACGCGGCTACGTGGTGGCAAAGGGCTTGTCCCACATGCTGCAAACCAATTTTCCCTGTGATCTGAACGCCCTGCAGCCCATCAACTGGCAGCCCAGCTCGAGCACATCAGCTGCTGCGGACAGCGCTGCTGGTAACGTGTCGCGCTCAAGTCGCAGCCATTCGGATGTTGCCGATGCCGCCAATCTCGATATATCGTCCATAACGCTGTTGGAATTCGAGGAAATACTCTCCAAGCGCAACATGAATCGCAACGTCAGCCTGCGCACGCCTGCCACGCCCAGCAAACAGCTGCCCATCGATCCGAAGGCGACGCCGCCAGCGATTAAGGCGACGCCGCCCGTGCCCAGCGGCAATGAGGGCATCCTGAGCAAGGACACCGAATATGTGGACAATCTGATGCGCTTTGTGGCCGGCACCTCGACCATGGCATCATCTACGGCGGCAAAAACTGGTATGCATGAAAAGCTCACATCCAAATATCGATTTCGTTGTGTTTCGATTTCTTTGTGTTTCGATTTCGCATTCCCAGTGTGAATTCGATTTAAATCTAGATTTATTTTAAGTATTATAGCTCAATCTGAATATATATTATCTAGCATAGCAGCCCGTAATAGATAACGCTCAGTTCTCTATTTCGATAAGTGTTCCATTTACAATTGTTACCCTCACGTCGCTAGTTTTCCATTTCCATTTGTTCCTTGACAAATTCTTTAATGCATATGCAAAGGCTTTTTCAATTCCAAACGTGTTCCAATTCCAGTCGTTTGCTTACAAAAGTGTTCCGTTACCAGACGTTGGTATACAAAAGCTATTAAGCGAAATCAATTAAAAAGTGTTCTATAGGTGTTCCGTTCCCAGTAGTTCCCTTAAGGTCTTAATGAAAACGTCATCTTATCCTTTATTTGTTAATGAATTCTTAATTCAAGAGTTCTTAATTTCAATTTGTGTTCCGTTTCCAGTCGTTCCCCAAAGGTTTCTCAACAGAAACGGCATAATATCCTAAAATTGTTAGTGCACATTCAATTCAAAGGAGTTGTTTCAATTGGTGTTCCGTTTCCAGTTGTTTTCTAAATGAAAACATTACACTAGTCTAAAATTGTTAATGCACATTCAATTCAAGTGTTTTAAATCTCAATTCGTGTTCCGTTTCCAGTCGTTCCCCTAAGGTTTCTCAATAGAAACGGCATAATATCCTAAAATTCAATTCAAAGGAGTTGTTTCAATTGGTGTTCCGTTTCCAGTCGTTTCCTAAATGAAAACATTACACAAGTCTAAAATTGTTAATGCACATTCAATTCAAGTGTTTTAAATCTCAATTCGTGTTCCGTTTCCAGTCGTTCCCTAGCAATATCTACTAGTTTTCAGCTATCTCAATTGAAATAAAGAACAAAGCACTCACAATGAAATTGATTCCAAAAAAACTGCCTCTAATCCCAACTCATGCCTTACATCTGACATGCTCCACATTTCTAGCTGCCCCGAAGGCCCCCGAATCGACGCTGCCGGAGCTGAGCAAAGTGGCCAAACAGCGGCGTGTGCCGGCATCGCGTCTGGGCCGCATGGCGACATTTGGCGGCCTATTCGCTGGTCTCGGCGTGGGCACCATCAATGAGCTGACGAAGGGCGCCCTGGGGCTGGGCGGCTCGACGAATATGCGCGACGCACTGCTGAGCCCGGCGAATGCGGAACGCATTGTGGATACGCTGTGCAAGGTGCGCGGCGCCGCGCTGAAGATTGGCCAGATACTGAGCATACAGGACACGAACGTGGTCTCGCCGCAGCTGGCTAAGGCCTTCGAGCGGGTGCGCCAGGCGGCCGACTATATGCCCGACTGGCAGGTGGAGCGCGTGATGAACACACAGCTGGGTCCCGATTGGCGCAAGCGTTTGCGCAGCTTCGATGACAAACCATTTGCGGCGGCATCCATTGGCCAGGTGCATCGGGCCACGCTGCTGGATGGCATGGAGGTGGCCATTAAGATACAATATCCGGGCGTTGCCCAGAGCATCGAGAGCGATATTGATAATCTGGTCGGCATGCTCAAGGTGTGGGATGTCTTTCCCCAGGGCTTCTTCATCGACAATGTGGTGCGCGTCGCCAAGCGCGAGCTGCAATGGGAGGTGGACTATGCACGCGAGGCCGACTATACCGAAAAGTTTCGCCAAATGATTTCACCCTACAAAGAATACTATGTGCCCAAGGTGGTCCGTGAACTGACCACCTCCAGTGTCCTGACCACGGAACTGGTGCCAGGTGTGCCCCTGGACAAGTGCTTTGAGCTCAGGTGAGTCCAAGATAACAAAGCTAACAGCTTGTGTAGACATTGGTTAGACAAGGACAGCGCTATTCAGTGATTCATTTCACTGGTTCACTGGTTCCCAAGAACTAAAAACCGTATAGATCTATTAGACAAACATAACCTTACTTTGGCCTGGCAACTGCCGTGTGTCATCAGAGCTTAATTATACCACGAAGCTGATTATAGTCCTGGCCATTTTTTCTGCTAGCTTCCTGATTAGCTTTTTAGTTGAACTCAACATACATCATTTGGCAGACATACTTCTTAGATTTTCAGCTAATACTACCGTTTAGATATAGATCCAGTTTATGTTTAGATTCCAGACATGGTTTATTATATTATTCCCCCACCAGGGGGCGACTTCCTTGAATGGCTTATTATCAGAGACACGTGTCATCATAGCATAATTAATCGCCGAATGACACTTGCAAGGATTGTTTTTTTTTTTTTTCAACTTAACCTATATTTCATAACCCCTCCAGCTATGAACATCGCTCACACATCGCCGCCTCTGTGCTGAAGCTGTGCCTGCGCGAGCTCTTTGAGATCGAGTGCATGCAAACGGATCCGAATTGGTCGAACTTCCTGTACGATGTGAACAGTCGGCGCCTGATGCTAATTGACTTTGGCTCGACGCGCTTCTATAAGCACGAGTTCATACGACACTATCGCCAGGTTATCATCAGTGCGGCGCAGAATAATCGGGATGGTGTGCTGCAGATGTCGCGTGAAATGGGCTTCCTGACGGGCTATGAGACGAAGCAGATGGAGCAGGCGCATGTCGATGCCGTTATGATACTCGGCGAGATCTTTCGCTATGATGGTGATTTTGATTTTGGCAAACAGAATACGACCGAGCGTCTGGCCGCCCTGGTGCCCACAATGGTGGCGCATCGTCTCTGTCCGCCGCCCGAGGAGATCTACTCCATCCATCGCAAGTTGTCGGGCATCTTTTTGCTGTGCGCCCGTCTCAATGTGCGCATGAACTGTGTGCCCTTCTACAAGGACATCATTTTGGGCAAGTTCAAGGACTAATTAGCTAGCAGCTTGTTAACGTTTTCGTGTTTCTGTTGTGTCTATTGACAAAGCAAAGTGCTCTTAATTTCTATGTTCGCCACTAAAAAAGCTGACTAAAATGTTAATGTTAGCAAACAATTTGCTTAAGAGTAGAAAGGGTGCGGAATAAATAATGTTTAATCAGTTTTAATTTAATCAAAACTTGTTTTAATATTCAAAATGCGTTTAACAGTTGTAAATGGTACTTTGAATCCGTTAACCCACTAAAGCACATTTTATTTTTGAGTGTTTTTCATAACTGAATACTCGAAAGGTTCTGTTAACATTTTTTTTTAAATATATTTTCTGTCACATTCATACTTTTTTACATTCGAAAAGATAAGATTATTATTTTTATTAAATTTACGTCACTTTAATTGCCACACTCTGCATTTAAAGGTTAAATAACGAAAACATTTCTAACTTGTCCTGCAAAATATTATTTTATCGTTTTTTTATTTGGCTGGAGTTCAATTCTGGCAATTCATTAATACGTCTTTCATTAAGCATTAAGCAACATTAATAATAAAATATAAAGCAAACATTTCAGCCTAACAGCTTTATTTAACAGAACTGCTAAGAACTGTAAATAGTTTCTTGATCTGACAAAATAGTACAAAATGAGCGAATTATTGAAAATAAATGATAAACTTACAAACTATGAAAAAGCGGCCCACTTTAACTTATTGATAGCTGTGAGAAGTGGAAGTAGCCCAGTGGCAAGTCTTACAGAATAAACCAAGCTTAATAATATGTTAAGTGTTTAAGCTAACAGCTTGGATTAACAGAGATTTGAAATAAACTACAGATTACAGAATTATAACATGCTCAAAGCAACTCTGTGTTCTGGGTGCGAGAAATTTAAACAAGCGCGCCTTGCCATTGTATTCGACTGAGTTTGCTGTCTGACTAATTTTTCCAGTTCGAGGCAGCAGTAAGCCATTACGATTCAATAATTACACATCCACACAATGGAGCTGCATCCGTGGAACTCCAATGCGGCCACCAGCAGCGGCAATGGCAGCGCCACCAGCACCAGCAATAGCGTAAGCCTATTGGAGCCCACCGAACCGGAGGTGCAACAGATTGCCGCCGAGTTGGAGCTGATGAAGGGCTATTTGGATAATTTAGAGCTGCAGCTGAAGACGGGCGTGCCCGCGTGTCCACCACGTTTGCCCGTCGATTGCACTGATATAAAGCCAGGACTGAAGGATTCCAGCAATGCGATCATTAGGCAGCTGCAGCGCAACGTGCTCAGGCTGGAGCATCAAATTGCCGAACTATTTAATTGCTCGGACATGGCCAAGGATATGTTGACCGTGCTGGGGTGCTCCTTCTGCAAACTGCAGCGAGATCTGCGCGATGCACGCCAACAGTACGACGCCATCGAATCGCTTAAGCTGCAATCGGATCATGAGGCATCCCTCTGCCTGGAGCGCTACAAGTATTTGCGCCATGTGTGCGCCAATTGGAATGAGAGCAAGGAGAAAGCTAAGAAAATAAAGTCCATTTATATCAATTATGTGGAGTCGATGCACACAAAGGCGGCGTACCATGCGGAGAAGCGCATTAGGTTCAAGCAGTTGGAGGAAGCCGAAACTGTTTGTGTGCTCGCCACCAAGCAACTGATCCGACAGGCCAAGGATGCGGAGGATTATCTGGACGCGCTGCCTGATATGTACCTGCTGGCCCAGGTGACGTGTATTAATCCTGGCCATCATAATGTTGGGAAACTGGAGCCGAATAGTGTATACTTAAAAAGCAACATTTTACCAACTGTTCCGCCTTTGGCTGCCTTTTTGAGCACCTGGCATGATCGCATAATGCACATGATCCATCATAAGTTGATATTGGACGATGCACCCAAGCACAAGTCCCATTAGGTTAGATTAGATACATTTATAAATGGAATATTTTGCAAGCCTTATAGAAAATATGTATAATAATATGCTCGCTAGTAGTTGAAAAATGCAAAATACGAGCAGTAATAAAATAATTTGATTTGACACAATTATTTCAAAGTTAACGGCTAAAAGCAACATTTAATGTAAAATGTGAGCAACAGCAAAGCACACTGTTATTACGCTGCTGATAACATGAGCGCAACAGGCACTATATTTTCAAATCTTGTGCGCGAACAAGAATTTAGCCAGTCTAAAAATAACAGTAAACGCATATATTTTTTTTACGAAACCAATTTAGCAAATATCGCACCACTATTAAGGCTTGTTATGCATGGCAGTCAGCGGTGTGCTTTGATAAGGCATTCAAAGTTAAACAGTGTCATTCCAGCATAAAAACGCAGTGCTATAGCTAACAGCGCCAGTTAACCGCTCACTTTGAGCATAACAGTGTCAGTTTGAGTATTTTGCGTTATTCTGATTTTCATTTGAATTGGTTTTCTACAATTGTTTTGGCTTTACAGTTTGATTACAATCGGTTTAGTTTCATTTAATTGGTAAAAATATGCAACTGTTGGCCGCCCGACGCGCGTTGAATCGTGCTATGCAATTGGCAAAGATGCCCAACTGCGTGGAGCATTCGTAAATAATAAAATGTCGCTACTCTCTTTTAAATATCATTTTCAGTGCGTTTTTGCATTTCGTGCGTGTCAGATCGTTCGTCGTGCACTTCGTGCGTTTGTGTGATCGTCGCTGTCGTCGTTAACCGACAGCAACAACAACTATTATAATAATAATATTAACAACAAAAGCAACAAGAGGCAACGCTTCATGCACATGCTTGTGTGTGTACGTGTATTTTTATAAAATTTAAATTCTTGGCTCTTTATTTATTTATTATTATTATTTTTTGTTTTGTTTAATTCAATATTTGTTGCCGCCTGTCACGCTGTTTGTTTATATGCCCGTGTACTGTTGTTGTTGTTGCTGCTGCTACGACTTAAAACCGCGCGCGCGCAACTCAAAGCCGCCGCCTGCATTTGTTCTAATGTGTCTACTGTTCTAGCATATGCACAATTATAATATTTATTAATTTTCCTGGTAATTTTTTATATATTTTTTTTAAAGTTTCGTTATTTTTTTTTTTTTTTGGTGCGTGCAACAGGTTCAACAAAACCGACTAAATTAGTGCAAAATTTTACAACACATGTCATGTAAAAAAAAGAGTGTGTGTGCGTGTGTGTGTATGTGCGTGTGTGCATGCATACATAACTGTGTGTGCGTGTGAGGAAGTTATAGTTTAATGTTGGTTAGTCTCAATTGTCGACGGCGACGCATTGCGGCTGATTGATGCCAGTTGCTGCTGTTGTTGTTGGCTGCTACTTTGGACAAACAAATGTAAGTATGCAAGTGTATGCGTGCGTGTGTGTGTGTGTGAGCGCGCGAGAGAGGAAGAGAGTGCAAAACGAAAGCCGCAAGACAAAGTGCAATAGCAACCAACAGCAGCAGCAGCAGCAGCCGTTGATCTTTTTATGCTGCTGCTGTTTATCAATGAAAGTGTTTTTGCTTCTTCCTTCTTTTCATTATTATTTTTTTTTGGGTGCTGCCAACTTGTTGCACTCGCAAGCTTTAAATGCAGCTTGCATGTCATGCAGCTGCTGTGTCTTAAGTGAGCTAAATTGCCTTGACTAATGCTGTTTTGCTTAAGTTTTTTGTCGTTTTGTTTTTTATTATTTATTAGCTAGCTATATTACAACTGTGTCAATACAAACACACACACACACACACACATATATATATATATATATATATATTTAATATTATTTACTGTAGTAGCTGCTAAGAATCGTGTCTGCAAAATTTGAATATCAAATAGTTGTTTGTTTTCTGCTAGTTTTTTTTTTCCTCTTTGCCACACCCTGTTCTTAAAGCTTAGGCGGTAGAGGGCATTGCCGATTCCACTTTGCATCTAAATATGTGGGTTTGTGCATCTCACGCTCAGAAATACATACTATCTATGACAAGGCTCGAGAACAACGCAGTCATAAAAGTGGGCGTGTCGTGACGTCATAAATCTGCTTTGCTTAACTGTCTGAGCGTTGAACTAACGTGCGGCAGGTCGCCAGTTCAAAGGCAGCAGCTAATTTTTGAATTTGTAATTGAATCTCGCTGTTTGCAGGGTATTTGCTAGTTAGTCACCTTCCGCTCTTTTTCGCTGGTTCAAAGGCAGCATCTGATTTTTTAATTTGTTTATTTCATTTATTATAGATTGTAGCTGTTTGCAGGGTATTTGCTAGTTGATCACTATGTTGCTCTTGTTGCTTTTGAATTTTTATAGTTTTTCTCCTATTCATCTCGCTTGGCCCGCAACCCAAAATTAACTGTATAAAACGTGACATTTCCTTAGCTACATTTACAATAATGTTTTTTTTTTTGCACTTGGGCTTATTTGTTCTTCTTTATTATATATGTAGATTCCTTCAGTGTGTGTGTGCGTGGGGCTGTTAAACTGTTTTACATATGTAGCATGTGTATTGAGAAATGCCGTTGCCAGCGGCAGAGGCAGCGACAGAGGCAGAGGCAGCGACAACAACAACAACGAGAAGAAACCGTTTTGATAATCATATCACGCAGTCCACTGATAATTCCCCATTGTATTCTATTTGTTGTTGTTGCATCGTATTATCAGCTGCGCTCACGCTCTCTCTCTCTCCCTCTCACTCTGACTCTCTCTCCCTTTCTCTCTTATAGTCGCTCTTTCGCCCACTCTTTAGCGCTTAGTCTTAAGAGCGCACCACAAAATTCATCCATTTATTTGTCTCTTATTTAATTTTCTTTTTTAATTTGCCGCCTCGAAAATGGAATTTGCATACAAGCAAATATTTGTGTGTTTGTTGTTGTTGTTGTTTTTATTGCTATTATTAAATTTAGAATACAGTGAAAACTCACGTAGTTCGATTGTTTCAATCGATAATATATGCTATACATCCATAATAATCACTTAAAAATATATCTTATATCTTAAATCTTTTATCAAAAAGAAATAAAACGTGTTTCTTTTAAGAAAATCTCAGGCTCCGATATACTATTTATGTATATATATATATATATTTATATGTATATATAACATGTTGACAACTCGAGAAAAGAATAAATCCCAGCATTCAATGGTTATATTTATATTTATTCCACATTTTGCCTTTTCGAAATATACAACATTTTTAAAGAAATTAAATATTATTTAAGCACGTTAAGAACTTGTTTCAGTGAGAAAGACGTCTGGAATCTTATATACATACATATGTATCTTACACTTCGTATTCACATAGATCTCGAATCCAGAAATTCTTTGTTTACAGTTAAAACACGTCGCTTTTATTTAATCAGACGAAATACTAGATATTCATTTGCTTATGCCCGTAGCATAACTCTCGTATTATAAAGTTATTTTGTTTGTCTTTTGTTGGACTTTTAGACTTTGTGTCTCAGTCGCAGTTCGAGGCCTTTTTTTTTACTTCTATAAACAAAGTTGTCTTATTTTTATACAATCAATTCACTTTGATAGATAACTGCTATAAAATTTGTTTACATGTTGTTTATTGTAAGGGCGTTACGATTATTATACCCTGTACCCATTGAAAATGATTGAAGTGGGCTTATTGGTTTTGTGCAATTCTTTGCAACAGGCAGAATCAGGCATATCCGATCCTGTAGAGTGTATATATTCTTGATCTAGAGACATGAAATTTCAAATATATATAGAGGAAAGTTCGAATTGGGGGTTTTCCATCTATTCATTTAATACGTTAATTTTATTATTATTAGTTCATCTTTTTATCTAAAAGGGAAAAACCTGGCTCTTCTAGCTTATCGTTGACTTATCCTCATGTTAAAAGCTAGCTGTAAGATAGGTTTTATGCTAAAAAGCTTTTTTTTGATTATCCTCATGTTAAAAGTTAGATGTAAGGTAGGCTTTATGCTAAAAAGCTTCTCGTTGACTTATCCTCATGTTAAAAGTTAGCTTTAAGGTAGGTTTCAGGTTAAAAGACACTGTTGGAGTATGAAACTATATAGGATGTAGGAAATTTATAGAACATTCGTTGAGGTGCAAAGAAGACTGGAACGAGACCATTCTAAAAAAGATTTGTTAAAATTGATTTTTAAATATGTAATTAATCCATAAAATTAAATTTGTTTGCATACATAAAAAAAATGCTGCCAGCTTGATTAACCAGCCTCATGTTAAATGTTTGCCGTAAGATAATATATTGGTTGGCAGTTTTGGGGCATGCTAAGGAAATAGAACACAGGCAGAAACGAAGTGGAAATGAAACGTTGTGCGGCATCCGAAGCCAAAAAAATATGATTTTCAAACTATTGTGTAATTTACATTAACGAGCGGATGTCGTTGGCTTCTACAATATAATGAACCAATTACCCAGTTTGTCTCTTGATTCGATTGCTCGCACACAGCTGCAAATGCGGCCACAGAAACATAGATACAAATACAGCCACAGATACAGATACCGATACAGATACAGATACAGATACATATGCTGATGCTGAGATTTGCCAGAGATTTGGTGCGCCTTTTACGCTGCCATTTAAATATTTTCATTCATGTTGAAAGACACCCACTTAATGCCAGCGCTGATTATGAACATTAAAGCGTTGCGAATATGCTGCGAAATATACTTGAAGATAAAAGATATAAAAAACTATAAGATACCAGATACTGTATTTGCAGCTAGCATATGTATTTCTGTCATATTACCCGGCATTTCAAGTGCCGCTTCCGCATTTGCCGGCCACCCACGTGCCAAGCGCCGAATATTTATGAGTATTTGTGAGTATACTCAGCAGCTAAGTAGTTGTACTCGTTTCTATCAACAGCAGCTGGGCCCCCAAGCGAATTGTTACCCAAAAATTGCAACTCAACTCAGCAGCTGTCATTTGGCAAATATGGCGATTAAATTCTTCAATTACGATTCATGTGTTTAAACTCATGTTATACACCGACTGTCTCACTTGTATCTGAATAACTATATACCCTACAAACTGAATTAATATGTGTATACCCTAATATAATTTCGATAATTCCTTGGCGTGCTGCTCGGCTGTACAGCTGACAATTTATTGGAAACATCACTCATTTCCAAGTTGTAAAAGGGGAGCAAAAATAAATATTTGTTCGATCGTATTGAAACTTAAATTTTTCTATTCGGTTTCATCGAATCCCATGGCCAGAAAATGTACGTAAAATTATTGAAAGCCATTTTTTTTAAAAAATTTTTTTTGATCCGCATCGTACTTGTTATAAAAGAACTAAACATAGCTTTCGCTTTCTTTCCTTACCACTCCATAAGAAACCCGCTCCTAAATAACTTCGGAACCTGTTGTCCGATCCTTATGCAAATTTTTGGGCACAAATACACCTGAATGTTTGTGAATACCAAAGCCTAGGTTCCAGGTTCATTTCAAGTACGACTTATTAACTTGTCAAGTCTTTGTGCGCGGGGAGAGGTATCTAAGTATTATGGCAAATATAGGAGCGTGCATACTAGACTTTGTGTCTCTAGCTCTTATTAGACCCCAGATATAGTGGAATAGCAAGATATAGATATCGGTTCTTGTCGATTTCATACAGTCTCCGATCAATCAAACTTTATCTGTGCGTGTCATAGAACCTACCTTCAATTTTAAGTCTCTAGGTCTTACAGCTTCTGAGATCGTCGAGTTTGGGCAGACGGACAGACGGGCAGACAGACAGAATATATATAATTTACGGGGTTGAAGAACTCTTCTTCTGCCTGTTACATATGTATATTCGCACAAGACTTTTTATCCATGATGATTCTCTGGTTTTGGATAATCGAGGTCACTCTCACTCCTTTTTTTTTACTCTCCTTCTTTTTGTCTCACTGTCTCCCTCTTTCTGTGTCTCCATTCTCCATTTTACTCTCCCTCTCTCTCTCTCTCTCTTTCTCTCTCACACTATGTCTCTCGCTCTCTCATTTACTCTCTATTTCCCTCTCTCTCACTTTCACTCTTTTGCTCTCACTCTTTCTCTTCGTCTTACATACTCTTTCATTTTAATTCTTTCCTTCTTTCTCTTTTGTACTCTTTAATTTTTACTCTTTCCTTCTTACTCTTTCTTTCTTCCTCTCTTTCTCTCTCTCGCTCTCTCTCTCTTTCTTCCTCTCTTTCTCTCTCTCGTTCTCTCTCTCTTTCTCTCTCTCTCTCTTTCTCTCTCTCTTTCTCTCTCTCTCTCTCTCTTTCTTTCTCTCTCTCTCTCTCTGTCTTACTCTCCCTTTTCTCTCTCTCTCTCTCTCTCTCTCTATCCTCTCAATCTCTGACTCTCTCGCTCAATCTCTCTCTATCTCTCGGTATCTTTCTCATTCACTCTCTTACTCACTTTTTATATCTCTCACTCTCTCTCTCTCTCTCTTTATCTCTCTCATTCTCTCTTACACTCTGTCACCTATTCCTTTATATTTTATTCTTTCTATAAGAGTTGGATTCTATATTATTATAATTTTTGCAATTATTTGGCCATTTGGTAAGGGTATTTGCGCTTCGTGGCAGCTCACGACACGATGCTTATCTGAATAATTAACGTTATTGTTGTTGCTGATTCGTATTATTATTATTATTACAAGCTAACATATTATTATCGTTGTATTGTTTCTTATGTGATTCTGTCGTTTGCCTGCGCTGTTGACACATCTAAGACGTTTTGTGATTGACACGTTTACTTGATTTAAGCACACGCACACACACACACCACACTTGCCGCTCGCTTGACTATATATATATATATATATATATATATATATATATATATATATATATATATATATATATATATTATTTAATTATATATACGAATCGACGAGTTTACGAGTTTATGCACGATACGCGCGATAAACTGTCGAGACGGGAGGCCTTCGCCTGTAGTTATAGGCACAGTTCAACAACTCGTAGTTGAATTCGTTTTGCGCGGCTATTAGATAATGATAGGGTATAGCAATTCCCCTCCCTCTACACCCAGCCCCCCCTCCACCCGTCGCTCCTAACTGGCTAAGGGCCCAGCTCAACTATTGCTGTGCGCCGCGTATCAACAATTTTTTTTTCTTGTTTCTTTTTTTATTGTGCATGCAATTGATTCAAATCCTTGAATTATGATTAAAATTAAAGACATCGCCCGACCTTTTCACTTGTGGCGATATATAATCAAATTCATTCTTTGTGTGTGCCATGAATTTGCATATTAACATTCTTTAGCTGGGTTTTAATGCTGCTTGTTTCAACAGGCGCACCTCTGTAACCAGCTTGACGGAACTCAAGGACTCCAAGAGCTAGAGTCTTCAAATTTGGTGTGTGTGCACTTTTATGCTTAACGTAGCTAAATTAAACGAATACGCACAAATGGAACAAGAGTTGATTTTTCTACTCTGCCGTTTTATAGAGAGAATGTATTCTCAGGCATGTACTGAAAGTCAATGAATTTGATAGCCAGAGCAACCAAAAGTGAATTTATTAAAGGGCACATCTCTCAGGAACTTAGTTAATATAAGATCTGGATAAGGTTTTTTGTGTGCCAAGTGCTAATCAAATTATAAAACCTTTTACTCCAACACTTCCAAATCAACATCTCTTCTTTACCAATCCATCATATGTAAATAGACAATTACGTTTGTTCCTTCCTAACCTATACTTGATATTCTATTTATAATATTCCTGCAGGGGGTATTATAATTTTGTCAGGAAATGTGTAACACATAGAAGGACATATATATATATTCTAGATCAGCATTAACAGACGAGTTGTCCTTCTCTCTGTCCATCCGTCTGTCCATTTGTCCGTCTGTCTGTTTGCGTGCGGACCAGTCTCTTAGCTTTAAAGCTATCGTCTTGAAACTAAGCATGGGTCCGTCACAGGATATATATCGGAACCGGTCGGATCGGACAACTTTATCATATAGCTGCCAAAGGAACGATTAGTCGAAAAGGTGGTTCTTGTATGGAAAACTCTTTTGTTTATCAAGATATCTTGCCCAAACCCGGCATTTATTAAATAAACTGTGCTGCTTATACGTATATATACAAGATCGCACTACTATATTATATAGCTCTATAGGAAGAATCAGTCGAAAAATTAGTTTTTGTATGGCAAAATATTTTGTTTTCACAATTCTTACATATCTGCAAAGGGAGGGGTGGTATTAAATCTTCGGCGTGACGAACTTGTCTTACTTTTTTTTGTTCAAGCTTTCCATCAGTTATTAACTATGCTTCATAATAATTTTTCTTGATTATTTTTGTACGTTTCCGTAAACTTTTGTAGCTTTACTTTTTTCGGCGACAATTTAAAAGGATTTGTCTGAAAATGAAATGAAAATTCGAAATTGAGAACTCAATAATCAAAATAATTAGAAGTTATGTCTTTGGCGCCAGACAACAGCAAAGAAACAAACAATAACCTGGGAGATGGGGGGCGGGGAGGGGGGGGAAGAAGAGGAATAGGAGAAGGAGCAGCAACAACTATTAAATACATAATTTATCAACAATTTTCAAGCCAAGTCCAAGGCGTTTGTTGAGTGTTATTAAAATTACAAACAACGGCAACAATTCAGCTCCGTGTGCCTCTGTGTGTGTGTGTGTGTGCGTGTGTGTGTATCTGTATTTAATTTATAAGCAAGCTCGGAATCTATCGCTGCATTTAGCCAGGCCTCATGAATATGCAAAAAGCCAACGAACGCACCGAAGGAAATGCCGGATAGTTTTTCCAATCATAAATTATAGTGCCAACAACGAGCAACGACCAAGTTTTCAGCGGCAAAATTGCTAACCTGACAGTACGCGGGGGATATTAAAAACAATTATAACTGGCCCAGCCATTATCAGAAAGAGGAAGACGTACGCTAAAAAGTCCTACTATTTGTAATAAAAAAAAAAGTTATACCAGAAGAAAAGCCAAGAAAAGTGCATTATAAAAAGCTCCATGAACAGAAAATTGAACAGGTCTAAATATAGTCGAGTGCATTAAATCAAATCAAATATGATATAGACTGGGAAATAGACCAAAGAGTCCTATTATTATGGGTAGAATTTAAATTTTGTAGAAAATATGATTTAAATACGACTATAAGTCGAGTCAGGTCCAAGCAACTAACGTACTTAATTGAAAAAAACGATACGAGAATATAAAGATATAGATTCGGCATGCCGAAGATATAATGCCCTTTTAGACATTCTCGAACAGATCTTTTATGCTCTTTCTTGGGAATATATGATATAGTAGTTAACTTGAGATCAGATCTATAATTCTCTATCTCTTATTCTCTTTAATTGGATACAGTAGTTAACTAGAGATCAGACCTCGGGCAAATCTCAAACATATCTTTTATTCTCTAAAAATACGGTTTTCTTACTTCCAAGCCACACAACATTTTTAAAGTCTTGGATTATAGTGTGAGCCTAGAACTAAAATGTATTGTAACTGAATATGATCTTAACAAAGAGTCTCACTCTCTCAGAGAGAGAAAATAAATGGAGAAAAAGAAAAGTCATTCTGGATGAAGTATACAAATTATAGAGGATTGTTTCTGATATCTGCATCTTAGATGTATTTCCTTATCTAATAATATATGCATGATTGTTTATGATGGCTGATAGAAAGTTCCGACACAAGAAACGGATCTTTTGTCAAATACGTTTTCGTATATATGTTTGATCAAGTCGAATACAAAGCGAGCCCCAATAATGGTTCTTATCGAATGATAAATTATATAGTCGGTACTCATATAAGAGCTGGCGATATCGAATTGCTAGCGATAAGGTTATTGGGAAGTTGACTCATGTTTCATAGCGTAGGTCAATTTGAATAAGGGTCTCACCAAGTCGCTGCACATGCGAAACTGTTCAATGATTCTGGATCTGTGAATCAGCCAACAATGTGGGCAATGTGCATGGGAATTGGCATACGAATAGGAATGGGGCATGGGGCATGGGGCATGAGGCATGGGGAGTGAGAATCGAAGCAGTAAATAAAAATTTCATGTGTTGTTTGCATTTCATCGCACAAAATTTGCCAAAAGGCAACAAAATAAATCAAGAATGGCTCTGCTCGAGAGTGCCCAACTTGCAGATACCCTGTGCGCAGCTACAACAATTGCTACTCTATAGCAAATACATATCGTTGTTAGTGTTGGGTGGACTTGGAGGAGGGGCATAAATTGTATGGCTGAGAGGGTCTACTTTTTACAAGCTGCGACATGTGCCAAAACAGGAGCCGGAAGCGCCTGGAGCTAACGATAAAAATAATCTTGTTCTGCTCGTAAAGCTACTACCTTCCCAACTTTCAGGACTGACAGGTTGCCACAACTCAGTTTGCATATTTATAATACCCTTTATTGTTACATGCACATGCACATATTCATGATACCCCTTTTCACACAATCTCAATGCGCAGCGAGGGTATAAAGCCAACAACAAACATAAAGCAAACAAAAATTGTCGAAATATTACTTAGTAATACTAATAATAACGATAAATTGTTTGTGTACTCTTTTTCGTTCTGTTTATACCCTTAACCCATTGAAAACGTTCAAAACGAGGTATATTGGCTAGTGCAAGTGTACGTAACACGTGATAGGAGGCATCTCCGATCCAAGATGGAAGATATATTCTTGCTAAGCTTCAAATGGCGAGTCGATCTAGATATGTCCGTTTGTCTGTTCGTCGTTCTGTGCGTATCTATGATCGCACCGATCTCAGAGACCTATTTCCGTTCCGATTATATTGGAATAATAATAATAATCATAATAATTTTTGGAGTAAAAGCCTTTGGCTCTGGTACAAACAAACATTTCTATGCCAACTCAAAGCCCTGAAAATTTGATAGGGATCGGGCAAGAAACAGCGGAGTTATCCAAGAACTCATGCTCCATGGTATGTGGCTGAAGGAAGAAGAAGCACTGATGCTGCGCAGCAAGCAAGTTATGTAGAGGGTACCGCCTAGTCGTGCATTCCCGACTTGCGCACTCTTACTTGTTTAGTTTTTATTTCGGTTTGTTTTGTTGTTGCTTTGGTTATACTATTCAAAATTGGTTTTCTGGCATATTTTTTTGTATTGTTTTATTTTATTATTTTTTTTTCGAATGTTTGGCTAAATACAAAAATTGTTTAAACAATGAAACACTTAAGCATTGAAGCGCATTGTGCGGGCGTTCTTTGTGCTTTCATAAGCAAATAGTCGAGCATTTTTAGGTTTTTGGTTTTTGGTCTTCAATTTCGATTTTGATTTGGACGCTGGTCCACTCACATAGGAAGGATTCACAGTAGAAATGTACGCTCGAATAAATCGAAAAAAAAAATAAATTCGTGATGGGACATTAAATAAAAGGTCTCAAAATTCTTCAATTAAACCAGAAAAAAAACTGGTTAATTGTTGATCAACTAGCATTTAGCTTGGCTGACGTTAATGTATTTTTGTTTTTTACATAAATTTATCTTTAGTGGCTTTTATAAGATAAACGAAGATTATTCAACTTTCGTATGATCGATCAGTTTATTATGGGGTTTAATGAAGCTGTCAAAGTCGAACACTGTTCAAAGTTATTTGTTTCAATGCCCAAATAAAATGTTACTTATTTTCTTATCTGAAAAGGCAACTGAACTTTGAAAATTATCTGGAATTGAGAATCGAAATATTTTGTAAGGGTATCATAAGATTAGTTGGCATTAACAGAGCAACAGATAAGATCGATTGGCTATGATATGGGGTTGGAACTAGTTAAGTGTAGTCAAACCAAATGATCATATGTTATTTGAACTAATCGAAGAGAACTCTGTGACGTTAGAGATTGTCTTTTACTTAAATAGGATTCTGGCTTTGGTTTGGAACTGATCTCGACTGATCTTTAAATATGTTTAGAGTAAAATATCTACACATGATTCTATATAATTATAAATGATCTCACGTTTAATCAACTACTTAAAAAGAACTCTCTGAGGTCAGCCATAGAGATTGCCTATCACATGAAGAAGATCCTATTGGCTTTGGTTTGGCACTGATCTAAGCCGATCTTCAAACGTGTTAAATATCTAGATACAATTCTGTATATTTATATTTAAATAAAACGATCTCAGATTATATCAACTAATGAAAAAGAACTTTGTGGGAATGTCTATTACTTACAGAGGATCCTATTGGCCTTGATTTGGTACTGATCGATCGATCGAAAGATCCAAAGATCCAATTTGAGAATAGAGTAACATTTGCCTCGACTTGTCACCGATGTTCAACTTGTTCTATATATGCGATCGAAACTGTTTAATTTACATTTTGTACAGCTCATGAGAGGCTTTTTGCTTTTTGCTTCATTTGTTTGGGGTTCCGTTAAATTACTTTATAAGAGCTTAGCTAAAAGCTGGCTGATATATAAATATATATGTAGGAAAAAGATTAAGTAGATCCTCAGAGATGGCTTGCCTGTGACTGAGTAAGTTGGTTAGTAGTCGGTGAGTAGTTGGTTAACTTTGCTTATGATATTCATGATAATCCCTAAACGAAACCTGATCTTCAGTACCTTTTGGCACAGCATGTACTAAGCAAACAACAACCTGTAAGCCAGTGTTGCCAGTTGCCGATTGCCAGTTGCCAGTTGCCGATTGCCAGTTGGTGCATGTGCAATGCCCAGGCTGGCTGTTGCACCACCATCCGCTGCCCCTTGCCATGCCATGCGATCCGATCTTTGGTCTGTTTATGAACGATCTTGACAGTACACGATGCGGCTCGTAGATCGCGCAAGCTGAGCGAAACTTGTTTGGCCTGATGTGTGGGACTGTGTTCAGAATGTTGGAGGCGTGTTTGCTGGTGGGTAGGGGTGGAGGGGGGGGGGGGGGCTGAACGTGCAAATACGATGGGGTGGGCTGGGGTGGTGGGGAGGGCAGTGGCTGGACTGGCACATTCTTTGGCCGGCGTCATCAATGTTAGCCGTTGATGATGATCATGCTGGAACATCATGATCGCCATGATGATCATTTGGTATTGAACGCTGTTCTGCTGCTTTTTTTTCAACCGAGTTTGTCTTTGGGTTCCGTTCTACAGACGACCTTAAGCGGGGCAGAGAACGGGCACCACCAAAGTTGGGGACTGGAGCAAACCACTTTTTGTTGTTGTTGTTGTTGTTGTTAAGATCGCAACAATGTGGACCTGTTGCTGCATAGTTCAGAGTCGCCTGCTACTCAATATTTTCCCTGTCTTGCCCACAGCCAAGTTTTTACAACCGGTTCGCCTCGCCGCCCCCCTTCTCTCTCTCTCTCTCTCTCTAACTCTGCGCAGCCTCTCTCTCGCATCTCTCTCTCTCTCTCTCTTGTGTTGCTATTTTTGTGGCTCGACAAAAAGAAAAGAAAAAAACAAATTTACAAAAAAATAACAAAAATGAAAAGAAACAAAAAGGAAAAATAATAATAAAACGCAAAAGAAATGATAAGATGCAAGCAACGCATTTTCATTATACGCCGATTATATGGTCAAGTGTTTGGGCTACGTAATTAACGAAAGTACGAGCATACCCCGATGCATATCGATATACATATACTACCCACATATATGTATGCATATATATTTATATTTATGTATGTGTATAAATACCCTATAAAGCAAAGTTAACGAAAGTTCAGTTACCGCAGAGCTGCATAGACTCGGAACTGGAACCTGCTCGATCCACGGGGAATTCAGCTGCCGGGTGCAGTCGACTGGGCGGTGCGGCGGGGGTGTATGTGTGTGTGTGTCCGTGTGTGTGTGCCTGGTGACTTTGACTTTTGATTACGGCCGGATCGCTGGCTCATTTGCTACATATGTGCCCTATCAATGCTACGTAATGAGAACAACAACAACATGCTCAAACTGTCGCCAGCGGTTGATAAGAGCCCAAAGAGACGAAGCAGCTGAAATGAGTGGAAAGTACGAGAGATCGGCAATTGTAATGCCCATATGTAGTAATAGCTATTCATGTGCGACAGAGCAAACCCCGGCTGGGAGGGAGACGTATTTTCTTTACTTTTTTATTATTTTCGTTAGTTTTTGGACTCACCTTTGATCAGCTGTTGTTGCTATGAGTCAGTTTTTGAGCTGTGATTATTATATACATATTATTTTATTATTAAGTAAAATTGTAGCTGAGAGTTGGTCCAACTAGAAAGATGTGTAACTGTATCATTTTATAAAGCTATTTAGCAAAGTTTCAATCAAAATCCCAAATGACAATCAAACAAGAACGATCGGCACGCCGAAGACTAAATGCCCTTGTAGATATATGAGTTAGAAATGCTTTTATTTTTGACCTACTCTTCTTATCGGAGCCAAATGATATTGTATACCGACTTGATACGATTTTGCAGATATGTCAAGAAAAAGGCTAGGCTCGTAGTTGCTGTCAGTTTCGTCAAGAATTCATAATAAACAGCAAGGTTTTACATACGAAATATGATTTTGTGATCGATTATATTCTTAATAATTATTAATTAATTGTTGTAATAATTGTTAATAGTTATTCCTATAGAGCTAAATGATTTAGTGGGCTGAGAAGCATGTTTAGTTTGGTAAGAATATGTTGAAAAATATAAGAGAGACAGAGTGAGAGAAAGAGCAAGAACGAGAGAGATATAGAGAAATACAGAGAGAGAGCGAGAACGAAAGCGTGAGAGATATAGAGAGAGAGAGGGATAGAGAGATAGGGATAGAGGGAGATAGAGAGAGGGAGAGTGAGTGTGAGAGAGTGAGAGAGCTAGAGGGAGAGCGAAAGAGAGTGTGTGAGAGAGAGAGAGAGAGAGCGTGCGTGCTGCTTTGCTTTTGCTCAAGTCTGCAGTATATGAGGCGAAAGGGAGAGCTTTGCCATGCGGCAAAGAATCGGAACTCTTCAAAAAGCAGAAGCAACATAAATAACAAAACGTCCAAACTCGAACTCCAACTGCAAAACTGGTAAAACCCATGCATGTGTGCTTGTGTGTGGGTGTGTGGGTGTGCGGGTGTGTGCGCAAATAATTATCAGGGTAACGCTTCGATGAACTGTCAAAAAATTGTGCGGCTCTAAATTTAGAACGCCTTTTACCACTAATGTTGCCGCAAATATCGTTTAATTCCCATGCCCAGACCCCATACCCACTTTCAGTTCCATTTCGTTAAGTTTAACATGAACTACCATAGCTGATAACAGCAACAACAACAACAACAACGACAACAACTCTTGTTGCTGTTATCAAAATGTTAAGTTTGGGTTAATTATTACTTAACTGGGAGTTCCTACTCAAGTATTTTTGGCTGAACTTTGTACCTGTGTCCAATTGATTAATGATCGTTGCTCGAAAAAGGGCTTAGACGAATCCATTAATGGTCTTTGATCTGTAGTTTTTGAACTGGTTGAGCGAACTCTTTGGTTAATCATAACCCTGCCGGTAAAGGTCTGTAATCGGTAAGGAACCAAATTTTTGTATGGACAACTTTTTTGCTACTTAAGCTATCTTGAGCTTGACTCAACTTCTAAAATATCCGCAGGGTCACATCTAATTATTTTATGTCCTACTGAGTAATCGGTCAAAATAGAGTACTTTCCGCTTAGCCACATCTGATTGCAATTGGTGGAAAATAAAGTCTACAAGTTTATTTAATCTTCGACGTGTCGATTCCTGCTTTAATTAACTTAACAATAACATTCCAATGCTCCGTTTTTTCTTAGGGATGAATTCTTTATTCATTTGTACAATTTGTATATGCTCAATTTTGTAAATATATCGGGCTAATTAGCGCCTATAAATTGGCAGCCAATTGAGTTGCTCAACATGAAACAGATCTGAAATTGTGTTTTCTATTTAACTGCGATTTGTTTGCGGCCGGCATCTAATACCTTAACGCTTAGCGCCCTTTTATTGCGGACCAAAAGCAAAAAATAAAAATTGTCAAAGCCAACAAAGCGACGCGACATGACTCGCAATTTACGAGATACAATTTTTATTTGATTTTTATTTTACCATTTTTTCTTTGTGTTGACTCTGAGAGTCGCGTGCCGGAGACCAAAGAATGTCGCAGCGAAACCGAAACTGAAATTTAAACTGGACTTCAGTCGGTTCAGTGGACTGTCAATCTGTCTGTCAATCATTTACAGGGCGGCGCTTATAATGCACAACCTGGCGCCGGTAGCTGCCTTGGCATTATTCGCAATCGCCTACGCTCGTCGACATGCCAATCGATCCAATTGTAAGGGCATACACAGAACTCAAACTCTTCTCGAGGTTAACAGAAACTTGAACGTCGATTTGGTGAAGCTTTTGTTAGGACTGAAATCCAAAAGGGATCACTCCAAGAGCAATCCATATGCAAGAGTGTGAGCGTCGAGATTGCTTGACAACAGTATATTAAGGTGAGATTGGATTTGATCCAAGGCATTCATACTGTCTTGGTGATGAAACCCGAGGGAGTACTAGTTGCAAATGCATTTGAAAATAAAAAGTTCAAGCGTCAAAATGAAATCGGAAAGGGCGCTCTAGTCGGGTATGCGCAACTAGGAGATAGCTTCCCTAGTAATTGGTGTATTTCAGAATAAAATGCAGATCGATTTAAGTTGGGCTTTCGATTTAGTTAATCACTTCTTGTTACTGCACCGGCAGTAAGGCATTCTCGGCTGTGCAGTTAATCTACTGAGCTGCATTTAAGGGTATCAAGAGAACAGATCCCAAAAGATGAATTTCGGGAATATATTTTGCACCCGATTAGATCCCAAAGGGAACTGAGGAATCGACAGTAAGCTTTGGACACGAATTTTGCTGAAACATTTGTGTGAGCAAAGCAGGCCTGCAATTACATCGATAGAAAAATAATTTACTGCAATTGCTAAAGATATTAACTGACGTTGTTATGGGACGCCATTAGTGGGCTGTATTTAATTCATCTAATATACTGATTAATGTTTCAGTGGGTTCCTATTAAATTCTCGTGTGATAATTCGCACTTGCTGAATGTAATGTGTGACCGCACGAAAAACCACACGCATTTACATTTAATAACAGCGTGTAAAATGGCCAATAATAATTTGAATATTGGAACCTCATAAGGAATGTAATCATTCTTGACTAGCTTCCACAGCCAAATCGATATTGTCATGTCCTTTTGTCTTATAGTGTGCCTTGGTGGTTTTCGCAATTACCAAGAAGTTTTTTTATTCGTAAGTGCATAATTGCATTCATAAATTATTTAGGGTCTTGTCGTTGAATAGTTAAGCCGAAACCCAAGGCAATACCCTCAAAACTATTCCTAGAGTGGACGAGAACCAAAACACCTGATTTGCTACTTTCAGCTCTTCTAAGTTCTGAGTTGTGCTCAAAAGGCCACAACTGAATAGTAATACTTATCGATTCGGAATCGAGGCGAGTTTTGAATGATTCAAAATAAACACGAATTGCGCAGAAATAACTATTACTTATAGCCTCTGGGATTGCCGCTTCGATCCCATTAATAATGATGCTAATCTTCTTCGTTCCCAATATAAATTCTTGATTAGCAATCAACAGGCAAGTTTTATCTGGCTCCGTCTGTCCATCCGTGTGTAACTATGCAATCTTTTCTCACGGACATTCTCAGACATTCGCCTTGAAACATTGCATAGGTCCGTCTCTTTGCAAAAATAGTTGCCAAATTATGTAAGATATATAGAAAAAAAATGGCCTCACATGAGCATTTAACATGGACTTTAATGGCATGAAGCAGAGACTTTAAAGTAATATTGTTGAGCTTTTGGGGCCTGGATATACAAAGATGTGTTTCCTAATTAAATAAAAACTACATTTATGCATATGGTATATGCATGTTTTTTTCCCTAATAAGCGCAAGTGTCAGTTGGTTGAAGGCAACTTAATTTGCCCGATAAATTGATTTAAAAAGTTAGCCGCTCAAGTTGGTCGAGCCTTGAGCGCACTCAAAAATGCATTAGAAAGTCCACAACTTGTAAATATTTTCTAAAGTGTTACGTAATTATATTAGGCCAAGTTTATGAACGCAAAATCAATCTCTAACCGATGCTAGTTGATTGAAATTGAGCGATGGTCGTGTCTAATCTTTGAAGGAAAAACCAAAAACAAAACATACATAAAAATGATTCAATTCGGGCTTTCATCTTGTTTGCAGTGCGCACACAATCATGTGTCTCTGTAAGTGTGAGTGTGTGTGTGTGTGTGTGTGTGTGTGTGCGTGCGCACTTGTGCGTAGTTGGCACCACAAAATGGCAGCTCGTTGCAGGCCGGAAATGGCCGTTGGAAAATCTGCAGCTCAATTTGCCCGATAGAGCTTCAAGTGGAGGCTAAGCCCAGCAGTTACATCTCGTGTGTGTGTGTGTGTATGTGTGTGTTTGGGTGTAGCACTTTATGTATTTTTAATAAAGCAGAGACAATAATTTTAGTTCTCTCTCAAGCCTCGTCTCCCCCCACACATTTTGCAGACAATTTAACAGTTTGCAGCACTTAACAAAAATTTAATATATTTAAAATGCTGCTGAATCTCTTGTATGTACAAAAATACACACATACAACACACACACAGACACACACTGACTAGTTGTAATTGCCTTGTTGCATGGTTACGAGGCTAATGCCCAACGAATTTTGATTATTTTATAAAACTGTTTATCCTAACTAAATGACTGACTGACTGACTGGCTGACTAACTGACTGACTGACTAACTGACTGATTGAGCACGCCCGACTAGAGCTTCTTTAAAGCTGTTTGCAACTTGTTTCCAAACCATTTTTAATGTGGATCGAAAACCATGATATCTAAACGTGAATCTGAAGCATGAGTATATTTGCAGTAATATATTCTAATATATAGATATATTTTTTCATGATTTATTTTGATATTGACAAGCTTAGACAGCTGTTCATTTTAGAGTGTATCCACTGTACTTGTATATATATATATATATTTATATATTTGCAGTAATATATTCTAATATATAGATATATTTTTTTCATGATTCATTTTGATATTTACAAGCTTAGACAGCTGTTCATATTAGAGTGTATCCACTGTACTTGTAGGAACAATTCGCGTGGAGCATTATGCGTGGCTGTTATGTGTAGAAAAAAAACAAGTATGAGGTTCTAGTCGGGAGCTCCCGACTAGGGGATACCCTGAACCCTCTTCTTGCAAAAAAGCAATAGGTATAAAATTAAAGATACTTGATATATATATACTATTCTAGAAGCTACATGTCAAGTTTTTTTGACTCCAGCTCATATTATTTGCCGAAATTACTCAAAAAACAGGATATCGATATCGATTTTTACCGATTATTTGGAAACGGGGCAGGCTATCGATTAACGGACCTACAGCTAAAATTTCAAGTCTCTAGCTCTTATAGGTTCTGAGATCCTTGCGTTCATACAAACGGTCAGACGGACAGACGGACGGACGGACAGACAGACAGACGGACATGGCTAGATCGAGTCGGCTATTGATGCTGATCAAGAATATATATGTACTTTATGGGTCGGAGATGCTTCCTTCTGCCTGTTACATACATGTGCACAAATACATTATACCCTTTTTACCCATTTTTAATGGGTTCAGGGTATAAAAACAAAATATCGTTAACATTTAAGTTTATAGCCGGGCAGCGCTCTAATCTATGAAGCGCTACATATATATTAGTTGACCAGTCGCTGAACTCGTTAAACTTTTTCAAACAGTTCCCAACATAGATACCGCTACAGATACAGATACAGATACAAATGCACGTAGCTGTTGTAGTTACTTGCTGGCTACAACAATTAGCCATTGAAATTGATAACAGTTTTTAATTACGGCGCCGGCTTTACATTTTTTTTCTTTTATATTTTTATTTATTTTCTTTCTGTTTTTTTTTTTTCAATTTTTGTTGTTTATCTTTTGGTGCGGGCCAGTATTGAAATTTTGTTTTATGACACATATGTACAGGAATGCAAATAGATGTACCTAAAGGCACATATGTATGTAGATACAATGCCAGCTACAGCTAGAGAGCTATTGGCCTTAATCAAGGCACGATAATAGATCTGTTAACATTCTTTTACGCACTCAATAGCAATAATTAATCAACTAATTTAAGCTCAATTCATTTATTCAACTTTACGCGCATCCGCAACAATCTGCTACAATTTATTTAAATTTTTTTCTATTTGCAGCATGCAACATGAGCTGAGAACTGAATGTGTTTTTAACATTAAAGGTGAGCTGAATACTTATTTTATAATTAATGTAAATAAATGTTTTCCCAGCATCCAACTTTAAATATTCTTTTATCATCAATATACTGTATCGCTGTTTTCTGTTAACATTAGCTCAGTCGCACATCTTAATTACCAGCTCTAGTTTTGTTTTCTATTACTGCAATTGCAACTCTGCTATGCTAACAGAATTCTGTAAACAGAATCTAAGCTATAAACCTTCAGACAGTTGATTGCTCAGTTTCGTTCTGCAGCTCAACGAGTTAAGAACTCTTCTTGCTCTTAACTCAATTTTTGTTTTTGAGTTTTACTGCTCTTTTTCTGGAATTACTGTTTAAATATGTCTAAGCAATATTTTTGCTCTAGTTGCATTTTCTTTTTTTTTTATTTTTAATTATTTAAAAATGTTTTTTTTGGTATATTTCACAATGAAAATCTCCAAGTCTTTTCTCAAGCTATGTATCAATATTTCTATGGCGTCTCTTCGGACTTTTATTAAACTTGGCTGATTTAACAGTAAATAATATTTACATTTATTTAATGCAATTTTCTGGCTCTTTAAAAGGATTTTCATATGTTATTGTTATTTTATGAGTTCTTCTAGCTTGGCAAATAAAGTTTGCATTTTTCTGATGCGTGTTGCATGTTTTTTCATTTATTTGATTGTTATTAAATAACAAATATTGCGCTGCAGTAAACTCAGCTTGATGCAATTTGTGCATAGACATGATTTTCTTTTCTTTATTTATTGCACATCTTTCAACATCTTTTACTGAAAGTGATTTTATCTTTATTTGCATTATTTATTTATATTTATTTGAATGTTCTGGAAATGGTTTAGTTTATTAATTAATTGATATGAATATTTTTATGTGGACGGCTTCTCTTCAGCCTTAATTTGGCTATGAAACTTCGTTCCTTTTTAAGATAATTGCCTAAAATGTAATTGTTTTAATTGTATTAAAAAATATATATATTTATTATATTATTATTTTTAGTTTAAATCCAAATGATTTATTATTATTGCATGAATGTTAATTAATATGAATATGATTAATATAATATGAATGTTAGGTATTTTATAAATTGATAATCATATTTCTATGTGGACGGCTTCTCTTTAGCCTTTATATGGCAATGAAACTTCGATGCTTTTCAGGATTTTTTAAGCCTATAAAATGTAATTATAATAAAAAAAATGTCTGATTCTTCTTTGTCCTGTTTGTTTGCCGAGACGATCAATATTTTTCTCCTTAGCCCTTATATGGAATAAAGCTTAGATCCTTTGGAAGACTTTTTAAAAACGCAAATTAATCTTGATATTTAAATATCAAAAACGAATATTTCCATTTGGACGGCGTCTTTCTAGCCCTCTGATTTACATTTATATTAGCTTAATACTAAAAATAATATTAAAAATAATTATTTCGATAAAAATTTTAACAATTCATTTGAATTTTACAATTTATTTCGATTGTTTTTTGCCCGATAAAATGTATTAAATATGGCCTCAAAATCTGAGTGATTGAGCGGTTCTACATAGAACATACTTATTGTGGAACTCTCGAGAGCGTGGCCTGTTTTGTGAAAAGTGAATTAAAATGTTGTTTTGTTTTTCGACGTGTGAATATGAATATTTATTTATGTTCTCATTATTCATTATCCGCGCTCAACTTGCGTCTCATCTCTCACTGTCAGCGGGGCCCCGTAATACGGGGAGTTCCATGGGTCGTATTCAAAAATAGTAAGGCGCCACGACAACGCATTGATCAATGGGTGTATTAAGGCGCATTAGTCGAGCAAAGCCCTTCCCAGGTGTCAGCGAATGGCGATAACGGTACTGTGTGCTGTTGATATCGCCTTTCGTTTATACTCATAGATACAAACGTATCTAAGCCAATATGCATCAGCTGAACTTAATTAATTGCGAGCAGGTTCTTTACACGCTTACGGATTATTGATTTTCAACTTTCCATTGCCATAGGTTGATTATAATTTGTTAGAATTCGGTTAGAATTTGTTCTTCGACCCAGATGATCTTCAGGTTTCTGTGAAGAACGCTGTTGCGCACGTAGTATAGAGCTTGTACGCCGAATCGTGATTTGTAAAGATTTGAATCTCTTTCGATTGCTTCCAGATTGGCCCCAGAATTCTAAAGCCGCGTATAACCGTCTACAAGCAAGCAAGCAAGCTGCCAAGGTAATCGCTCGAAAAGTAGGTTCTTATATGGAAAAGTCTTTTGTTTATCAAGATTTGCTGTATATATATAAGCGATATCTTATAAAGATCGCACTACTTCATTACGCAGCTCTATGGAAAGAATCGGTCAAAAAGGATATTCAATTTTCCACGATATTTTCATCAAACTCAGCATTTATTAGCTTCACTATTTTCGCATATCCGCAAAACCGCAAGGCAAAGATATTAAATTTGCGGCCTGTCGCTTTCTTGTTTGTTTTCACATCAACCACTGAGCGAGCGTTGTTAAATAAAACATTAATATTCCATAGTTAAAAGCTAAAAGCTCAGAGATATTACAAAAGTTTTTAATAGCACGATGGCGATATTTTATATTTGCCCGTTTTGACAGCTTTGCTCCTGCTAAAAACAATGAAAGTTACGCGAGGAAACGTTTTTAAAATGAATGAAACAATGGGATAACTAATAGGATTGCTAATTTACGTATTTCAAGTTAGTATTTTGTAAATTTTATGAAAATGTTTTTTTTTTTTGTGAGATTGTGCTACGCTATTTAAGTTATTTAATTGTCAATATATTATTATTATTTCCATTATAACTTAAATATGCTTCTAACGTAAGATGAAAACTCCAGCAGCATTAAACTTATATATATTAAAAAACCTCCCGGTTCTATCCAAAGCAGACTTTGCTACCAACTCAAGCAACTGGCAGCTTAAACCAGTTCAGAATTGTAACGCACAAAGCGTCGAAGGAAGCGTCGCGAGAAAAATCGAAGTCAAACTCTTCGTTTTTATACTTTGTATATTTCAAGTAATTTATTTATATACTTTAAATTTATTTTTGGCATATTGCGAATTAATTTCGTTTATTTTTGGATTTTTCATGTACATATATTTCCTCGGTTCCTCCGGCGTGCTGTTAGCCGAGTTGGGGTCAAAACATTTGTCATGCCCTGCATTTTTCCCACCGGTCGCGTTTTGTTTCCACTTATTTTTTTCGCATTTGTTTTTTTGTGCCTTTTTTTTTTCTTCTTCTTGTGATTAATCATTTGTCATTGCATTGCACTAAAGTTGGACTGTAGTTTGTGCTTCCGCACCGCCCCGCACACACACACACACACACAGTGCTCCCTCGCTCTGTTTCAGTGTGTCTGTCTGTTGCATTGTCGTCAACTTGGTGGTGCGTGTGTTCATTGACGTCACAGGCAACCACCCAAGCAACCAACTAGCCACCCACTGTGTGTGCATGTTGCACGCAACACACAAAATAGTCAAACACAAACTGTTTGCCACATTGTCCCATGCAACGTTCAACCCACCCCCTCCTCCTACCCCTACACCTTTCCATTCCCCCTTGCGAGCACTCTAGATTTCAACCCACTGCGCTTAGCTCTCTAGTATAAGCAGGTCAGGCCGCAGTTCGCTGAGTGCGCCTGGCGAGCGGTTCTTGCGGTTGTCCTAGCCTTCCCCCAATTCTTGCGCCGCATCTCCCTTGCCGCAACCCTGTGCCACTGCTAGCTGAACAAGAAGTGTAGCAAGAACAACTCGGTCGGCTTTTGTGGTTAACTTGCAAGTTATTCTGGCAGTCTACAGTCTCTTTCAGTCCGTTTCCAGCCAAGTCGCGAACCTCAGAGCTATGCCCCGCGCCCCTGCGCCCTGCTGCCCGCGCTGTACCGCCGGTCCACGAGTTGCATAATAATTTTCGTTAGTTCAAATTGAAATTGATTTTTTTAAGTGCAACCGCAAGGTGACTGTACTTTCTTCGTTTTGGCCCGTTTGAATCCAATCAGCTGTCACGGCCAGCTTTCGCTCTGTTTCATTCCGCTGTTCCGCTGCTCAGTGTGACCAACATTCGTTTGCATGCAGCGCTTCGACTTTTGTTTTCGACACAAAAATCAATTTCAATTAACCAAATATGCAAATGGGCCAAGTAAAGCTCAGCCAAAGCGCCAATTGACTCAATAAAAACCTCCAGATTTCACCTCGTGTATTTTCATCTCCCACCCGTTCCGGCCTGGCGTCTATTGATATTTAAAGAACTTTGTCTTGTTGACACTTGTCGCGCGCCGGGATAAACAAATTGACAAATTTAACAAATGCGAGCCAGGCAGTCAGTCAGGCAGTCAGGCAGTCGGTTCATTGGTCAATCAGCTATTCAGTTAAGACAGTTGATGGCTCAGTCGACGTTGGCTGTTATAGTCACGTTTTGCATTTTGTGCTTTGATTTTGTTGACGTTTATCTTATGTCCTGTCATTTGGTTAGATTTGAGCAAGCAAAATAACTCAAATACAATATTTATATTTATGAACCCTTTGGAAATGGGATAAAAAGTTAAAATGCTTTTCTGCAAATGTGTGAAACAGGCAGTGAGAAGCATCTTCCACCCCATTTTTTCTTACTTAGTTCGGTTCCCGGTTCCAACTCCCTGTCTTAGAGCTCAGTTCGTGAGCCTGATTCAGATAGAAATGTTTGGAAGTGAAATATGAAACATTTGGCAAGGAAACACAGAACGGAAGCAAAAAGAAACTGAAAACTGTGCATGAAACATTTTTCGTACTAAACATTAAGTTGCTACCAAATGTGCCTTAAATTCGAACAAACTATTTAATGAATTCTCGAAAAGTTCAAATTCATAGGCAAGCTTCCCCATATGTAACAGCTATAGGGTATAGCATGTTCCACTCTTCTACGCGTTTGTCAATCCATTCAGCTTGTTTATCTTTCTGTGTGATTTTTGAATACGGCAATCGGCTGTTTGTCTTTTTGAACAATATTATTTAATATGTTTCCGCCTCCGCCGCCCCTCTCGTTCGTGTTGACCCTCTTTGTTTTTTGTTTTTGTTTTTCCACGAAAGTTTTTACCTGCATTTGACTGATAAATACTTTGTTGCGGGCACTTGGAGGCAGCGCGGCGTATTTGCAATTTCAGAGCCGCATGCCACATGCCGCATGCCACACGGCATTTCAATTACGGTCTTTCCCTCCTGCTGATTGTGAATGGCAGCCTCAGTCTGAGACAACCAAAGAGTTAACAATAAGTGACTGTGTTTGTGTGTGTGTGTGTGTGGGAATGTATGCGACGAGGGGCGTGGCTAACTGTTGTCTTATAAGCAATAAGTCGACATAATTTCTGTTGTGTGGGAGGGGGGGGGGGGTGGTTGGAGGTGGTGGAGAAGGGGTGATGTTAGTTGAGACCAGAGCTATATAAAGCCAAACGAACCCCTAAAGCCGGACTCGCTTTGCTTTGACTTTGGTTTAGATAAATGTGTGAAGCATGTGTGTGTGTGTGTGTGTGTGTGTGTGTGTGCTGTGTGTGTGTGTGTGTGACTGGGCTCGCCCACTTATTCGATGCATTTTGCCCGATAAGCGGAATCAGTAGAGCACAAAATTTCAGTTGAATAGCAATAAGACAATGCCAGAGCACAATGCACTTGTCTACCATATCCTAATGCACAGTTCCAGCACCTGTGCACCCGTGCACCTGCGCACCTATGGCCCATCCCAACAACCCTTTCATTTGGCTCCGCCTTCTTCTGCTGCCGCTGCCTGTCTGTTATCCTTTTATGCCTGCATTCCTTTGTGGCCAGTTTAATTGGCCTTTTCCTTTTGGCTTTGATTAGGCTTCAATTGATATCGCTTTCGCTTGAATTTTCAAAATTCATCAAATGCAGCGCAACTCCTCAAATTTTAATTAAAACTTCGCCAAGTGCATATTTTACACTGTAAATAAAGCAAATAATATGTACATTTTTTTAAAAGTTGGCACCATACGGCTTTTTGGGGCTCAAAAGTTACACTCCAAAGCTTAAATAACTTTTTTTCCACACCACTTTCAATAATGTAGAGCAAAAAAACAAATTAGCATGAAACGGGTTTTCACTGATATTCCACGGTTGCGGGTGGAATTTATTTAACCCATTGTATTTACATATATATTTTCCGTAACAGTTTGGTAAACAGATTGATACTAGCAGAAAATTTTACAACTAAGTTGCTTGACTTTTAAAAATGGGCTAGTTTAGGCGGAAGCAAAGGGTTTATTGTATTTTGGGTTTATTGTATTTTGCCTGCTACATTTGAAAATGAAACTGCGAAACGTTTGGAAATGAAGCATGAAAAATGAAATTTGAAGAGAAATACTTTTGTGAAACATGTTGATGAAGAAAAATGTTGAACATATTCAAAACTACGCGTCGAAGTTCCTACATGTGAGTAGTTTATTGTCTAGTGTGCATAAAATGTATTTAATTTGGAATATATGCAATAAATTGGAATCAACTGTGGTAAGAGATTCTGATTTGCGAGCGACTACTGTAGCTGCAAAATACAGTCTTCAATTTATTTAAAACTAATCGTTGTAGCACATTTTTTTTAAGCTTATCCGATCTCTGGCGCAAATAGTTTTTTTCTCGTACACTGTTTTATTGCTTTATCTACAATTAGCCAGACAAAAAAGCTTTAGATAAAACACATTGCTAAGCGAGCAAGAGAAAGCGAGACAGAGTAAGTGAGAAAAAATGAGACAGATGAAAAGCGTGAGATAAAGAGAGAGCCAGAGAGAGAGTGGAAGGGAGAAAGTCATACATGTTTTAGTTAATTGCAGTTGTTGTCGCAGGACTTGCATTGTATCTGTGTATCTCTAGCTTTATGCATGGGCATGCGTATGTGTGGGTGGGTGTGCGCATGTTTTTTCCAGTGTGCGTGTTAATTGACTTACGTTATCAAAGCTTTGTCCTGTTGCGGCTTTTAACAATACATTTTGGCAATATTTGCCATAGACTCGCTCGTTCAGCAGTAGAACAATAACGATTTTGTTTCAAATATTTATTTTTGTATGGTGTCCCAATTAAGTTCAACAATTACAAGCTTTGACTATGTGTTTTCCTGACTGGTTGACTAACTGACTGTTTTTTGCAACAATATCAGTCCAAGTCGGGTGAAAAGGGCTGGCATTTTTATTTTGATTACCTTTTGGAACATAAGTTAGAGGGGGGCTAGGCAAAGTCGGAATTGTGAAAAAATTATGGAAATAGGCTTTTGTTATTGAACCCATTTTTGAAGATCTTTGTGACAATTCATTTGAGAGGCTTTCACACTTTTCGAAAAGTTCGCACATTAGTTGGAAAAAGGTTGGCAAAACTTTCAAGATTAATTAGTTTCAAGCTCACTTTCACAGCTTTGCAGTACCAAACTTTAAATACGTGTTTAAGCGACTTAAAAAACTCCAAATCACGTGCAAAAAATTGGGTGATAAACTATAGAATGCAACTTTTTCATATAGAGTGCGCAAAATCCGTAAGTGGAGATTTTCAATTTCTTATGGGCAAAAAAGAGTGTGGAAAAGTAATGCATAAACTTTTAATAAAAGCAACTTGGTCCTGGCAAATCGGGTAGTATATTATGTCCCGTAGTGAATGGAACAATCGGCTGGTTATGCGTTTTTGTATGAAAATCGTTTCTTTTATCGTTTTTCGGCCTAGCATATGGTATATCGTGTATTGTTTTTGGCGGCTAAGCATATCGTTTATCTTGTATCGTATATTTTGTATCGTATATCTTTTAACGGCTTAGAATATTGTTTATTATATATCGTATTTCATTTTGCGGCTCAGCATTTGTTATATCGTATATCGATTTTGGGGCTTGGCTTATCATACATCGTTTTGCGGCTTAGTATATCGAATATCGTGTATAGGATATCATATATCTGACATATATCTACGTGGCTATTTAAGTTTCGGCTGCCCGAAAGATACTCTGCACTTTTATTAATTTTTTGAATTTTCTTTCAGAATATTTCTTACTGGGCTCATTTTAGCCATTTGTTTTATATTTTTAAATATTTTGTTCCCAATACGCTGCAGTGTGAAAGTTCATTGCACACACACACACACACACATATATATATATATATATATATATATATATATATGTATATATATTTATATATGAACTAGCCCTAAATATAGTCGGTTTGGGCTACGGATCCATGCATTATTTACCGAGCACCGCCTGGCCTTGTTTTTAGTAGCCGCTGTGAATCACTTCCAACCACAATAAAAGCCCGAAACGTATGGAGCAGCACTTTAATTTCCATGTACAAATGCTTTCGCTTTTTCCATATACATGCATATATGTATATGTATATATTCATACATATATTTATATACATATCCTAGACCCATTCGTTGCATTTTCTTTATAAGCTGGCAAACAGTCAAACACTCAAACGTAAGGCATATTTAAAATTTGCATGTGCTTCTGGCAACAATGGCAGCTGCAGGTGCTTAACTAGTTAGTTAGTGCCCAGGTGGTGCAGGTGGAGCTGGTGGAGCAGGTGGTGCAGTTGCTGCCCAGATGGGCGCTGCGTTTGCTGTCACCGACAGGCAAAACACGCGAATTGACTTCATCAGACGCTCGCAAGCTGCACAAAATTGCTTCGTTTCACTGTCGCACAGTGGTAAAATTTGACGTTGCTACGCTTAAAACTTAATGGGGCCCAATGGGTGTGAGATTAGCTAATTAGTGCTTCGTAAGCTAGCGGCTTTCCAGTTAATTTGCCTATCGATTTCTGTTATCGATAACAAGCCAAGGAAACAGCTCCGACCGCATCAAGTATATATATTTTTGATCAGCATCAATAGCCGAGTCGATCTAACTTGCCCCGTTTCCAAGCAATCGATAAAAATCAATATCGGAATCCTGTTTTTTTCAACAAATCTCGTAAGTTACAAGAGCTAGTGCTTCGTAAGCTAGCGGCTTTCCAGTCAATTTGCCTATCGATTTCTGTTATCGATAACAAGCCAAGGAAACAGCTCCGACCGCATCAAGTATATATATTTTTGATCAGCATCAATAGCCGAGTCGATCTAACTTGCCCCGTTTCCAAGCAATCGATAAAAATCAATATCGGAATCCTGTTTTTTTCAACAAATCTCGTAAGTTACAAGAGCTAGTGCTTCGTAAGCTAGCGGCTTTCCAGTCAATTTGCCTATCGATTTCTGTTATCGATAACAAGCCAAGGAAACAGCTCCGACCGCATCAAGTTTATACATATATTTTTGATCAGCATCAATAGCCAAGTCATCTAACTTGCCCCGTTTCCAAGCAATCGATAAAAATCAATAACGGAATCCTTTTTTTCAACAAATCTCGTAAGTTACAAGAGCTAGAGACTCCAAATTTGACATGTAGCTTCTGGAATAGTATGTGTATATCAAGTATCTCAAGTATTTGTAAGAGCTGTAGATATCGAAACTTTGTGTATTTTCTATAGTACACACTTCCCGAGATATATTCAAAAATTATATAGATAACGATTTATTTTGATTTGCCATAAAGTCTCTATCGCTAAAGTTCTCATAGACTGACGCGTTTATACATATTGGACAAAATGACAGCCAGTCTTCATTAAGTCGATTGATCCAGAAAATAAATATACTTATGTATATATATATACATGATGTAATCGATTAAGCATTCTGTTGCCAGCTACCAACCTTTGGAAAAAAATATTATTATCTTTTTAAAAAGTAAGCTATTTTGTACGTGATATAATTGGCTACAGGGTATTTGCAGGTCCGTCAGTCGCAACTGAAACGAGCTTCTTGTTTCATACTGTTGCACACAAATTGGAATCACTGTGCGGGTGATGGTGTTGCTTTTGCTGCCACGAGCGATTGCATTTGTTACGGCCACAGCAACAACAATTACAGCAACAACAACAGCAACAACAACGGCAACAACAACAACTCACAAACAACAACTGCAAAAACAGCGCACTTTGACTTTAACGCTGTTGCATTTTACTAGGTCAAAAGCAACGTCACCGCCAGCAAAGGTTGCGAGCGAGTCGAAAGCGTGCGAATGAAAGAGAGAGAGAGAGAGACAGAGAGAGAGAGACAGACAGAGAGAAAGGGGGAGAGAGAGAGAGGATATGGTGTGTTTGTGTGTTTGTGTGCGGTGTCAAACATAAATATGGCGTAAAGGTGAAACTGTTGCTGGCTGCCGTTGCTGCTGCTCCTTGCTGACTGTCGGGCATAAATCGGTGCCTGTGTGTGTACGAGTATGCGTGTGTGTGTGTGTGTGGCAGTATTGCGCGCTAAATTTCACACAAGCATAACTACACACGCGTACATATACACGCACACACACAAGGACATGCAGGCGGCCAAATAGCAAACCATTTCTAATTGGAGGTCGTCCTGGTTGTTGTCTTGGCTGCCTCTTGGCCAAGTTGTTGTTGCTGCTGTTGTTATTGCAGCTTATGTTGCGAATGGCTCTGAGCAACGAGCGCAATCATTTTTCTTATAATATTTGCCGGGCGTCCTCCGCGAAGGACGCACAGCCGAATCAAAAGGAGTCCAACGTGCGTTTATATGTTTGTAAGCAAAATGAGCAAAGGCCAGCGCAGCCAGTGAGACGTTTAAGAATGCGACACAAAGAAAAATGGACAAACAAATTAATTGCGCTGAAGAGCGCTGTGAGAGAGTCGCAGAGCAAAATGCCAGTGAGACGTTTGAGTATGCTAGATAAACGGGAATGGGAAAATTTAGACATGATGATTATGTGCGGCGAGAGGAGTGTGTGAGTGAGTGGAGACGAAAGAGGGAGTAAGTCTCAGAGAAAATCAATTTCATATAGGCTGTTATAAAAATGTAGGATACAACAAAAAGAATAATTGAAAAAATTAAAATATAATAGAAAGTAAAAGAAAGAACCTGATTGTGCTGTCAGTTAAGCATTTTGTTTCTTGTGGGCGCTTGAGGTCTACAGAGGTAAGCTAAATAACTTTACAGGGTATGTTTTCAGTCAAGCTTTTATGTGAAAGCATGTGCTTATCTTTACTTTTCAATTATTTCTGATTTTAATAGGATTTAACATCTGTTTGCGAAAGATAGGGTATATATGATACATATATATGTACATATATCCGTGCCTGCGTAGCTGTGCGCTCTTAACTTGGGTGCATGTATACTCGTTCATGAATCGGGTATATTAGTTTTGTGGAATGGCTGTCTGGCTGCCCTTACCTCTGTCCATATAAATGCAATACAGATTGAAGTTAAAAGCTTGAAACTGCGCCTGCTGGCAAGTTTGTAAAATCTCTTGTAGCTATTGTGACGTGTACGAAAGATAACTGATGATAAATATCGATAAATATCGATCCAAACATATATCTTACGCACATTTTTTTCATCAATTTTATCTGGCAGCCTGCTTTAAGCTTCTCTTTGACGAGTATCAGGTAGTCGGTTGCACCCGACCGCGACAATTTTATTTGCTTGGATTTAAGTTTGGTCGCTTAACTCGATGCCTCCGTGAACGCTTTTCATTGCCAAGGCTGGCAAGTTCCAGCAGCTGCTTTGTCCTGGCAGCGCCTCGGGATGTGGCTAGAGTTTTCTGTTGTCGACAGCCCTCTGGCTTAGGCACGTGCGGTTCACCAAGAATACCATAAATGATCGACAATCTGTGGCATGAACTTGTTTACGCTGCTGTCTTTTCACATATTTGCAACTAAGTGCATTTTTAAATCCTTAACACATTGAGATTGGATAAATAGAGCGTATAATCGGCAAATGTGTGTAACAGCGGTAAGGTAACATACTCGAACCCATAAGCTATATATATTTTGGATCAGGGCGACGAGCTACGTCGATCGAGTCATGTATGCCTATACGCCTGTCTGTGCTTACGCTTTTTGTTTTTCAATATCTCCTTCCAATTTTAAACATGGTTTTGAGTAGCACATATTGAAAATGATAAGAGCTAGATAGACCAAAGTGTGTGTAAAGGCTCCATATATCGTATGGTATAAACAGATTAAGAATGTCTTTCCTTGTTGAATAGCTCCATTTTTAAAGGCAGAGTCTTGCGCTTTATGCCTTGCAAATTTCATAATGATCGGACTATAAGCACCGAAGCTATTAAAAATGCATTTTCCATACTTAGTGTTTGGCAAAGGCCAGAAGAAACACAGCCGCTGCGTAAACTACGTGTGTACATGTGTGTGTACTTATAATTTCCCATCACGATCTCTTTACCATATATATTGAGTAGGCTTTATATTCTATATTCTATTACAAATTTCTTCACTCTGTTTAATAATTTTTTTCTGCCGCTTTTGTTATTATTATATATTCTAAATTAATATTAATTTTTTCACTCTGTTTAATACGTTTTTTCTCCCTCAAAATTCGCTGTGAAAAAGGGCATTGCTGGCCGGTCGGGCAAGTAAAAAAAAAAGTCATTAAAAATAAAATACAAAGAAGGAAGCTAGAATATTTGTAACGAAGGCCTGTCGCTATGTGCTGGGTGTCTTCTAGTCGGCCACTCTCCGAATAGAGCATACAGTGCATTTTTTCTTTTTATCTTTTTAGTTGATATTTTTGTGTGGCATATCGCGTTTTAATTGAATCGAGAATGCACTCATGTAAAATTCAATAATTTCCGCTCGCTAACTCAATTAAATCGCCATTTGAGTTGCAAGCTTTTGCATGGTCGTACGTGAGGGGGGGGGGGAGGGGGCGGGAGGATTTGCAGCAGTTCATCCCGCAGCATTTTGTGGTGATTGTGGGCAGTGTGGATGGCGGCGTGTTGTCAGCTGTTAGTTGCGTTTGATCAAAGGAATGCTTGTGATTTTCATTCAAGGCCAAAAGGTCGGTCGGCATTAACTGCAGCCGAAGAATAGAGAATCTGAAACTAATATAAAAAAGAGCCCCTTTTGAGGCTACTCTTAACAATATTACAGGACTTCAGAAATTCGCTGTCAGAAGGTTGCTGGCAGCCTCAAATAGGAAAGAGTGCCCAACTCTCTGGAGTGCACGACGAGAAAATACCCTGCGACAAAAACTTGCTTTTTATGCACACATATGCATACATATTGAAGGGAAAAGGGCGCATAATGGAAAGAATTATTTTAAAGATAATATATTATTTAATACAAATCTGTGTACAAAAATTGAAGATTAAATGATCCGAGCTGGCCATACAAAAATCTTGCAAATCGATATTTATCGATACTATAGAATGTGCAGGGATAACTCCGATTACCTTATGATATACGACAATATGTTTTTTTAGATATCAGACTCTAGGAACTATATGTTTTCGAGATGGACAAGTTTTTACTTTCAACAGTCGAATGGACAGATAGACAGTCGGACAATCTACTTAGCATATCCTCCTAATCAAGTCAATGTATAACTCATGGAATCACAGCTCTGACCTGCGGCCTGTTACATACATTTACACGAAGCTAATACACCCGTTTTTTAAATTAATTGTTAATTGTTCTTTGTCTTTTGGCATAAGAAAAATGTACCGTTTTTAATGAGATAGGATGCTTATGCTAAAAACAGAAGCTTATTTTTAGATGGAATTTAGTGCTGGACTTAAAAACTAAAAACTAACCCAAAACATAATAAAAGTGCTCTAGTCGGGAGAACTTGAATAGAAGATATATAGATTTATATATATACGAATGAAATATACGAAAACACACACAAAGGGTTCTGCTTCTTTTTCTCCACACTAAGAGAAATGTTTTTTTTGATTGACTTTGGTGGAAAAAAATTAAATATTCTGGAAATGTGAGATATGCTCCAAGATATCTGACACCTCTCGAGGAACAGAATTCCGCTATCGATTGGTATTGATTTTTTGGAAGCGGGACGAGCTATCGATGATCGATAACTCAGTCTTTTTGTGCACTAGAAGGTCGCACGTTCTCTAAGATGGATAGACTTGGCTAGAGCGGCACGGCTTTTAGTGCTGATCTAGAATATATATATATATATATATATATATTATATATACATATATGTGTTTAATGGCTTGGGAGATGCCTGCTTCCACCTGTTATCGAACTTGATGGTGTCTTGTGGTGCCTTCTAGTATATTTCAGATTATCAACCATAAATAATTGAATACAATTGCTATTGTTGTCGATTCGATTGTTTATTGATGTTGCTAGTGTTACAATTGGATCTCTCGATGCAACCATACGCTAGTACATTGCGGCTTAAAGTTCGGAAAATTTGTAAATGTGAAGGCCAATGGCAAATAATGCAAATATTCATGTGTTTGTATATGTTAGATATGTGTTGAATGTGAATCTATGAGTATTTGGCAAAATTGATATTGGCATTTCGGCTCGGCCCGATGACATCGCTATAGATGGTCTGGCTGCGCTGCTGTGTCTGTCGACGATTTGTCAAATAGGTATTATAATCGACACGGGCATTGGCATCGCTATCGCTGTGCAGCCAGTGGACAAAGCGACGCATCTGATCCAGAAATGCAACCTTGCCCTTATCAATGTGATCCACCTCATACCAGCGTACGATGGCATCCTCATTGATAACGCCCGCCCGATACAGATGTACCGCAAAACGTTCAAAGGATTTGAAGAGCGCATGGTGCTCATAACACCATTCCTGGAGCCGCATCAGCAAAGCAATCTGTGCGCTATCCGTGCTGCAAAGTGCATTTAGCAGCGGTGCATATATTTGCAGCTTGCATATGGTCTGCTCCGGACTGGAATTGGCCGAGCTGCCGCAACTGGCATTACTATTGACCGTCTGCCAGACAATGCCGATCACCTCCGAATCGGACATGTGATGCTCACGCTGGAATTGACGCACATTTCGCACCACCTCCACATGGGGCAGCTTCTCGTGAAAATCGTCGAGCAGCCGCTGTTGTAAACGTTTGCGCAATTCCTGTCCGGCCCGTGTCTCGTGCAGCTTTATTACCTCATTCAAATCGCTCTCCTGATAGACCTGCTGAAAATATAGATCGCTGCGTAGCATTGGCGGCATGAAGCTTATAATTTTGCCATCGAGACCCGATTTTTTGAGCATTTGCAGCATGAAATTGGAGCCACGTTCACGCTTCAATGTGCTGCACACCACCAGCATAAATTCCAGGGCCAGACCCTCATCAATGCTCGCCTGTTGCTGGCCCAATGCGAGCAGCGTTCTCGGATTGATTTGCCCATCGATTAGATACAATGCCATCAGAAGAGCCAGACGCCGGCGTGCGCCCATCTCAAAGCCGCCGAGCAGCGTTAACAGACGCTGGGCATGCGACTCGAAAGCCACATCCAGATGCTTGTGGCGACGCCGCAAACGCTTCACCAGCTGCTCGTAAACACGCAGCGCATTGAGCTCATCGTGTGTCTTGAACACACAGTAGCTGGTCCGGAGCTTCAGATCGCCGCGCGTGGGCAGTTTGCCATCGCTGGTTAGCAGGCCGCCCGTATATAGCACATCGTAGAGTTGTCCGCTCAAACGTTGATAGTCCGGCTTGGAGACGATACTGTCCAATGCCTTCCAGCTGGCCTCAAGCTTACCTTTGGTACGATCGAGCGCCTCGACCAGTTCATTCCGATAGGCCAGACACTCGTTATCCTTTTCCTTTTTCGTCCGATTGTTCTTCAGACGGAAACAGGGCAATATATATTTGGATGCCATGCTTTATTTTCTTCACACTCTTTTGTCTCGCTCTCTCCAGCTCTCTTGCTCGCTCTTCTTTTGTCTTTCGCTCACTCTATTTCTCTCTCTCTCTCTCTCTCTTTCACTCTTTCACGCTTTCTGTTATAGCTATGACCCTTGAGTTACTTATTTTGGCTTACATTTGGCTCTTTTGCAATTTGTTTCTTTTCTTTGGGAAGAGGGTTATATCCAAAATTTGTGTGTGGTTTTTTTTCCGGTTTTACCTATATGCTTTTTCTTATTTCATATGGAATTTGGTGGGCGTTTTTTTTTTCCTTTTCTTCCTATTTTTTTTGTTTAGAGTTGGTTTTAGCAGAAGAATGCAAACAGCTTGAACCGAACTATTTGTAGGTTTTTATACAATTTTTTTCAGATTTTTATATTTTTACTTTAATTTGAAGTCTCGCCCAAACTAAAATATTTGTAAAACTCATTGCTAAACGCATTTTGCCAGGCCTGCTTCACGAGTAATCAAAAGCAGGCCTGATCTTTATTTAACTCGTACCCACGCAAAGGCTACGAAATATATCTTAAACCAGCTCAGTGTCTACGCTTCTTACTATGATCCGAAAACCAACAGGAACAATCATTCGAAACGGCGAAAACTATCGTCTTTCAACAATGTGCCTGCAAGGTTTTAGCTCTTCGTTTTTCTGAAAAGGCAAATTATTATGTATGTGTTTCTACTTATCAAATATCTGTTTTTTTATGAAAATATTTATTAGGGTATTTCAATGAATCAACGAATGCCTTTTTTTCCACCAAATCGATAAATTTCGATATCAGCCTGCTGACCTAGGACCAATCGCACGAAATGTAGCCAAAGATCCACCTTCATCTGCAAGGGTTTTTACTCTTCGGCTTTCTGAAGAGACAATGTTATTTATGTCTTTTTTTATCAAATCATCTTCTTAACAAATGTTCTTTGTCAATATTCATTTGGAGTGTGTAAAGATATTTCGACACATTGTTTCTTTTTCCATTTAATCGATAAATATCGATATCAACATTCTGTTTTTTTGCATGTCTCTTCGCAAATCAAGTACATTAAATCTTTTTAACACAATGTTAGAGAGTTTGAGAGTATACGCGGATTATTTATTAAAGTAGCAATTGCAGGTGTATTGTATTTGTGTGTGATACTATTTTAATTCGGTTTATTTGGCTTTAAATTGAATGTATGTCTCAGTATACATGTACTAATAAAGTATCTACAGTGTAATTTGCAGTTGCTTTCTCTTACGGTTTGTTCTGTGGATTGGTCATCAATCAGTCAATCAGTCAGTCAGTCTATAAAGACCAACAGTTATATACAGTTAAATGCAGCGCTCGCTAAATGAGTTGTCCACACATTCAAACCCCAGACTGCCGTGGCCCTGTCGCATTATTTTAGCCGAAGGCACTTATAGAAACATGATAATATTAACTACATAATAATAGCTCTTAGATCTGTGTGTGTATAACAGTGTACGTTTAAGGTGTTACCAAGTATTTATTATTGTAATTAAGAGCATCCCTTCAAGTCCCATTCTATCGACAAATCTGCAACTGGGTATGATATTGTTTGCTTAGGTGAGTTGCTTTCATATTTTGTTTGTTGTGTCATATCATTTGTCATATCATACATACCAGAGTGTAGGCGGTGGTGTGTGTGTGTGTGTGCGTGTGTGTGCGTGTGTTTGCTGTTAAGTAGACATGATAAAATGGCCGCTTAGGCGCTGTCAGCAGCGCAAATGCAAATATCAAAACACATACACCGAGCCACTTCATATGCTTGAAAGATTGTCTAGGCTGTGTGTGTGTGTGTGTGTGTGTCTGCTTGCTTGTGTGCGTGTGTCTGACAACACGGTTGTCATGTAGATGTCTGTATTCCGTATTCTACTTTGCCTCGTGCTTTACATTGGCATCTAATGCCAGCTTTAGTCTGCGGCAGTTGAAAACCCATATGGCATCCACACTCCCCCCTCTCTGCGCCATGTTGCCACCATTACTGATATCAATCAACTGTAAATAGCTGAGAATGGACAGCTTATAGCTGCTGGTGTTAAAAGGGGGTTGCGGTCGAGGCTGAGGCTGGTGTTCGGGATGGCTTGGGGTTGGAGGAGTGACTGCAAATTCTTTTTTGCATATTGAGAGAGCGATTTATGTTAAATCAACGTGGAGGCAATTGGCCAACTAATTGAGCTATATGCGATTACGTCGCATCTGAAATTGATTTGCTTTAAATGCAATTTGATTTATCAGCTTATATTGTTTTGCTTGCCATCATTTGAATTTGATTGATATTTGTCGTCGTTAGTTAAACATGAACATTAAGCAACTACACAGCACTTTTGCATTTACCAACACTGGCTACTTCTTATTTTAAGGTTGCCTGATTGATATACATATGTACGTTTTCGTTGCCTAACTCAACTTTAATTATTGTTTACAAATTGCTTGATATATTTTGATTAAATATGTTATTATTTCGTTACGGTTCGATTTGATTTGTTTTGATTTGATTGATTCAACGAATTCCCCTCAAAGATAACACACACTTTTTTACTGTTGTTAGTCGAGTGTGCCTTAGTTTCGATTTGATTGCATTTTTGATAAGCTCTTTCTCAGCGTTGCTTCTGCTGTTAATGTGACTGTCATCGCTTGACAACTGAAACGCTTGACACAGCGAGCCGCAGACACAATTTTATTTATGTATATTTATTCGCGTATTTATTTGCTCGATTTGGCTGCCCTGTAAGCAAATTGAACTGAGGTAAAAGACGTATCGATAGGTTTATTGGGCAACTGATTAATCTTAGTTAAGTTAGTTTTTTTTTTTTAATTTTTGCTAGCTGGTGTTGTAGCCGTTGTTGGTTGGAAAGAATAGGAAGGAATATTAAGGAGTGCAGATATACATGTATGTATTATGTTAACTTTATTTACCAACACTCTTCACATTTGACAGCGTTGCCAACTCGACAAAGTGGCAGCACTTTCTGATGTTTTTGAATAAAATGTAACAATTGAATTTGCAATAAATATGTCCATATTTATTTGGTATACACTTGAGATATGGGCAAAGAGCATCTACTTGTCGTGAATAGTCAAAAAGCGCGTTTCTTCAATAATAAACTTGAAAATTAGTCGAGCTTCTTTGTTTCTGGTCAAGTTAGTTGTATTCTTTGCTTCTTTTTTTTTTGTTTTTATATGTTTTTAGTATTTTGATAAGGACTCTGATCAAGTGTCTGGTGCCAGACAAAGACACTTATTGATGGGGCATTACCTTGATAGCTATTCAAGTGCTTGATTTGTTGTTGTTGCCCCAATTACATGCTATCACCTCCAGTGATAAACGCAACATATTTGGAATTTCACGATGATCGATGTGTGAAGCGCGTCAAGTGACCGTCGTTTGCCTGATTGATTGAATGATTGATTGCGAAATATGCACGTTTGGATTGTCGTTAAATAAACCGAACAGAAATCTTAACTGGGTCAAATCAATTACTTGATTTGTTTAATTTTGATGGATTAAAAGATGGTTTTATTTCACTTCAAAGTTTGACAACTGTTGACAGTCCCCCACAAATCATACAAATTTATTTCTTCTTCAGTCATGGTTTGAGAGTCACTGTACAGTCTTAGAGTTATTTACTCATTAATCAAATACTCGCAAATTAAAGCGGTTTATTCGGAACAATTTCGAATATTTAATTATAAAATTAAGTTTAATTCATAGTATTCTTCGACAATATGCACAGTTTTCGATTATATCCAATTTTTTTTTTGCTTATTTATTTTTAATTTTAACATAAATCCAAGTCAAGTGCTTAGGTCATATACAACTTGACCCTTTTCGCATTAAAAAAAAAATAATTGTGCATAAATAAGAATTTAACTCGAACATGTTATTCTGCCCGCTTTTGTACCGTAGAGTGCTGTAATTTTGAGCACCCTTTTTGTATCATACTCATACCTTTGTCCTTGTCCGCCCCTCCCCTTTCTGCTGCTGTCCTCTCTCTCGGCTTACAGTTTCGTTTCGTTTTATTGACATTGGAAGCACCAGCTCAAATATTTAGATAAGCCGAAAGGTGTCGTTCGCAAAAAAATAAAAAGGAAACAATAACTAAGAGTGGGCTAGTCGGAGGGACTAGTATACCGACTGGGAGATTCCCTATAACCACACTTCTGAGTTGTCGGAATCTGCGCTCCACACTTTGGACAGCGGCTGTGATATTTCTCTCCTTGACCCCACACGCTCAAAACATTTGTCTTTGAATAACTTCTGTATTAATTGCTTGATAAATGAGGGACATTTTATGGCATCTAAGGCTGGGTGAAGTATCTAAAATGTGATATTTTTTGGTTAATAAATATACCAAACGTCTTCTATAGTGTTTTAAGCAGCTGTGACTTATGTTTAAGAACCGATATTTTTCAATATTTGGGAAGAGAAAGATTCGTACTATGCACAATATGCAAACATGCCGGATAGACAGACGGAGAGAAGGGGACATGGTTAGACAGGCAAATATGGTTATATCGGCTCGGTCGTTATATATATATATATATATATATATATATATATATATATATATATATATATATATATATATATATATATACCCTTTCTTACCGTTCCATACATTTACATAACTTCGATATACTCTTTTAGCCCATTTTGATTACAGGGTATAAATCAACAACAACAAACCTTAGGTTGGTAGATGGCGTATCCTAGAGCATATCCTATACATACACACACAAACACAGAAACACACACAATGCCGCTCTCAAAATTAGGCTGGGTCCTGTTGCAACTGCTGCTGTCATGTAAACGGTTCCATAATCCAAATGGAGCGCTTGAAGATGTGTTTAGAGCGCGATATATTATGACACGCCCATAACCATGCTGACGCCCACGCCCGCGCCCACTGGACAGTACGAAGCAGTTACCCAGCCTTTACCCCCCTTCGGGCAGCACGCATACATGCGTAGTTGTCAGATTTTTGTTTGTTTTTTTTCATTTTCATTTTGGGGGGGAGGGGGCGCTGAGTGCAAAAGACAAAAAAGGATTTGCCTGTCATCTTTAGCCAAATGCCATTTGACATTTATGTTGGTCCCGTCAAAGCGCCACCACACACCCGCACACCCGGACACCCCCCTCTGCAGCCAGAGAGCTCCCCACTGCTGTTTGTCTCGCTGTGATTTGCTTTTTTGTCACATTAAATCTTGTTTATGATGTTTAAGCACTTTATTTCCGCTCGATTAAATTGCCATAATGACAGGCTGCGCGAAAATGTTCATTCCATTTTCGTTTTTTATTTTTGTTTTGCTTTCCTTTGTTTTTTACCTTTTTGGCACGCTGCAAACAAAGTGGAAAGCGCAGAGCCGAATAAACGGCCAGATAGACAAACAGAAGGCAGAAGGCAGCCGAAGGCAAACGGGCCAAAACAGCTGGCAGCTGCATTAACTTCAATTGACTGTAATGAGCATCAAGTGGGCAGGACGACGGGTTGTCCCACTTGACAGGCGCCCACGTCAACATCATTATCATTATCATCAGCATCAGTATCATCTTGTTCTTTAGCCCCAACGTCAGGGCCGCTTTGGCATTGGGAGCGATTTGGGTAACGGCTTTTGGCATGCGGCACAATGCTCCATTTGCTGCAACTCGTCCATAAAATTTAAGTGTGCATTTTGTCGCTCGCCTTTTGGCCAGAATTTCGAATGTGTTTGATCTTTGTTGCCGTTGTTGTTCCTGTTGTACTCGTAGCTTTCATGCTCTCTGCCAGCTGGCATTATCCTCTTTCTCACGAAAAATGTAACACCTGGAAGGTGAGCCCGACAAAAGCAGCAGGTTTAGCTATATTCCTGCTCAGTAAGAAGCATGAAACTAAAGTCTCAGCTCAGAAGATCGGCATACTATATGGTATAGCTGCCATAGGAAAGATCGGTGCTTAAGTTCTTGTAAGTAAACTTATGTTCTTAAGCGAAATTTGCATTTATTTGTTTTACTGTGCTCCTTGAATAAGAACAAAAGCTTGGGAGCATCGGTCCACTTTAAAATATAGCTACATATGAACGATCTTCCAAAAAATTAGTTTTTTTATTTAGAAACAACATCTCCCTTAATTCGAACTTCTCTTCTATATAGTTTTATATGAACTGCTTTTTGAATGAATTTGAAAATTTTATAAAATATTATATAAATATTATTAGGAAATATATACGCCTGCGCTTAGCTTTTACAAGCTCCACTTCTGCTTTCTGCACAGGAGTTAGTCAGACTTGCGTCTAGTATGCCTGCAAGGGTATTCAGTGTTCGGCCTGCTGAAGTTGATGGTTGTTGTTATTGTTGCTGCTGCTAGCCAAAATGTATTGGCATGTTTTAATTAAACGAAATTGCTTGTATCCATTGATGGCCTAATACGAGCCTGGCCAGGCTTCACTTTTGGGCGCTCGCCAGCCCATCACCCCCCCTGGATGGTCCCTGCTTGTCGCTCGCTCCCTCGCTTCCTCTCTATCTCTCTCTCTGTCTCGCCCTTACTCTCGCTGTGTGTGCTCTAATTTCTATATACATAGATGCTGTCTGACTTGTTGGATTATTTGGCCATGTATAAAGACTGTCTGAGCATCTTGCAATTTGTCAACTTAAAGTATCTTGTTTGGTCACACGTAGCTGCAAGTGTGTTTAATAATAATAAAGAAGCATTCACTATTCCAAGTGCTAAGGGTTGCTTCAGCATTCGATTTCATTCTAATTACATTTCACGCAGTATTCCCCAATAAGACATACTCCAAATGCGCCTCTGCGAGTCGTTTAATACTTGTCGCAGTTCGAATAGCATTTGAAATTTTATATCATTTGCTTTTTTTGAGTGCATTTAACATGTAATTCCAATGAATTTAATTATTAACTGCAAGTACTGGCAAGCGCATTCAAATTAAATTAATTACAACGAGCACTTCGAAATGCTGTTGCAAATTCCTTTCACTTGGCTGTGGCACACGGTGTAGTTAGGTTTAAATAACTAAATAATAAATATAAATGGGGTCAGTGCTGCGAGCTAAAACAATGGCAACATTCATTAATTTAGTTACTTGTTTTGCTTTACTCCATTTTAGAAGTGCATTTGATAATAAATTTTAATATGTTTCTCCAACTTTTGCTTGGGTTCTTCCCAGAGATTTTCAACTATTCCTAGATTTGTTTTCCCCGAGTTTATTATACTGTGCTCGGTCTTAGTTATTTTCAAATTTCGAAATAGATTTGTTACTTAGGTACTTACGTACCGCTGAATTGCAAAATATTCCAAGACTTGTTCTTTTTTGAGTTAATAATCCGCATTGCCCAAGGTCGGGAACACGCGACTTGAAAATCTTTACAATCGACTGGCTAAGTCTTCTAGGGAGACGTAGATATGGAGGAGTCCGGTTACGGAAGAGAATGCAAAGGTCTCATCCAATCGATCTCTCAGATCGGTTTTTAAGAATAACCAACCTTTGTTGTTAATTTTATCATGTGAGACTTTACTGTAGAATATGTTCAGTTTAATTTAAGTTTCTTTAAGAACTATAAAACTCAAAATGAAAACAAATATTGGGAAAAATAATAGTTCGCATATTTGGCGGCAATAATTAAATACACAGTTCAAATAAATAAAAACAATTAGTTTTTCAACCATTTTATTTGTTTAATATCCGAGTTTCTTTTCTATTTGTACCAACAAATACTGATAGCTTAATTTTTTCTTAATGCATTTAATTTAATCAAATTTATAAAAGAAATATTTTACATCTTCAATTATATAAATCTAAAGTATTCTATACTATTCGCAATGCAGCTTAAATTTTCAAATAACATATTGATATTTATGCCTGCCAGTCTGTTTCGATTTGTATGCTTCTGTTTATAGTATGGCGAAAGACAGGCAGGAAGACAGGTAGGAAGACAGGCAGGCAAACAGGCAGAAAGACAGGCTGAGGACAGTTGGAAGATAGTTTGTCGACAATCAAATATTAATCAAATAAAGGTGAATGTGGCTTACAAATAAATATGCATAAAACGTATGCATTGACTAAGTGCGCTGCATGAATACACATATACAGGCGAGTTGAAGAGTCATAAATGAGATGGGTTTTATCTGGGGCAATAAAAATGGCAAGTACTCAGCATTTGTCCATTTCATGCATGTGAATAGCTTCACTTTTATCGTTTTGATTTGATGCCTCACTTCTAATCGAACAAACACGGGTCTTTACAGGTATGCCATTGACCATAATTCGAGCTATTTGCGAGCGTCTAGTTAACCCTGGCCCTGGAACTGTGTTAACAGTAAGTAAACTATTCAAAAGCAACAAAAATCAACAAAAGCCACAAAACAGCAGCTAGCTCTAAATTTATGCACACACGCACACACTGGCAGATAGTGTGTGGGCGTGAGAGTGTGTGTATAGTTTCCGCATTTGTATTTTTGGCAGCCGCTCTGCTTGGCTCTTGATAAGATAAACTCCAACTGAGGCCTCGTCCTTGCTGGAAAGTATATTGTACTGAGCATTGTCCAGGCACTTGCCGCTTTCCCTCGACACCACGCCCACATTCTACATATTGTTTGCTGGCTGTAATGCCATAACAATCAACTGAAATTACGTTAAATGACATGCTCATTACGGGCTACTTGCTGAGACTTTCCACAGGAGAGAGTGGGGAGGGGGGAAGGGGGGGCACTATGGCATCTCGCAAGCCACAACAAAGCAAAAGTTATTGCCTACTTATGAGCGCCGTTGATGATCGAGTCGACCCAGGCCCCGCGCCCATTTATTATTTAAATAATCACATACAAATAAGCGCTTCAAAAGCGTTTTACAACACTTTAACAACACACACACACACACAGACACACAGAGCGCACACACTGGCGCACACGCACAGGCACTTATTATGATTATTTGCATATAAAAAGTGTTCATTATGTTGTAAGCAACCGAAAATTTTGCTGCTCACTGGCATTTTTATACCCTGTAAGCCTTGGAAATGTGTGAAGTGACTTTTCACATAACTATTTGCTATGGCACAGACAAGGTAACTTGCATTTCAAATCCCCAAAGTACGCTGTTACAGCTGCATAATGGAATTTTATTTCCGACTTTTTTATACCCTTTAATTGAGTTGCGCGAGTGTATAGTGAAAAACTTTTTATAGCACTGATGAGCTCTAGTAGTGACAGGAAGATGAACATGCGGCATTTTAGGCACTTTTATACCCTGTATTTACTTAACGTTTCTTTTGTGCAACAGAGCAAAGGAAATCTTAATCAAAGTCTTTAAATCATTTGAGTAAACATTTTGAAACGGCTTGTTTGGCTGACTAACATTTCGTATACCCTGTTATCAATGGAACAAGCATGAAAAAGGACAGTTCAGTTAATATAATAATTTTAGTTTCTTTGGACATTTAGAAACTTTTATACAATAATTCTTAATAAATAGAACACAGTTCAAATGTTTTACAATCAATGTATGCTCTAGCTTTAATCTTCTTGTTACTTAATTAAAAACTAAAAAAAAGAAACTATTATAATTCCAACTAAAAAACAGAGTATTTCATGCCCTGGCACTGATTACAGGGTATTGCTTAGTGTGTGACTTTTATTTGATAAATTTTTTGTTCGTTTTTTTTTATTTTTTGGTCTGCTTTCAAAAGTTGTCCACTAAAATCTGTCACGCATTTGACTTGATGAGCCGAGGCGAGCCAAAGCCGAACCGAACTGAACCGTATTTGGGGGCATCTTTGAAACGGGTCTTTAAACGCTTTTATTGGCTCTCAAATTGGCAACAGGCCGAACAGAACAGTACACAAAATATATTGTACATAAAGTAAAATTATATTGCGACCAGCCAGAATCTCGAACAAAAAGTTTGCTTCGGCCGATGCTTTTGAAGTTTTTCAGGCATACCGCAAACCGCCTTCGAGCCCCAGCCCGCTCGTCGCGCTTGCAAAGTGAAAGTGAAAGTGAAAGTAAAGTGTAATTAGGTTTATTTTGTGTTGCGTCTGCAAATGAAATGCCTGGACCGACAGGACGCTGGCCAGGAAATAGGACCGAGAGAGCCTTCATTATTGGCCCAAGCGTTGCAAAGCCGTAAAATTTAATAGACTTTTAACTACAATTTCAATGGACACATGCAAATCCACAGCAGCATCAGCAGCAACAGCAGCAGCAACAACAAATGCAATCGTTTGGTCGTCGTTAAATTGCTTTACGGCTTAACAATAGATATCGAAATTAGTTGAGAACTGTGAAAGGACATCATGCCAAGGACTTCACATAAGCATATCATATCTTTTGTCGCACTCGATTCAATTTTCTCCTTGTCTTCTCGTTAATTCGAAAAGCCTTAATAATTCGCACAAACATTAAATCAAGTGTACTTTAAATACTCTTCAAGTATTATTTAACACAAAGGCCTGAAATTACAGACTGCAAACCGTGTATTTGTATTTATTATGCTCAGCATACATTTTGGAGTGCTTTTATCTACATTGCCAGTCGCAGAAGTACAAATTATAGTCGAGCGTTATTTAACCCTAAATATATTGGGAGTAAATTAAATAATAAAATTAAATTTACAGCTCGAGATAAATACGTTTAATCCAGCTCCAATCCTCTTTAAACTCTTTGACTATGGCTAAAGGTGTGTGCGTTTTACAATCGGTATTGCCTTATAACTTCCAAAGCGAATATTTGGCGATAACAGTATATTTAACAAGAAAAAGAAAGCAGTCAGGAGTGAAATCCAAATGGCTTAATATAGTAAAGTCCCATAGCTGCACTATCGTAAATGTGTCTTCCAGGCGAAACGCTTTTGTATCCCCTCGGCGATACGTTTTCGTATACCCCAGAAGATAATGTGACGAAAGAAAAACGATGTGCAGCTACAAATAAATGCTGCGAATCAAATTATTTCTTCTGTATTTATTGCATTATATAATACTTATTTGACAGGGTAGTTCTTAGTCAGGCATTTTTATTCATTACTTACCTGTGGAAGAACCAAAGCCGATAGAAGAGCGATAAGCAACTGAAATCAAATGCCGCGAATTAAACTATTTGTAGAGTACTTGGTGCTTTATGCTACACTTACTTTAGAGGGTATCTTTGAGCCAAGCATTATTATTGAATTCTGATAGACATAGTGATTTCTTTAGCAACATCTAAACTTCGATTAATTAAGCACAGTTCTTACTTTGCCCAATGCTGGGTTGAAGTCACAATCTTTAAATTTACTTTATCTTTAAATTTATAAAAAACGAAAAGGTTCTTCGGCATGCCGAAAATTGAATACCCTTGTAGACATTTGCCTTACGATTTTGCAGATATTTGAGTCTGGTGAAGCTCGTAAATGCTGAGTTTGATGAAAATATCTTAGATAACAGAATATTTGCCATACAAGAACTTACATTTCAACCGAACGTCACTTTGTCAACTATATGATATTGTAGTCCGATGCTGATAAGATTTTGTATATACATGAGAAGCACAATGTAAATAATAAATGCCGAGCATGGCAGCTATATGATATAGTTGGCCGATCCGACCGGTTCCGATATGTGTCCTACCTGCAACAGATAGACGGAACTATGAAAAATTTTAAGACGAAAGCTTTAATAATGAGATACTAGTTCTTTCTATGCGAACAGACGGACGGATGGACAGACTTTTAATACTCTCTACAGAGGTATAAAAGAGAATTAAAGGCTTTTTTGGCAGGTTGAAAATCAATTACCCTTGCAGACATATGGCTAAGAACTGCTTTTATACGTAAGCTAAATTCCGAACGATTGTTCAGATAGGAATCTTTTTGCATATACGTTAGGAGCATAGCGAACCTCGTCAAGGTTGCATTGGGGCAATGTATTTAGTAAATCATCAAAGTTCTTCATGTAGGAATTAAATCTACAATCGATCATTCCTAAATCGACTATATGATATAGTGATCCCATTCAGCTCCGACATAAAGACGAGCCTAAGCAGAGTTAGCTTTAAAGCTGAAACTCTGGCTTGCATATCGAATTGGTTGTCGATTGCTTATTAAGTTTTTTGGCTTCGTAACGAAGTTATAATACCCTCTAAAGGAGTATGAGTAGCATGCGTATAGTCTGAAGGGCTTTTCCGCAAATACCAAAAAAACTGCTCTGGGCTAAGTATCAACTGTCAACCGTCAGCCGTCAACCGTCAGTTGTCAGATGTCGGTTGTCAGCTGCCCAGTCCGATGGCTGGTCGATTGGCTGCCGATTGTTATCTGGCCATAAATAAGTTGGCTGACCGAAACTGATATCATCAAAGATTATTAAAGTCAAATGCAAAGAACCAAAGCAAAAATGCCGCCACTGACGGCGCCTCAAGACCGATTTCCACCCGCCCCAATCAATAGAGGAGGAGATAGTACACATAATATTCTCATAAGTATTTGATGTGCCGCACAAATAATTCGATTTGCATGTTGTCCCAGTTCGCATTGATTTGTCGTTAAACGTTCTACCCTGGTTACTCCGGCTTGCTTTTGCTTCTTCCCACATGGTTGACTCTGTTGCAATTAACGAGCCCTCAGTTTATGACGTGCTGAAGATATGATAAACTCTATTGCTTAAGCCGAAAGGAAAGGGTATATTAGCTGGATATGAGAGTCTTCTTTCGATATTTACTTTGTGTATTTAAATAAGTTTCTCTGCCAGACAATTTGTGCACGACTTATAAAGCGAATACAAAATATGTTAAGGTTGAGGAATGTTTTTTAAAATATATCCAGATGCAGTGCTGAGAATCAAATACCCTCGTAGGCATAGATCAGAATTTATATTTAATATTTTATATTTATATAATGCTGATTTTAGCGAACTTTCGATTTTTACGAATATTTAATTAGTTAGCTTGAGTTGTGGGGCTTAATTTATTAAAATAAAAAATGAAGCAATTTATTTTGGACAATTTAACATACATCTTTGACGTGGCGATTAAAACTGTTTGACTCTAAAGATGTTCCACGTCAAACAGCGTTGATTGCTTAATTTTGTTTATTTCGATTTCTTTTAATATTAATTTTCTTTTGTTTTTGTGCCCTGAAGACGGTTGTCGAGTCTTAGCCGAAATATATTGGGAAAATAATCGAAAATATGCTCGGAAAAAACCGCTGAAAGTCGGGAAAACAAACGATGAACGGGCTCAAGTTCACTTTCGGCTTATTCTTAAAGCTCAACTAAAGTTTATGTCCGCAATTTAGAAAATTGCAGCCACAAATTTTTGTTTTTCAAATGTTTGTAAATTGTCACCTGAATCTTAAATTTGAAGAAACTAAAAACATGGCCTGAGCAAGTCTGGCAAATATGACAGCTAAAAAAAAATGAATAAATTAAATATTTAACTGCATTTACTGAACAAAATAGTATATACATATATTCTATATCTGGATCAATAGTCGAGTTGATATAGCCATGGCCTGTTTCTATGCCTCTTAAAACTTAAAACTTTGCATTGGTTCATCTTTCGGTTGCAGGCAGACATATGTCGGAACCGGACCGGATCGGGCCACTATATCATATATCTGACATAGGAAAACTTTTGTGTTTTTTAAGATATCTTGACCGAAGTCGGCATTTATTGGTTTCATTGTGCTTCTCATATATATGCAAAATCTTATCAATATCGGTTCACTATATCATATAGCTGACAAAGTGACGATCGGTCGAAATGTAGGTTCTTGTATGGCAAATATTCTGTTATCCAAGATGTTCTCGTCAGACTCAACATTCACGAGCTTCACTTTTCTAACATATCTGCAAAATTATAAGGCAAATGTCTGCAGGGTATTCAATTTTCGGCATTCCGAAGATATCCTTACTTCTTTTCTTATATAATTTCCTTTTCCATTTTAAAGTTCGTTTTGTTTGTTTTTAAAGGAATTCATAATGAGTTAAGACAATTGTTTGAATTCTGTGAATTTAAGAAAAAGGCACAGCTAATTTTAGTTAATTAAGTATACCTTATAAATTTCCAAATATTTGCGAGACGTATCGATGACAGCCTCAAATTGGACTCAAGAGCTATTGCAAATAAAAATAACTTCATTCGAGCAACTGGACTCCAAAAAAAAAAGAAAGAACAACTGCCTGACACACAGACTGACTGGCTGATTGACAAACTCACTAGTCAGTCAGTGACTGACTGGCTGACGGACTACTTTAGACAATGGCAACATTAGCATAAACCAGGGCTATCATTTCGAAGTGCGTTTGTGAATAAAGCGCCTTTCCACCTAGGTTATTGTTGTTGTGTCTAGTGTTTCGCCTCCTTTTTTCGCTGTTCTTGTTGTTGTTTTTGTTGTTGGTTTTGGGTTCGCTTTTTTTTTTTAATATTTTTTTCTTGTCCGCTTTTGCTGGCTGTGGGGAATAAGGTAAATATCAGCTGGCAGGCAGGCACGAGGACAGCGTGGACTCGGCCTCGTCCTCGTCCTCGTCCTCGTCGCACGTCCTCGCTAAATCACAGGTGCGCGCCAGCAGCAACAACAAAAGTACGTGCGAAATATAAGCAGCCTCGTCCTGCGTTCGAATCTCTCGCTCCCGCTCGCTCCCTCTCGCTCACGCCCTCATTCTATCTTTCTCCTTCTGATTAATACTGTCTCTCTTTCTGGCTGCGCAGCGCAGCCGCCGTGAGCGTTAAAGCTGCGCCAGGATAATGCTACCAACGTTTAGTTTGCCTTCAACATTTGTTGAATTGCGTGCTTTTGCTCTCCCTCTTCTCCTCTATCTCTGTCTCTCCCCCCATTTTCTAGCCTTGAAAGCTCGAAAAGCTCGCGCTCTTTCCTCTGCTTCATTCAACTGCATTTGTCGGCTTTGCATAGCGTTCGAGCAGTCAGTTGTTGCTTCACTTCAGTTCCGTACAGTTCACTTCAGTAGCTGAGCTGTGTTTTGAGCCTGAACAGAAGTATTTTTTAAAAAGTGAAATATATTTTGTTTTATTTTCATATTCCTTTGACTGGCTGTGTGTGTGTGTATTGGTGTCTGTGTATGTATTTTAAAATATTTTTAAGAAATCCTTAATTATTTCAAAGATGCTTTAAAGTTGAGAAACAACTCAGTTTTTGGCAGTTGAAGTTTTAAACTATAATAATTTAAAAAAATATATATTAAATTAAGAAAAAAACTTAACAGAAGTATTTGCTATATTTGAAAAGTATTTCCATGTGTTCAAATCAAACAGATATAAGAAAACAAAATTCAAATGCAATTTTTAAAAATTTTGGAATTTGTATTGAAGTCAAAGAAATATAAATTCCAATTATATTAGAGCAGTAATAAAACTATACTTTATAAACTCTATTCTATAAATATTTCAATATGATTCGAGGTCAGAAAAATATGTATTCGATATGTCAAAAAAGTGTTATAATGCATTGAATTCGGAGAGCAAACGCAGACGAATACTCGCATGCAATTTCTAAACACTTTATGAACTTGAATTTGTGTCTGGAAAATATTGTTGATAAACTTAAAAAAAAGTAAGAAAGTGTTATACAAACTGAAATATTTGGTATGAAACTTGAGTGCAAATTTTGAAAATTTGTAGAATTTAAATAGAATATTTGTTTGTTAAAAAGAAAATTTAAAATATCAGAAGAGATTGTGTTAGCAAAATTAAGATGTTAGTGTAAGTTTTCAAATTTTTGTAGCCGATGATCTCTCGCACAGTTGCAACTGTTATACGCGCTGTAGAACAACTGTGTGCACCATATATCATAGAATGCAGTTAATTTTTTGATAACGGGTATTCCTTGTAATTGGGCAACTTTTTGACAACTGTGGCTAAAGCGAAAGCTTTTTCTCTCGCTCTCTCTCTCGCTCTCGCTCTGTCCCTCTCTCGCGGTCTCTTGCGCTCTTGCGCTGTCTGAACTTGCCTCGTCTTATGTGGCGGCATTGTTCGGCTCTGGCGTTCGGCTGCCTTCGTTTATCGCTCGGCAAACGCAAGTTGCGAGCGCGTCGCCAATGAACTGAAGCGTTTGGGTATGCAAACTCATTTTAGCTTTTGAACTCATTCAGTTCAAATTTACCAGCGGATTTGTGCGGATTACAAAATAGCCACACACACACAGAGACACAAACACGGTAACCGAAACACGCACCAAAGTGCCACAGCATTTAGACACAACACACACATACACACACACACACTAGCGAGTCGCGTAAAGCAAACAAAACAAAGCGTGTTACAACAAAAAACAAAAATTTATATTTAAAAAAATTATTAATAATTTTAAAACATTAAAAAAAGAAAAACACAAAAAAAACATATCGAATGTTATGAGCGCTTCTCGCGTTCATTTCCAAGTTTTGTTTACAGTTTTATATGTTTATATTCCTTTTTGTTTTGCTAAATCTAATAATAAGTAATTTTTTTTGTAAATTGTTTTTTGGTGTCCAGTGCGTATGTGTAATATTTGGAAGAGCAGTGCCTATTGATGCATGCTTATGATTACAACAACAAATGCAACAAAATGTTAATTATTTATGATAAAATACAATAAAAAGCTGCCAAAAGACAGCAGCTACAACAACAACAACATCTGGCGGCAACAACAACTGCATCAGCAGTAACTCAGGCAAGTCTAAGTAAAAGCCTAACTGAGCGGCGGCTAAGCGGCGTATGAGTAATCTACACACACACCCACACATGCACACACACAGCTTTCACACACATCAATTTTATTCGTGTTGCCTTTTGCTTTTTATGTGACTGGCTTGTGTGTGTGTGAGTGTGTTTGTGTGTCGCAATGTCTTCTGCACATCTTATCCTTCCATTCAAACTGTGTTCATTTGTCTGTCTGGCACAAGTGCTCTGTGTGTGTCTGTGTGCCTGTTTTGCCATTGTTGGGGTTAGCGCAAACAACAGAAATTAACAAAAGCAAAACACACACATACACACACGCACACTAACACACACAGGCGCACACACACACACAGCACGAGAAATTCAAGTCAAGTGTTGCGGCAAATGCTCAAGTTCCTATCTTTCTCTTAGGCACTGAGGCTATGTAAGTGCTTAGCCGAATTGCCCCTAACATGTGCATATATTTGAGACACATTTATATGTTCACATACACATACATGCATACATCCTACATATAAGAGACAAGCCGATTGTTTCTATAGTTACCTAATGTCAGCTGCCTGCGCTTCCAATAAATTGATCGAGAAAATATTCAGCTTGCTTGGCACATCAAAAAAACCCCCTCCACCCAAAAAAAAATAAACAAAAATGTCTCAATTTGTTGCATAATGAAGCCAGATAAATGGACACAAAGGATTCCCCATTGTCGGAGCTAAACGCTTTGGACACACAGATGTTGAAAAACTGTGCGCTATTCAAATTAATTTTTACGAAATCCAAGCACTTTCTAACGCAAGCTTTAAAAATATATATAGTACATTTGATAGTAAATCTTATTATTATCGATAAAAAACGTTGCATTATTTTAATAGCTCTCTAAGCTTGCGCTTTGTTCAAATGATTCCACAGAAAAAAAACAAAAACGAAAATGTTGCCGTCGTTTGCAACCAACTGCGTTAAGGTCGTTTAAAGGATTAAAACGGCTTAAAGCTGGCTTTAATCAGACAAATTTATTGCATTTGCACTTTGCATTGATCTTAGAGAATACCTTCAGTAGTGTACATTATTGTGACGAAATTTATTTATGAAATATATATTTCGTACATCAGACGCACAGCTAACATAATTGCGCAAAGCCAATATACCCTATTTCCACTTTTGAACGTGTATGGAAATTTCATCTTGTTTTCATCCCAATTCGGGCAAAGTACTTAAATGGTTTAAGGCAGCTGGCACAAAAAATGACATTTTAATTATGAAAAAACGTTCTACACTTTTTTGCATGTCTCTTTGGCCAAAGATTTGTTGGGATTTTTTCTTAATGTACATATTATAAAAGACTTTGCTGGCATTGGGCGACAAATAAGTAGCGCATGTTGTAAATATTTTGAACTGCTGCCGGGTCAAAGTTTTGACGTCAAAAAGCAGCCGTACGTGCTAATGTGGTTTTGTGGCGCCCAACGTGGGACGCAACGTCACAAAGTGCTCGAACCTATTTAATGCACACGTCCTTAAACATAATCTATGCAAAAACCTACATATATATTAAGACCAGCTTATTTGTCGCTTTTTTGGGTTAATTTCTTTGTAAATAAAAACTTACATAATGTTTGGTATTCAACTTGCATCAGCCCTTTAATAAAACTTTGCGCTCGCATGCGACAATTAAGCAGAGCATGCTTTAATTATGTTTCAACTGATATCGGGTCAAAGGGCAAGCGTGGTGTGCGCACTGCGGGATGCTGGCATCAAGTTTTTCGAAATAATTTCACGCATATGAGTTTATCTGATTGCGCTGCGCCTTAAAGTAGGCAGCACAAAAATTGGTTATCATATGGGAGGTATGTTTGTGTGTGTGTGTGTGTGCGTGTGGGCGCGCACTGAAACACAATTCATCATTATACGTTTTGGGGTCAACGCGACGGGTCACACAGCGCGCGCCCGTCATTGTCAACAGCAATCAGGCAGGACGCAAAAGGATGACGGGCCAGCACGATAAGCTACCAACGGGCAACGGGCAAGGGACTCGACGGCTCGGCCAATTCTGCACTCCTTCGAGCAAGCCTTTGACTGGCATGTCATTTAATGTGCGCCTAAGTGTAGGCTTTAAATTTTTTATATGCATTTTAACGCATTTCAAGTTATGATTTTGTGTGCACACACAATTACACCTGCAAATACACACACTCTTCAGACACTCGTGCATTAAAATTTCATTTGTTTGAAAATGCATATTTACGTTGCTTTTAAAGCCATGGGCTAGCCTAGAAGCATGCTTTATTTTTCTTTTTTTTTTCTTGAGAGCACACACACACACACACACTCGACTGAGCTTGGCAAATGAATCACAACAATTTGAGGGCCCGTCGAGTCATAGTGCACAAGTTGCTTTTATTACACAAAGAGGACGGCTCTAGTCGCGACTAGAAGATACCCTATATTCAGAGTTACAAATATTCTAACTTCCTTCTGTACATAAATACACACAGGCACACAAGCTAACAAGCCATTATCTGTACACTTTATGATTGTTCTTTTTCTATCATTAGCCCCATACTATGGGTAACGCTTTCGTAATGAACTTGCCTCCTTGTTGTTTGATATTTGTGGAATTCGCAGTGCAAAGACCATAACTCTAAAAATGCGGTTTTTTCCCCCGGTTTTGGAGAAACAGACACATGTATCTGAAAAGTGAATTTTTCTTGACACTTGATATACTCTATGATATATACATCCCAAATTTGGCGTCTCTAGCTCTTATAAGCTCTGTGATATCAAAATTAAACAGAATGTCGATATCAATATTTATCGATTTCGTGAAAACAGTGTGGATTATTCCCCAAAAACTATCTCCTGGTGAACTAGAAGGACTTGCATTCAACATTTCCAGTCTCAAGCTCTTAAGAGTCTAGATAGAGGTGTTCTTGCAGGCGGCCAGACAGACAGGCATGCTGATCAAGAGTATATAGTATACTTTATAGAGGTTGGTTACCAACAATTGAAATATTCCTGATCTCTTTATACAAAAGGAGTAGCTGCAAAGAGCACTTTGTGCATGAAGTTCCTTTTCCTTGGGCTTGCAACTACATCGATAGAAACTAAAAATGGTGATGTGTCATTATCGATACTTAAGATGTTATCGATATAGAAAATCAGTTACGCTAAAACAAAATTATAGTCTGCATATACTTCAATACCTTCGATACTTTCAATACGAAGTCCATTTCTAGAACACGATAAACGTTTTAAATTGTATCCCTTGATATGTATATATACAAAGGAATATAGTTAAAGTTTCACTTATTGATGACTTTCGGTGACATTATTGATGTTGGGAGCTTGGTGAAAACAGACAAGTTTATGATTCAATCAACATTTTGGCTCAGCTAAGTGTCGTTGCTCCCTCATTAACTCGACTCGTAAATTTTTAAAGCACTTCAACTACTCAGATAGTTTCTTCTTTTTTTGCCCTATTCTCTTCCCTGCGAACAGGTGTATTCCCTGGCTGAAGATGTCCACATACATATCGAGTGTTAGATTGGGGTTCGGGCTGGGGTGTTCATCTGGCTGAGCTGTGCATCTTAAGTATATGCATATACATATACATGTCCTCATGCCGTACTTTAGCACCTATAAATTTTTATGCATACATATTAAAATGGTGCTGGATACAAATGCCTGTCAACTGGCACATGAAGTGGCATCGGGTTCGGGTCCGGGTTCAGGTTTTTTTTTTTTTTTTTTTTTTTTTTTGGGGGCGATTGGGTATATTGTGGTGCTGGGATGCGGTTTCAAGTGTGCTTGAAAATTCCACTTTACTACTGACCGTGCGGCTGTCTGTGTCGCCTGTCAAGCAGTCGTAAAATTATGGAAATTTTTCCTTCGCCCTTTTTATTCTTGGGCAAACCCCACCGTCTCCGCCCCAGGTCATTATGTGTATCGCCATATATCGCTCTTTTATCACCCGGTCGGCAAATACCACACAGTAGATAAGCGAGATGGCGATTTTGGAATCTTCAAGATGTGTTGGTGTGTGTGTGTGGGTGTGTGTGTGTGTGGCATGCAGTTGTCATTTGGGTGGCCTTTTTGCACCTGTCTATGTTGCGGCTTGCCAAAGTTTTGCGAAGCATTTTCCCTCCACCTGCGTGAAACAAAGGCAGCTGCCAATCAAAAGTTTGTGTCGGTTTTCGTTACGTCTTTCGGTTTACAATACTTGAGCATATCGTACCGCCCACATCTAGGACAATATGTAACTGCAGGCTTAATAACAGCCACAGTTAGTTAGAGTCTACTATTTGTATATAGTATATGTGTGCAGATATGGGGAAAAAACAGTTAACAGTCGCTGACAGTTGTCCAACACAGACGCGGAACCGAGTCGACAAGGGGCGTTGTTCATTTGTGGGCGTTCGCTCGCATTGTCGTCAACTATCATCGTTTCAATGCAAGCAACGAAGCGCCGCTGTCGTCAGACATCGCCTGTCAAGCGTGAATATTTATATGTCATTGATAATAACGACAAAGCAATCGGCAAAGATGATGACAGACAAACAAAGCAGAGACAAAGAACTCTGATGACACACAGAGAGGCAGACAGGGAGAGTGAGAGGAAGAGACAGTGCTGGAAAATTGCCCAATTTATATTTTAACATTTAGTTTATTAACACTGGAGTTTTACCTAAACAAGGTTAGTTAAATTAAAAAAAAAAATAGAAACCTCCATTCTGTTCACTTTAATATACTTAAGAACATATTTTTGCAGCCCGGCCAGGGGTATTTAAAGTCTAACAAGTTGGCACCTCCATGTTCACTTTATTTGGTGATAACAGCGACTTCTTCTCCATATTCAGACTTGGCAAACATGTCTTCAATTCGTGTCTATGTGCTAAACACTTTTTACTTCTAAAAGTTTTCACCTCCATGTTCACTGCGTTGTTTGATAACCTCCATGTTCACTTTATATGCATTAAAATCGTTCTCCCATTCGGTCTCAATGTCGAATAGCCCGTCTCCAGGCTCTATAGAAAGCTAATTGCATTATTTTTCCTTGGTATTGTTCATGCGTAATCTATGCTAACAGCTGCCTGTCCTCCAGTGTCACTTAATATTAATGTTTTCTTAAGCACAATTGACTGCCAGCATTTATATGCATGCCAATGAAATTGAAAGGTTGTGCTTGAAATGCTTTTAGATATCAGAAACTTGGCCAAAACTTTTTCCATAAATGTATATATATTTATATATATATATATGTACATATATATGTATTGTAAGTGGCTGTTTGTGTGTGTGAGCGTGCATGTATGTGACAGGCTGTGACATAATTGCATGCATTTTCCGACTTTCGCATGGAGACAGAGACCCGCTTCAAGTTAATTATATGCACCGAATACGGAAAAAAGCGAGAGAAAAAAAAATAAAAACAACAGCATGAAAATGAAACACAAGAACTCTTCCAAGCAAGAGGGTTCCAAGCAACATGCAAATTTCATCAGAGACCGCATGTGTACCAGTGTGAGTGTGTGTGTGTGTCTGTGTGTTTGTGTGTGTGTTTGTGTGTGTGTGTGTGTATGTCAAGAGGAGGCAAAAAAATTGTAAGCCATGCTTACATTAATTTGTTGATAAATTGCGCAAAAATAGGAAAATAGGTTAAAAGCACTTAACAGCTGTGAGACGAAAAAAATTATAAAGAATGAGGAAGAGCTAAGAAACTCATTACTAGATGCTGCTCGGCTACCACATACCCTATCAAAAATACGATTACTATTTAATGCAACCACAATTGGTGAGACGTTTAGCTAAATAAATAAAAGAGACAAAAGAAGAGCTAAGAAAATGCTGCTCGACTACCCCATACTCTATGCAAAAACATTCTATATAAATACAATGTAAATTGATGAGCCGTAAACAAAAAAAAAAAAAAATAATGAGAACAGTCTAGTAAAGAACTAAGAAGTTCATAACTAGACACTGCTCGACTGCACGTACCCTGTAAAAAAAGGGTTACCAACAAATCCATCCTCAGTTGGTAACAGCAACTATTGTAGAGAAAGCAAAAAAGAAATACGAGCTAAGAAACATATTGTTGAGTCTGCTCGACTTTGTGTTACCCAGTAAATTGCTTGTAAATGTTTTTGTAGCCTGCGAAAATGCATCGTGCTGTTTTTTACAATTTAGATCAAATGAAAAAAGAAAACATATTAACATTTGCAGTGTTTAAGTTCACTTGAGACTGTTTAACTTGCATATACCCTGTAAAAAACGTGCTAACCTTTCCTTTCAATCAATCTAAACAGTTCTAGATTGTTAAATACTTTACCTTGGGCTGGCTTCGATTTTTAACTCAATCTCGCTCTCTTGCATTAATTTGGATGAATGTTGTTAAAGAGGAAGGGCTTAAAATTTCAATAAAAAATAAATATACCTTAAGAAGGATAAATTGATTTTTGCAAATTTTTGAGATAATATTTTAAGCGGTTTCTATAGAAAATTATGGGCAAAGATTTAAGCACGATTTTGCTAAGCGTAAATTCATTGTGAAACTGCGTGGAAATTATTTTTACTACCGTCATATTTGACGTTATGTGCGTGTGTGTGTGTGCTGGAAATTTATGCATGTGTGTGTCTTATTGTTGTTGTTGTTTTTTTTTTTATAATGCGCGCGAAATTAGCAAAATAATAAAAATGGCGTAAAACAAGGTCGCACATAAATAATGAGAAAAGAACGCGAACTGTTCGCTTTGGTGGGTCGATTGGCGCACTGTTTGTGCACCTCTGTGAGCCTAAATGTACAGGAAAGGCACGACGAGGGGGTGCGGGGGGGGTGTCTCTTCGGTCGGGTGGAGCTGCAATGGCGACAGAGGGGTTTGTCGACAGGGTTTGGGGCTAAGGCTGTGCAAAGAGTTTCCCTCATTGTTTGCGCATATGTGTGTCAATTGTAGATTAGGCGTTCAGTTTGTTTTCCTTTTGTGTGTGTGAGCGAGTGTGTGTGTGTGTGTGTGTGTGGGGCCAAGTTATGCGCCAATTAACTGCCGCCATTGTTTGTTGGAAAAAAAAAACAACAATTTGGCGCGAATTCTTTTGCATTGCTGAACTCAAAAACGAAGAGTTCCGCATCGAGCCCAAAATCTGGCACTTTGCAACATTAAAACATGCTTCACATAAATCATATGCATTTATATAAATAACTAAATGTTAACCGACATTGTCCGGATTACATTTTATGTGTCATTCGCGTCCAACCCGCGCTCTTAAAGTAAGCCTTAATTTTAATTTATTTAAGGATACGAATGTTTTTTAATTTGAATTTGAAACAGCAGAGAATGGCTATGTTCGGTGAGCCGAAGATTAAATACTTACTTAGACTTACTTACTTACTTAGACTTACGGCTAAATGAGAAGAATGAGAAGCATGAAGTTAGTAATTAAGGTTTTGGGTAAAGATATCTAGATAAAGAAAGTTAAAGAAAAATAAACCATTTCACTAAATATGTGGGTATATGTGGGTCCACGTGGGAATACTGTCATATTGCAATATAGTAAATCTCGGTCAAAGTTGGGTTTCTATTTGGTCAAATCATTAATTAACTTGTTACTGTAGAAACTAACATTCTTCCCCAAGACGAAGCGTTGCTAGACCTGCAGCAACCTGGCGCTTAACACGCTTTTATCAGCAACGAGTCAGTCACTCAGTCGGGACAAACTCTATTATGCATATAGATGTTGACCCTGTTTTGCGTCAACTGTTACTTTAAACACATCTTCACTAAACTCTTTTCACTTAATTATCTATGGAGCAAACTGTGTTTAATTAATTGCAAGTAGGTCTAGTGTTCGTTATTGCATGTGACTTATTTCTTGATGGGATTTGTATCTTAAAGGCATGCTATACACCAAGAATTTCTTAAATATATCTCACTATCAAATTTGTAGCACTCGCTGCCCTTCGTGCATAAAAATAGAATCTTTTATCAAGCGATAATAAGAAAAAAAACCATCGCTTACCAACACTTTTTGGATAACCAACTCTAGTTCCTATCGCTGTAATTGCAACTCTGCTATGCTAACAGATAGCTGTAAGCAGAATCTGAAGTGCAAGCCTTTAGGCAGTCGTTGGTTCAGTTTCCTCTTTGAGCTCATCGAGTTTAGAGCTCTTCTTCCTTTTGACTAAATTTTTGTTCCTTTATTTCCTGATTTTTTGAGGCTATTCTATTAGTATTTTCTTATCATCAATATTTCCGAATGAAAGTACGATTTATTTAAGATTGGATTTTAGTTGTTTTATTTTTTTTTTTGTATCAGAAAATCACTCGATTTAGTCTGGTGTTGCATTATTTACGGAATATTCTCGAAGCAGCATGAACAAAATCATTTATCTATTGCTCAAATTGCTTCTCGGTGATGGCTTATAATTATTTCTTTTAATGCTTGCCATCTTAAGAAATAAATTATGAATTTTTTCTTATATTTAATTATATATATTTCATTTTTTTATCTTTAAATATTGTCGATATTTCTATATGGACGGTTTCTTTTTAGCAATTAAATCTCAATGGAACTTCATCCTTTGCAAGGTCTTAAAATCGTCTAGAAATATAATTTAATATTTAACTTTTAAAATATTATCAATATTTATATGTGGACGGCTTCTCTTTAGCCTTCATATTTCAATAGAAACTTCCGTTCCTTTCGTCCAGAAATTATTAGTATCGATATTTCTATGTGGACGGCTTCTCTTCAGCAATCTGATCAGCGCAGCTTTGTAAAAGCCATTATAATACACAAATGAAACGAACTTAATTGTGCTTCGATTAGCTTGGAGAACTCCTTTCCGAACACTTTAAATTATAGCTACAATAATAACAATCAGCCAAAGATATAATCATAAGAAAAATAAAATTTGTTTGCATAAGGTTAAATATCGGAGTGTCTGCATGGACTAGTTTACCTCTGGCACCCCGAGAGTATTATATTATATTTTTTGCGATTTCCTTTTTTTTCTTGCTCTATTCGAGCTCTATTTTTATGGGCTTCCCAGCTGCTCTTATGGCTATTCTCTCTCTTCCGCTTGAGCTGCTGTTGGCACTCGATGCTGGTAACCAGAAACATAATTAGCCGAACGCAGTCGCCAACGGGACACTTACTCTCGCATTTCCCTAGCTGCATAGCATTTTACGATTTCTATTTATAGTATTTGCTTTAATATTTTATTTTAAAAATGAAGATTGCCGCCGCAGCGCAGCGGCAAATGGCTTTGTGTACTTAGCGGCGTTTGCTAAGTGGCCACTAAATATTGAATATATAAATATATGTATATACACTTATATTCTTGATAAATATATATATAAATACATACATAGAGATACAGTATATGCATATGCACTGTACAAGGATGTGCTTTTAATGCTAATAACATTTTAGCATTAAGCGGCAAAAGAAAAAAATTAAAGAGTGCTCTAGTTGGGTATGCTCGACTGGGAGATGTCCTGAACTTAGCGCCGAACTAGGCTTCTGCTAACGGAAAAATAAGCCTTATTTTTAAACGATGAATGGAAAAAGCGTTCGTGATTAGCTTTGGTCTTTATTGTCCGATGTTTATGAAATCGCAGGGTTCTAGCTTAACGAATGGCGTCAGCTTTTCAAAAAGTGATATATTCACAATCGGTGTATCCTAAACGAGAACCTACATACCAAGCTGTGGGTATGTAGCTCTTATAATACTCGAGAAATGCCTAATAGACCAAGTCTTCAAATAGATACAAATACTGAAAAATAAGGAGAAACTCATTTTGCGTATGGTAAACGAGAATATGTTTTTAAAGTCGTTCAAGTCTCCTGCTTTGGTAATTACCGAGATTGACAGGCTCTGGCAGATGGGTAAGCAGACAAACCGAATGGCATGGCTAGTTGAGTCGGTTCGGTGACCTGATCCAGAATATATATGCGTTATTAGGTCAGCAATGTTTTTCTCTGTCTATTAAATACATCTAGAGGTATATTTATATTCAAATATACCATATATATTTATATAAATATATATATATATATATATATATATATATATTCTCACTCATATTATATCCCTATTTCTATGTGAACGGCTTCTCTTTTCTTTTCTTTTCTTAAAATCGCTTAGAAATTGTTGCATATATTTTTTAATTATATCAAATTAATTTTATTTCCTTACACGCAAAGTATATCGTGTATTTAGATCCATATTTCTATGTTCACGGCTTCTCTTGAGCAATCAGATCAACGTGAAACTCAAAAAATGTATTTGCATTCAAATAAATTCAATTTAATTATCTTAGGTTATATTTTTCATATTCTATTCTCATTCTGATATAAATATATTCTTGTGATTTATTTGCTTTTATTTCATTTTTATTAAGTTTAACTTTATTAGAATACTGTGAAGGTATTTTTCATTTGCAGTGGAACTAGTTGTTTATTTTGATTTTATTTTATGTTGCATTATATGCATGCATTATAGTTTTTTATTGCAACCCTACAATGCAGGAATTTTAAGGAAAAACTGTAACCTGAACTATGTTTCAAGTTTAGTACTTCTAAGACAGAGCTTCACAGATAGAAAGTTAATTGAATTCTCTTATTCTGGTGTTCTTCTTTCGTCTTCAAACTTTGGCTGTCGTCCACAATGTGTAACACATTTCGTGGCCAAATTTATACATATATCTTTAAGTAAGGGTATACAAAAATATAGTGCAGGGTATGTTAATAAATAAAGAAAATAAAAACTAAAGACAGTGCTGGGAAAGAAAATGCTGAATTACACACAAAATGAGCAACATGCTATATATGTAGCTGTGTGTGCTAGTACGCGGTTGTGTATGTGTGTGTGTGTGTGGGCGTCATCAGCTGTGAATGGCAGCCATGTTGCATTTTTCGCCATTTTCTAAATAAGCGCAGCAAAACGCGTCAAATGCAAATGTTAAAACCGCATTTTCATTTGCCAGCTGTCAACGTTCGCAGCGCACGTAATGGGATCTCTATGGGCGTGGCATACACACCCACACACACACACACACACCCAAACACAGCCGTACAAATGCACATCGGGAGTAAAAGATGAGCGTTAGCTGTGCGCCATTGCCTATGCCAAGGCAGAGAAAAAGAACAAGAGAACGAGAGAAAAAGATGTCTTCACAGTGGCTGGTGTAAATCCAAAATAAAATAGAAGAACGGCTCGCCATTATGTGCGTATTATAAGCTTGACAAGACACGGCGACTTATAACAGGCATAAACAGATGCACAGACATGATGAGCTCAATCCCTATACACCCCTCAAGCGGCCAGCCTTGCGTGGCATATATTATAATGCGGGTATGAAAAATCTATGAAAATGTAAGTGCGGATTTTTCTTGGCTGATTTCTTATGCACAGCTGCACAAGAAGTGCATTAAAATCCCATTCAATGAAGGCCCAACCACACACGCAATACACAAAACACAAACACCTGTTTACACACACACACACACACACATAGATGAGAGCCTTTGGCAAGGACGCAGCTGCCTCAATTATTTAGACACATTGGTCGCATGGCAATGGCAATTCTCAAGAAGTTGTCAAATTGGAACACAGAAGCCAAATGAAAACAGGGAAAGAAAGAGAGAGTGAGAGAGAGAGAGAGAGAGAGAGAGAGAGAGAGAGAGAGTAAACTGGACAGTGAGTAAACAGTGGGTAAACTGGATTCATAGAACGAATATGATTTTGGCATAATGAGTTGATTTTAGCGTTGACAAAGAAACAGCCCAACTCCATTTTGTCAATTGTTTAATTTGAGAATCACAGAGAGACGCTTAACCTGTTTAACTGTTATTTTTCATATTTATGTTGATGTGAATACCTTATGTATGTGAAGTCTCACTCAGGCGCTCTCAAAAAGTAAAAGTAGAACAAAGCAGAGTACGATCAAAAAATCGCATTCCACATTTACGCCACGGTATCTTCGCCTTATGTTGATGTAGACAACATCTTTTTATCACTATCTAAAATAAATCCTCCGAAGGTCGAATAAATAGATTCGGATTCATTCGATATTATCTCTATATATAAAATATATATAAATATATAATATAATACCTTAATACGTTAAGACGGGATTCGGGAAATTCCACCCGCATGTGTGGAAAAATCGCGAAAAACGTTTGTATGAAACTTTTTTGTTTACCATCCGATCGGCCTTAAACTCATTTTCAAAAATCTTTGTTCAAATTTTACCCGCAACAGTGGTAAATTGCCGGAAAACGGTTGTATGAAGGTTTTTGTTTACCGTCCGATCGGCCTAAAACTCATTTTCGAAGATCTTTGAGAGAATTTATATTAAATAAGCAATAAGCTTAAGCTCAAATTTTACGTTAATTTGTCAATAACAATAATAATTATAAATAATTCGATGATTTTAAAATAATAAATGCATATTCTATAGAGTTTATCTGTACAAGTTTTAAATTTCTATTCCTCTATCTTAGATACATTGTATGTATTTTACTTATATTTAACCTGAAACTCTCGTCTTATATTTACAGGTAAATGACATTACTAAACCATAAATAACTTAATTCCACATTTAAGTGCCCACGGTAAGTGCTGAGAACGCAAATTGAGTAATTGAAGGAAGCAAAAAAAAAAAATGAAAAAATAAAAAACTGCAAGAAATTTTCTAAGGCAAGAATTAAATCTTAGACAGTCGCTAAACGAAATAAAAATTGTCGAATAATTGAAATAATGAATTTAGAAAGGATTTTCAGAGGCTCGTCAGAAAGTGCTTTGAATGTGCTTTGGGTTCAAGTTTTATTTTTCGACTGCGAAATCTTGCATGAATAGAACTTAACAGTTCTTATCCCATTTCAAAATGTTTTCGAGCCTCAAAAAACTGTGAATTAATCACAATTTTTCCAAGCAGTTCCATAGAGCTATTTATCTATTAAACCACTACGTGATCTCTTAGCATCTCAGGAAGTTTTTTTTCTTCGCGACTCTCTAGCCCAGATTTTGTCTGGTGCTCTCCAAATAAAATGAAAGCAATTGCAGCAAAACGTTTCAATTGAGCACTTGATGGCTTTAAGTAAGTGTATCGTATTACTTCGCACCAAGCGTCAACTCAATTGCAATATACGAATTATTCGTGCCCTCCTTATGGCAACCAGCTGTGCCCCCAGCCCCTTGTCTGGTCTGGCCTTTAATCTACATATTGTCTCGCGGCTGGCACAGATGCCGCCTGCTCACTCGCTCGTTTATGCGACGTGCACCATCGCTGACCCGCCAATTAACACTGAAACATTATCGTCCATGACCAAATATACACACAAATACAACCACAAACAAAAATACACGAATACATACGTGTGTGTGTGTGTGTGTGTGTGTGTGTGTGTGTGTGTGTGTGTGTGTGTGTGTGTGTGTGTGTGTGTGTGTGTGTGTGTGTGTGTGTGTGTGTGTGAGTGTGAGTGTGTTTGTCTTGGCCAGCCCAAGCACTTTGGCCAAGTGAAACGGCCGCTCAACCAACAACATCAATTAACCTCGTCAAGGCATTTCCACACGGCGCTCGCCTTTTTCTTCCTCTACTGTGGAACAAAATCATAGAATTTGTTGCAGAAAGACAAAAGAAGTTAATGAAAAGCATTTAAACGCACTTTATTCGCAAAGCATACAACTGCTGTGCTTTAATAATGTTAGTATATTAGAGAGCTGTTAAGCTAACAGCTGTTAAAAAGAGCTGTTGCTTATGCAAGCTCGTGCACTTTTTGTGAATTTTTGGTTTGCTGACACATTTGCTGCATGTGGTGGACGTTTCACGTTTTATTTGTGAAAATATTTAACATTTCCAGCAACGTTGAAACATTTGCTGTACAGCAAGATTTAACATTTTCAGCATAGTTACAGTTGATGTACAGCATAACGTATATTTAATGCATTTCTGTGAAACTTCTATTGTCATAAAAATGTAGTTGCTTTTTAATACGTTTTTTTTTTATAAATCCAACTTTATGTTTTAATTTTATGAGATAATTAGCAAATATTTTTTCTCTGTGCGCACACATGCACCTTCTGTGTGTGTGTGTGTGTGTGTGTGTGTTCGTTGATTATTATGTGCACGCATCGGAATCGTAAGCTTGTTTCTGTTCCTGTTCCTGTCTGTGTCCCTTATTGCGAGTTGGTGTCCGTTCTTCATCTTGGGCAAATAAACAATCAATGTTCATTATTTATTTACGTCTGTTTACGTTAGCATTTTACGTTTTTTTTTTGTTTTTTTTTTTTTGGTTTTTTCTTGTTTTTTCTTTTCTTTTCACGCTATTACGCACGGCCATTTGCCTTAGGGCTAATGAAATTTCCTCTACGGATTGGTTACTATTAAGGATTGTAGCTTCCTTCGACGAGAGCTGTGTGTGTGTGTGTGTGCTTGTTGTTGTGTGTCGTCGGCCTGCCAAGTGGGTTAAGCTTGCAAGTTAATGAAAATAGCATACACAAATCCAATTTATTAACTAAATTCATTAAGTATTTGTGGCCAAAATTAAAAAAGCAATTGCGCCCACATACATCTGTATGTACGTACATAAATAGTTGGTGCTTAATTTAGGAAATTTGGCATGTGAACAGATGTATATAGTTAATAATAGAAACTGCATTTAAATCTAAGCGCAAATACTAAAATAAAACTATTCGGTATCCGCATAAGAAAAGTATGATTTTATTTATTTGCTAATCGCTTGAATCTTTTGGGACTTGGAGATTAACGCTTTATATCAATATTGTACATATGCTAATGTGTAAGAAAATTCACCTCGATTACCTACATAGCTAATCTCTTACTCGACCTTTTATGTTTAGTCAGATAGTCAGCAAAAAGCACGAGATTGATTCACTTTGGCTTTTATAGCTGTTATGGCTGAGTTTATATAGTCTTCAATACAAGCGCAATAGTTGTGAACTTATTCAGCAAAAATTTGCTACTAGCGAATATAACCCAGCTTCGGCGAAGTTTTGTGCATTAAATAGTAGACATCACTTTTCTGCCTATTTCCCGAAATTCTCTTATTATAGAAAATATTTCTACTTTAAAATGAAATGAAATGAAACGAAATTTAAACATACGGTCTCATTTTTCATTCAGTGTGAAACAAATGAACATGAGTTTCAGTCATTTCGTATAATTCACAAAAAACGTTTCATTTAAGCTACATAACATTCTACATTTAACCTTTTTTCATAGTCTTTCGCTTGGTAGAGAACAGAAGGTGCTGATCGATTCCAGCGCATAGTTAAACAAATTTAATTTCACCTATTTTTCACACATGCGGGTGAAACTCTTCGAATCCTATTCGTTACGAGCATCTACATCTAAGAAGATGCCGTGTTTAACCAATAAGTTCGACAGGATAAACAGTTATTAATATATAATTAAAATTAGTTATATCTTGACAAACAGAAATGACAGAAAATTAGCTGGAACTTTTTTGACTAGAAACAATGCCTTGTTATTTGTATTAATTTTTATATGCGAAATGGAATTCCATTTCACTTAATGCTGGCGCACTTAATCGGAAGCCAATTGCAAACCTGATCGAATCTGCACTTTCGCACGGCTCGCAGCTCTCAGCTATAAAATTTCAATTTGATTACGGCACGCATTAACATTAGAACCCACACATACACACACACACACACGCACGCGCTAGTAGTTTGTTCTGATGATTTTATAATGATAATAAATATAAATATAATAAAATAATGCAATTAAAGCGTACAATCTGTTTACATGGTTGAACTGTGTGCGTTGTGCAAATTGCAAATTCGCATTTTCATTTGAAGCCGACGACTAGATTTATATTCCACAGAGCTGCATTCTATGCATGTCATCGCTCAATTAGCGCTGACATGGACAATACAATGCGAAAATACACACAAAAAACATGCACTCAATGCCAATGAACGACATTCAGATTCCCTTATTTTTTTAGCAGGTTATAGAGGCAACTTTGTCCAACTATTTGTTGTGATTAGAAATAGTTAAAAAAAAATATAAAAACCGCTCTAGCTGGCTAACAGGAATAACATGTAGTAACATACAAATGTAAACAAGGATAATTGAAATAATAGACAATACTTTTAAATAGAAATGTGAGCGGGAACTCTGCTTAAACTACTTGCGAATTGCAACCGTTTTTGATTTTGACATATTCCTTGTGTTGCATGTTCAAAAAGCTTCCACACAGCTCACATGATCTGTGTGAAGGAGTGTATATCTGGAGCATTTGGTAAAGCTATTTAAAACGCACTTTGCCTTGCCATATTTATAGTACATACATGTACGTGCGCTATATGCCATATATGCAAATGACGGTCTATAATTGCATTTGCTGACCATGTACGTGTGTGTGTGCTTGTGTTGGTGATGCGTGTGCTTGAGTGTGCTTGTGTGTGTATTACGATTCAATTAATGCTTTTTTAATAGCCAGCGTCGCCAAAAATGCCATGCACAATTCATGGACGAAAAACATTTGCTTATTTATGAGCCAACATTCTGTTTATTGTCCTTATTGTGTTTGCGATTTGCCTAATATAAACAAAATAATGCGCAAAATATTTTATGAACTCGAATAGATTGTTAATTACCAAATCATAGCCCCAAGGAGAAAGCCTTTGTTTGCCAACCAGAGATGAAATTATATTATTTTCTCAACCTAGCTGTGTCAATGCATTACGAAGTCGACTGTACTCGACTAGAACGTATCCTGTAGCTTAGCCATTGCTGTGTTCTGTATTTGTAGTGTTGCAAAATGTCCATAAAAAAATCCGGCTATTGAGATACACTTTGAATGAAGGCAAAACAATTTTTTTTGGTGTAAACCATTTCGAATCCGAACCAAGGCAGTTGCCCCACATAAAACCCAACTGAAAACGGAACTGAACTATATAATAAGTTAACAGGCTACAAAATGGGCATACGAAAAGGAAGACTCGCATATTTGATGTATTATCCTAAAAACCAAAGACTCATTAGCCTAGACTATTTTAGCCTTGTAGAGGGTATTATAATTTTATCACGAAACGTGACCCCAAAATTCCAGGTCACCATCAACAGCCGAGTGGACATGGCATTGTCCGTCTGTCCTTCCGTCTGTTTATCTGTCCGCCTGTCTGTATCTATGCCAACTAGTTTCTCAGTTTTAAAGCTATCCACTTGAAACTTTGCATAGGCCCGTGTTTCTGTTGCAGGCAGTAAGGCAGTCAAAACTAGAACGTATCGGACCACTATATCATATAGTTGCCATTGGAACGATTGGTTGAAAAGTCGGCTTTTGTTTAGAAAAATATTTTGTTTGCGAAGATATCTTGAACAAATCCGGCATTTATTAGTTTCGTTATTTTCCTAATGCAAAATCTTATTAACACCGGACAACTACTATATCATACAGCTGGCATAAATGAACGGCAAAATATTTAGTATTACAAAATATTTTCTTCAATCTCACTCACGAGCTTCACTATGCTCACATATCTGTAAAACCGTAAGGTCCGCGTGCCGCAGATATTCTGCGTTCTAGTTTTTTTTAAATATTATTTGAATACGTATTATCTTCATCTCCTTTCATTATACATACTTAAAAATCAAATCGAATAGAAGGCACGCAATTAACTTTACTAAACCTTAGATCAAACACCAATATATCTGGGTAAAAGTTCGTTTACCAACACTGAAAACAAAAGCTGTGCAACAGCAAAAGGAAAAACTTTGAACAATACATTAAACCCGAAACGAAGCAACAAAATTAGTTTTCACTGTTTCGTGAAGCTTTGTTCTTTTTTTCAGCTTCTTTGATTTGGGGCTAGTTATAAGCTGATAACTTGCAGTCTAAGTTGATTGATTAGTTGGGCTAAGCTTGATAAAATGGATTTTATAGCGGCGAACGGGCGCTGAACGGGACCAAATGCATCATTTATGATTAGCTTCTGGCCTTCCCAGCTATTTTTTACTGCACACTCACACACACTTATTGGCATACACATATACACACTTACACACACAGGAAGGTATTGTAGAGCTTTTTTTTTGCATTTTCGGTTTGTTTTTTAGCTGGTGCCCTTTTGTTAGATGGCTTTAGTTTCCACACACACACACACACACTGCACACACACACACACACTCACACACTGCACACTAAGGCACACACACAGCACACTAAGGCACACACACAGCACACTAAGGCACACACACACATTCTCGCACACACATACAACACGCAGAGCTTGTCATGTATCCTTTGGCCCGTTTCTGTTCCTGTTCCTGGCTCTGCTTTTGCGCTCTGCACTCGTTTAAGCCGCAATGCAAATTGACTTGTTTCCGTTTTTTTGCGTTTTCTTCTTCTTTTTTCTGCTCTTGGCTTTTTGTTTGTTTTATTTTTTTTCTTTTTTTTTGTGAACTACCTGTGCTCTCTCCATTTTTTTATGTACATCGCATAAAATACGAATCACTTTCACCGCTCGCTGCTTTCTGGCGTCCTCCATAGTGTCCTTCTTGAAATTGTTTCGATTTTCTTCATTCCCCCTGCTCGCTTCGCTTGCCACTTTGTTCTCTACTTAACGCAGAGTCTCTTAAAACTATTAGCAAACTGTTACTTGCAAAGCTCCTTGTTAATTGCACAGCGCATTGTAAAGTTACGTGCAATGTGAAATAGAAAGCCACTTGCAAAGTAACTTGTAAACTTAAATAAATAAAAATATTATAAAGCTCCTTGTAAAGTAACTTACAAGGTCAATCATTAAGCTACTTGTAAAGTAACTTGTTTATTGTAGGCTTAGGTTACGGTCACCTAAAGTTAAAAGGTAAATTGTAAAGCTACTTGTAAAGTTACTTGTAAATTGTCAGCTTATATTACTGTTACTTAAAGTAAAGTTCAAATCATTGCCATAAGCTTATATGAATTTTAACGTACAGATTAAACTTAATCATAAAATAAAGTTTAACATCAGGAAGCATACCATTTTGGTAGAGCTAAGTTAAAAACGATAACCCTAATGTCAGCAGTTACAGTAGAGTATTTACAAACCGGCATGTGCTTACGTTCTATTCTGCTTTTTTTTGCGTTCCACTTTTGCCATTTGGTTTAAGTTTGCAATTTTAAGCTAATTCCTGCGCCTTTTGTGTGTGCTACCTCACATCTTGTACCCGCTGCCGCTGCCGCATCTCCGGCTGCTGCTTCGTCACCCTCTTGGTTTGTTTATCTGTCCCGACCACCGTCGCGGCAGTCGCTGGTTTCGCAGCTGTCCTTAAAAATTGCTCGATTTTGAGATTTATGCGTTGTCCTGGCAACGCTCTCAGCTCTCAGACCACAATCGCTGTCTCAGTCTCAGTCTCAGTCCCAGTTACAGTTACAGTCTCAGCATCGTCCTTGCCTCTTATAAAGATTTATTATTGTTTCACTCTAATTACAATATAGCAGTTTGCCATTTGCCATTCGCCGACTGCAATCGCTATGAAGCGCACTCAGAAATTGAATTTAAATTGCTTTTTAATTTGCCTCCTGCGCTGCTTCTCCTGTTGCTGCTGACTCGATTAATTCCTTGAAATTGCATTTCATTGAGGCCGAAGACCTTTTCACCCCGCAAAATCTTTAATAAACCCAGTCAAATATCACTGAGCAAATGGATGCGGGGTTAAACCGCAGTAAAACACATTCTGAAACTTTTAAAGCCGCTTGCAAATTTTATCCTCAGCTTATTCCCGTGTCTTACTCTTATTGCCCTACAGTCATGGGAATTATGAAAGGATGGAAAGGTGACTATTGATCTATCAATTTGAATAAAGGGTTGAGAGAAATAAAGAAAATTTGCAGCGTATGGTTTTTTATACGGCTGTCAGATATATTTTAATATATTCATTTTTCAAGTGAACAGTTGAGCATCTCTTCTTTTTATTTTTGCTTTTGTCTTTAAGATCGATCGTTTTGCTGTTTCACTTAAAATATGGTAGTAGACTCTGCTTTAGACTTTATTTGGAGAGTATGCGTGTCAACGAAGGGGCGATTGAGAGAAAGACACAAAAATATTCTCAAGCTCTAAACAGAAGCACAAAAACAACAAAACAAACAAACAAACAAACCAACCATCCAAAAATAATACACATTGCAAGCTTCGAGTGGCGATTTGCATACACAATTCTTGAGTTTTGACAAAAATGTTAGCTTTAATCACCCAGTCGAAGTTGCCGCGTCCGTGGATGCAGTTGGGCACAGGCACCGCTACCGCCGCGTCCATTCATATACCGCTCAAGGGATATGAGGAGAGTGTGGCCGAGGCGCCGCCACGGGAACCCAAGCTGGCCAGCGATAGCGTCAAGCGCATGGGCTCCAGGATACCCAGAATGATAAGGACACAAGTCGAGTTCGAGCATTACACAGCAGACGGACGGAAAAAAAAGGATGCAGAAGCAAAAAAGGATGGAACTACTTCTGGGGCCATGGGATTGGGTGCCGGGAAATTAGGGTTAGCTGAAATAAAAGCAGCAGGTGGAGCGGCAGCGACAGCGGGAGCCGGAGCCGGTGGAAACGGAACAAAAAAAATTGGTTTAGCAGGCGCCGGACTAGGAGCAGGAGTGGAACGGGTTAGATCGGCAGGATTAGAAGTTGGTGGACTAGCATCTGCAGAAATGGGTACAGCTGGAATCGGAGCCAAAGCAGTGGGTAGATTTGTAACTAAAGGAGTTTCGTTTGGAGCAATCCGAACTGGTGCAATTGGAAGTGGAGCAGCGGGATTCGGAGCAGGAGCTCTAGGAATGGGAACGCTCGTTGGGGCAGCCGGTGCAGGTGCAGCAGCTGCAGCCGGAGAAGTGAACACCGGCACAGCTGTGCCTGTGGTGCGCAGCACCAGAACCTCACGTTGCCGCATTCAGTTGGCCCACCCGGATTGGCTATCCACGAATGCCACACCAACGCCCAGCCCCAGTCCCAGTCCGGTGCGGCGCAAGCGTGAGGAGACAGTGGACCAAGAGCGGCCACGCTTCAATGCCTCCAATCGCAAATGCCTAACAGAGCCGCTGATGCGGCTGCCGCGTTCGTTGTCCAGACTGGGTGATCCACTCAAGTATTTTGCCGGTCGCGGACAGCTGCTTCGCTTCCAGTGCTGCGATCGCAATCAGATCAATGTGCCCAGCCAGCTGATCAATCGCTTCTCGCCGCTCATGTGCGAGCGCCAAAAGGAGCCAGAGTTTTGCTTCAGTCAGCCGATACAGCTGGACACGATTAGCTCGGTGACGCTGCTGCGTTTGATTTTGTGGATGCAACAGCATCGTCACGATAATATCAGACAGCTGCAAAAGTCGCTGCCATCGCTGGCCAATGCCAGCAGCGATAATAGCACATGGGATGAACGTTTCCTCGGCTCCGATCTGGACTCGGTGCTGCAACTGCTTCTGGCGGCCAACTGTTTGGGCATCTATCCGCTAGTGGAGCATGCCATGCTCTATTTCATTGAGCTAATCGAGCAGCGCAACAATGCGGAGCGCATCTGCATGCAGCACATCTCTCGGACGCTCAGCGAACTGCAGGGTCTGGAGGCCCAGACGCACGTTCCGTTGGACACGCCCCCAGCTGCTGCTGGCACGCAGCAACCAACAACAACAACAACAACAACAACAACAACGAATGGCAACAATGTGCTGCCACATTTTGCTGCAACAACTGTCGAGAGTGATTGCCCAATGAATTGAAATAGCCGAAACGTTGTATTTCCCCTTGTCGCACTCTCTACAAATATTTCAATATATATATATATATTTCTATATGAATGTATGTGCATGTCTATATATACATATGTATATTTATATTTATATGTCTTTGTGTTTGTGCTTGCGTGTGTGTGTGCACGTGTATGTGTATATTTTTGTATAGCTGTCGCATACACCTTGAACACTATCAATTAAGGGTCATTCCAACGTTGGGCATCAAATAATGGGTATCACTTTTCCCCCAACCTCTACACAAAGATTTCAGACTAGACACACCCTAGTGCTTGAAGGGTCGTGTACAAGAGCCAAAGCGAAGCTATCAATAATAATCATAATAATAATAATCATTTTTTTAGCTCTCGCTTATTATATTTGCTTTTTGCTGAGTGTTAAGCTCCATTTTGGCGCCCCATTTTTATGTGGATGAAACGATGAATCTCCGTGGCCCACAGTAAAACCATATGATTGACTGACTGACTGACTGATTGATGCACCGTTTAGACCGTAGTTGGGCAAGCTTAATTTTCCTCAATTCCCAACTTTGGTTACTTGGAACATTCCTGTCGCAAAAGTGGAATATGGATGGGAGCACGGTTGTATGGAATTTTGTTTGTTCATTCGGTCAACCTTAAACTTAATGTCAGATACAAAAGTGGATAGTCCTAACTTTTGTTTGATAGAAAATATGGTTTAAGGTGACAAGATGAGCCGATTTTCCAAGTTTCGAATCTGTGCATGGAATAGCCCAGACAGCTGGATCGCTTAAAGTCACGACTCGCCATCGTCCATTGCCCCACACGAGACACAAGTTGAAGACCTATTGACCGAAGCCCTCGCAAAGTCACTCAAAAACTTGAAATTCGCGGCAATTGCATCAAAAATGTATGCGCCATGACCTTTGCGCTAGCCAAATAGCTTGTCGGAAACTTTGTTTAAGAAATCAAACTGTGCCCCCCTTTTCATTCCTCCTCCGTGTGGTACGGACAACTGGCAAATAGTAGGCGTGGTTACCTGCGCGCCGAGCTTCACGTAAATGATATTTTTTCGGAAGTTTTCTCCTTTTTCTGTACATTTTTTTTTGTTTTTGGCCGTTATTGCTTGCTAGTCACAAGACGAAGTACTTAATGTGCGCATAATTGGCTTGTTGCATATTTTATCGCTTAATTGTCCAACATTGTGTGTGTGTGTGTATGTACAATAACAAAGTTGGCTTCGTTAGTTTGGTGAGCTAAATGGCTGCGAATACACAACAACAACGCACACAAACAGCTGACTCGCCCTCTGCTCACCTCTGGCTAAGCGTATTGTACGCATTGTGGCCTTAATGTCAGGTCAACAAAATTTTTGTTCCAACAGAGTTGACAACGTTTTAGTCGACAACTAAATTGCAATAGAAATATATTTATTTGCAACTATTTAAATGCAAACAAGCTTATAATATTTTGAGCAATGTTATAGCTATGAGCACAGGATTAAGTTGGTGACACACGTTGGGCGCCATTTTCATGTGTGAGCGCTTAGATGCAGTAGTCAAAGCATATGAGCTTCATGTGAACTGAATTTGAATGCCCTCTACATGTGCATATTTTATTGTTTATAAATAAATACCTACAATATATTCCTCTGGCGATTTAAATTTACAATGAAGCCGGTTTTCTGACTTTTTGTAGCAATTGTTTTTTGTTGGCTTGCAATAGAGCTGAGTGACCATTCGGTGACACGAGGCAAGGCATAGTTTGATGTCACATAATCAATTTATGGTATGCTCAAGTCATCCCTCATGCTTTCTTCGCTGCTGGGACGGGCCCCACGTTGGGCGCCATCTTCTTCTGTGAAGAAGACTGACCATTGAATATGAGCCGCATCTCAGCTGCATTTAAACGCCTTCTGCACATATATTTTATAGCACATAAATAAATACTATAGTTAATATTCCTCTGGCGATTTAAATTTCAGATAAAGCCGGTTTTACGACTTTTTGTAGCAATTACTTTTTGTTTGCTTGAAATTGAGTTAAGTCAGTTTACAGCGTCTCGAGGGTAAAATTGTAATTTTTTTTTTGGCATTTACACTCACACACGCACAACACCTAAACGCGGCGCAACGTCACAGTCACAGTTAAAGTAACAGTCACAGTCGCGCCCTCCGATTCTCCCTCTCCGCTTCCCGCTCGGTAGTGCCATCTTTGTCGCACCGGTGTGAAGTTCAAGGACCTGGTCGAGTTGGTCGTAACTAAAAATACGAAAAATAATGTACGTAACGACGTAGTCATAATGAGTAGCTATGGCATATACACACCCAGTTTCAGAGAGAGTTGTATAGGGGTGTGCGTGTATGTGTGTGTGTGTGTGTGTGTGAGTGTGTGTGTGTAACCATTTTTATTTTTGTAACACGCACACCGCAACGCGCACAAGCCATTGCCAGCTAGAGGGGTGCACTGAGGTGAGGATTAGTATTGTGGCTTTCAAGGGGGTTGCTTTGGCTCCGTTTCTAGATGGGCTTTTGGAGGTAGGGGCTGTGAGGCCCGCCAAGTTTCTTGACAGTCGCGTCGCGTCGCGTAGCGTCGCGTGAGCGCCTTAAATGTTATAAATTTATTTGGCCCGCTGAGCACAGCGTCAAATCGACTTCGATTGCTTTTTGGCTGTGTCCCTCGCAACAGGTAAAAGCTGCACCCTCTTCACCACAACCCAGCGCGCTCAGCAACATGGTCTGTTACGTTTGTGCGAAGCGTTACACTTATTTGATTTCATTTCATTGCTGGCCGTTGCCATTGCTAATGAAAATCTACACGAAACTTGTAGACAACAATTTTTGTTGCCGTTTTCTTTCTTGCTTTTTTTTCGTCTTTTATTTTGCTTCTTTTCGTTTTCCTTTTCGTTTTCGGCCGTCATTTTCAGTCATTTACTGCAATTTAGCAGTTGGTATATGTCGTTAACGGTAATATATAGCAGCTTGCACAACACTGGCCACAGGGCTGCAATAGTTCCAGTCCCAAAACGTATGGACCCAAGAGTTTACGCTTTTTGGTGGGGCGCCGCACAATAAAGCACGAGTCAATCCCCCCTCCCCCTTTCATATCATACTTTTTCCCATAAAAGAAAAACCAAGTAAGACGAAAATCTGGGAAAAATGAAAGAAAACTTCTGCGTCCATTGAACTGTGCTCTGGTGCCAGTGACCCCTCTCAACTGCCCAACTCTCTTGCATATCCCTATATATTCACTTCTCCTTTCTCATCTTCATTGTTATGTTATATTCCTTTCGGTTTCCGTCATTTGATAAATTTCATTCAACATTTTTGAATGCTATTCCCTTGATTTTATTCCAATGCCCTCATGTGGGTCCCATTTGGTGAGGGGAAGTCAATTTGTCATATCCATTTCACAACACATATGCCGAGAGACGGAGAGACTTATAGACGCGCCGAGGATAGATAGATAGAGGCTGAATAATATGAAACTGAAACGTAACATTTTTTTAATCGTTTTCTAATTGACACAAAGCGGAATTCGCTTTCATACGTTGATCGTTTCCGATACATTTAAAGATTGATATCACCAAATAAGATTCATTCACATTGCTCTCTAGATAAGAAAAGATGAAAGATGCCCAAGTCAGGAGTGCCCGACTAGGAGATAACCTGAGCTTAGCGCCTAGCTGCCGTTACAAACTTATAACTTCCTTCTGCACAGAAGGATTACGCCTGGCTTTGTTACTTCCTTAGATTCCATACCCTGCCCTAAGATTTGCCCAAAAAATGGGATCTTGATATCGATTTTTATCGCTTTAACAATGACTATAGGCACGGGCGAAGCTATCCAAAAAGTGAAAAATTCTGGATATGCGTAGTAAAGGAGAGTCTAGCTGTCTCTAGCTTCTCTCTGCTCTGAGATATGCGTTAAAAAACAGGATTTCGATATCGATTGGCATCGATTTCATGTTAAATGGGCATCCTATCGATTTTTTGAAAGAAACTTGTTCTGCTCGGATAATAGGACGACCTTCTTTTCAGGTCTCTAGCTCTTATAATATCTGAGATCGACGTGTTCGTATACACGGATAGACGGACTGAGGGATATGGCTAGATCAATTTGGCTGTAGATACTGAGCAAGGATATGAGATCGAAAATAGCTTCTTCTGTTTGATTGAGTGAAATTTAGCGAATATGTAGAGAAATACGACGAGAATGCAAGTTACAGCGATTTTAGGAAAAATTCGCATAAACGCTTGAGTAAAATTTCTTAAATGTTGCAAAAGGCAAACGTTTTGAATAAAACATTGATAGGCACGGAAATACAAGAGAGGGCCTTGGAAATGTGATTGATAATAATAGATCAGACGATCGAGGTCATGGTTCGTATCTATAAATTGAGACAAAGGAGTCAAAGGGCTTGTTGATGGGCCTTAAAGTCAGGCCTGTGGCACATGTGATATAATTAAGTTACTTACTCAACGACCTATCTGCCCTTCACATCCCCTCCCCCTGCGCTCCCTTTGTTTTTTTTTTGCCCAATCCCCGCTGTCGTCTAACACACAGTTCATTGTCTATCCTTGTGAGAGGCAAGTCGTATTCACAATTCGCTTTACAGCTTTTATGCTCAATTACTTTTGTTCAAGCTTTCAATTTATGACACACACACACACACAAGCACACACATGAGCATGATTTTTAATGCGATGCTGTTGTTGTGGTTGTTGTTGTTGTTGTTGTTGTTGTGGTTGTTGTTGCTGATATCGTGCCGTGTTGTGCCTGGGCAGCAGCATCTTGCAACGTCTCTGGCTGGACAACATAATTAAGTTTAATTGACAACCGCTGACTGTCTGATTGGCCTGGCGAGGGGCCGAGCGGGATTGTTGTTGTTGTCATTCTCATTGTTGTGGCAACCTCATGTGGCGGCAGCAGATACTTGTCTCTCTCTCTCTCTCTCTCTTAACTGTCCTTGGTTTATTCATGAGCTATAATTGTTGCTTCAGCTGCTCAGGCTGTGGCATATACTTAATATTGCCACACTTGCCCCAACGCCCCGCATCACCGAAATGTATGCAACAAATTCCAAAATTCCTGGGTTGCTTAATTATTAATGCTGTAAGTCCAAGAGCCGCAAGAGCCGCAATTGCATTCTAAATAAATAAATAAATTGATTTAATTGTATACAGTATGCTTGTGTACTCACGTCTGACTGTATAAATACTGATTGTTTTCATTATTTCATGTTCAGACTATGGTTTCTTTCTTTAGATTTCCTCATTAATCGATAAATATCGATGGACCAAAGCTGGGGAAAAGGCAGAAATCGAAAGCGCGCAGTTCTGGGAAGCGCAACATGTTGATTTCTGTACAGGGTATCTGCTAGTCGCGCACTTACGACTGCTTACCTCTAACATGTATTTTATTAATTTTTAATTTATTTCTTTTATTATTTTAATTGATTTATTTATGCTTAATTCATCGATTGCTGTGTGTGGGTGTGCGTGTGCATGTGGTCTTATTTGTTTCTGTGTGGCAAGTAAATAAAATGCTTTTGGCCCGTGCATCTGTCTCTGCTTGGCTCTGATAATTGCTGTAATTGCCGCACATAAATTAATTTATGTCACAGCTTGTTCTCGCAATTTGTACTTGTTGTTGTTGCACTTGTTGTAAGTGTGTGCATATGTGTATGGTATGTGTGTTTGTTTTTTGTATACCCTGAACCCTTTGAGAATGTGTTAAAAGTTCAGACTGTTTGCAACTGGCAAAAAGGAGCTTCGCCGAGAACTTATAACTAAATTAATAAATGTCCGTCATTGAGCCAAACAATTGGCATTTTAAATGTGAAATATGTATTTACTAATTTAATTTAATCAGCTCTTGTTGCTTATCTTCTTCTTGCGCTTATTGACAGAAATCGATTTTGAGACAAATTTGTCTTAAGCAGAACTAGAAAATTATGAGAGCTTAATTCTGCAAACTTGTTATGTAGGCTTCCGTCTAGACTAGCAGATAGGAAACCTTTCATTTTTTGAATACCTCCCCCTCCCCCTCATATTTAAGCCCTAAACATTCCACAAAGATCGGACTATAAGCACCGTAGTTAATAAAGAACACAATCCGCATGTATAGTTTGGAGCAAAGAAGGAACTAGGGCATCTCTGAGTCGGGCACTCCCTACCAGAGCACTCTTCGTTGTTTTATTGGTTGTTGCTACCGCATTATTCTTTCCACCCATTGTCGGAATTTGCGCATCCAATTTTATTATGATCATGATTGCGTGGCCGTTGCCCATTATCTAACTGTCAATTTGGAAGCAGCATAAACTGCATCCATTAACCGAGCAAGGCCGGGTCTCGTTTACTGCAAACTGTGCTTCAAACGTAATTAATTACACACAAAAACCACAAGAACGAAGCAAGAGCAGAAGCACAGTTAACAAGCGTTTCAACCAACTGTGAAATATCCAACTGAAAATTCCATGAAGGACATGTGTGCCACATGCCGCAAAAGTCTTGTCGTAGCTCCAAGCAGAAGGCAACTGCACAGAAATTGTGGGGTAAATAAGAATGAATGCACGGATGACTGCGCTTATAAAGTGATCATGGAGCTCTTGCCACTGTAGACCAAGCGGAAAGAAAGCAAAATGTGAATATTTTAATGACAATGCAATAAAATGAACATGGATGTTATCCCAATATCTCGAATAGCTTCTGAGTTCATGAAGTTAAAGCACAAGAAAGCACGAATAATAATTGAAGAAATGTTTCACTTTGTAAAAAAGTGCCAATGGAGGTGCCCAACAAAGCAAAGGAATGCTTTGCGAGCCAACAAACACGTTAAACCATGTCAAAAAGTGACCATGGAGGTGCGTAAAGACTATCACGAATAATTGCGGAGTTGAAGTACAAACAAACAGAAAAAACTAGTGAGGCGATATAACAATGTGAAAACAAGTGACAATGGAGGTGCTCTATAAAGCAGAGGAATATTTGGTGAATCAGCATATCTTTTTAACTAAAGTGAACATGGAAATAAATGCAAGCGATAATAAAATAAAAAAAAAACTAAAGCACATGTGTAACCATGTCAAAAAGTGACAATGGAGGTGGTTCGGTAGCTAAAAGTTGGTATACCTTAAAGTGAACATGGAAAATAATGAAAACGCTCAGAGAACTAATCAAAAATAGACCATGGAGGTGTATCAAAACTGAAATATTGATGTAAACTTGCCAATTGGGGTCATTCTACTTCAAAGTACTTTTACTTTACTTTTACTTCTTAGCAATAGGACAATGGAGTTGGGCAGCATGCCTCTTTTGAATAAGTTCGCCTCAAACTGGAAAGTTTTTCTCCACAACTAACTAAAATTGTCAAAAAATAATTATTTCAGTTAATTTGAAAACGGATTGAAAGTGTGAAAGGATCTTGATGTAAACAAGGAGAACAGAAAAACCTTTGATTTAACCAACAAACTGACAACAAACAGAGCACCCAATTGTAAATAAACTGAACATGGAGGATGCGTACAGCTAGGCAAGCTGCAAATGTCTCTAGAGCCTGCCACTCATTGTTGAGTCATTTAGAAATGCATTGGGTTAAGCTCCACATGCAGCGGTGCAGATGAAATGCCAAATTGAATTGACGAGGCCCAAAAGCCGGACCTGGCAAACATGTGTGATGAGCCCAAAACTGAAACTCGATTTTCGGTGCTAGAAAATTACATTCTAATGCCATTTCCCACACCAGAAGTGCAAATGTAATTTGCGACTCGGTTACTCAATGGAAACGGGAGCTGTCCAACACTTGAACTTGAACCAAAGTGTCGGTACAGTTATGCAAATAACGGTTTGCTTCAAGCGGACAGGGTTGCGAAACGTTCCGTTTCGTTGCGTTGCGTTGCGTTGAACGGAAACAATTTTATGGATTAATAGTATGTAAATCTTATAAACAAGTTTTAGGGGGCTACAAATTAAAATCTTTCGCCTACAAATTGACATTAAATATCGTTAAGTCATGTCCTTGCCGCTGGCCAGCAGAACAGCCCAAGGAGCAGCAGGGTTGCCAGGTTGGCTCATTGTTGTCGTCGCACTGTCAGCTACTTGTTTATGGTTATGCCCAAGCAGAGGGCCCTTTCATTTGGTCATCAAATGTGCTACGGCACAGGCGCACATAAAGTTTATACATACATATATTCCGGATCAGTATCGACAGTCGAGTCGATGTAGCCAAGTTCGTCTGTGCGCCTGTCTGTGTCTGTGTAAGCTAGTCTCTAGGTTTTCAAGATATCCCGAAGAAACTTTGCATAGTTTCGTCTTGCTATTGCCGAGAGTATATACATATATTATAAGAGTTCATTACTTGTTTGAAGGTAGCTTATCTGAACCTGACACACATAGGCAAAATATAATCATATATGTAGCTCTATTGGAAGGATCAGTCGAAAGTGTCTCTTTCAAGATATAGCCATATGTCTGCAAGGGTATTTAGTCTTCGGCATTTCGTAGCTACATTTGCTTTTACTTGTTTTTACTTTTTCGCTTGCCTCTCTCCAATTCCTGCTGTCTCACTTGCCCTGTCTGTATGTGTGTGTGTGGATGTTGTCGCCTGCGGCGTTGTTTCATGCTTGCCACAGGCAGCGACAACAACAACAACAACAGCAAAAGCAACGACGACAACAGGCGACAGCAGGCAATTTTGGCGAATTAGTTGCGCTGCAAAATTGACATTTATTGTTTTTAGAATTTTTATGAGCTCGAGTGGCCGTTGACAATACAGCAAGGCAAACGCCAGAAGTCTGCTTTGGCCAAAAACACACAGGTGCTAATTGATTTCACGTGTTTTAATCATCGCCACCCTCGAAATCAACTGCCCGCTTCTCACCAACCTCGCGCATTCAAATTCGTAGCCTACTTAACTGGGCCAGCACCCAAATCAAGTCAAACTAAAGCAAGCGAAGGGCAAGAGGTAGTTGAAAGTGAATCAAAACAGCTCGAATAAAGTCAGCATTAAGGGATGATACAGCATTTTTCTATATATAGATCTTTTTTTTGTCAAGTTTCTGTTTTATTTGAGCTAGATTTCTCTTGAAATGGAAGACTATGAGATATATACGAATGATATTTGGTATGTGGGTACTTCTATTAGCGCACTTAAAAATTGGGTTTGTGTTCAAAATTGTAAAGATAATACAAAATATTTAAAGAAGTTCCAGGAATAAAAGAAAAATATTAAAATAATATTAATATTTACTTATATATCTCTCTGATACGCAGCTTTATTAAACAAGTATAATCTTCATTTTTTAATAATTTTATAATCTCGCCCCTATTTATTTGCATTTTTATTGTGTGTGATAAAACTGTTTTGACTCTTTGCTGGGGCATTTGTTAATTTCAAGATTGAAGACTTTAAACAAGTACAAATACGTGAAATGCGTAATGTGTTTTTGACATGTTTGAGCATCGGAGGCAGTCAAGCATTTGTAACGAGCTTTGATTTGTGCACAAGACGTATAAATAAATGAATAAATAAATAAATAAATGAATGCGTAGCACAAAATTTAAATCGAAATCAAGTGAAACAAGAGCCAGGAACCAAAAGTTGTGAGTGGATTTCAAGCTGAACTCATATTTGATATTTATTTGCAAACGTTTTACGCCTCAACTCTATGATGGCAAAGCTGTATGCAAAAGCAAAGAAATAAAATATAAAACAAGTTCACTTTTACTAGTCGGGCGTGCGTGTCTGTGATTCTTCACTATGCATGGGAAATGCATTCTTGATAACCTTCGGTGTTTATTGTCCGATCTGTATGAAAGTTTTGAGGGCATCCTCATTTGGAATTTATACTAGAGCAAATTTGGTGTTCAAACCAGACGATTTCGATATCTAATCTTATCGGTGCCGAGAAAACTGCACAAGTTATCGAAGATTTACAGCAAGCTCGAGCTGCGATCAAAATAAAAAGTTTATAGATCTTATAATTTCCTAGAACAATACAGACTGGCAAACGGTTACAGCTAGATGGCCTAGTCTGTTGATGCAGATCAACAGTTGAAGCATTATATATATAAAATCGAAGATGCCTTTATCTGAGATGTTACCTGCATTAGCACAAGACCAGTATACCCTTTTCACCCATATTCCGTAAGTTCAGGGTATCAACATTTATATATATACATATATATATATATATATATATATATATATATAACATACATATATACATACACGTACATGCATGTGTATACAAGGGGGAAAGAAAAATCCTTTTTTTCTTTTATTTTTTTTTGACTGGTGTGCGTGAGTTTTTATGATTGTCTTGAGGATTTTCGTTTTACATTTTATATGAATTTTTAATATGGCAAAAAATGAAAACAGCAACAATGCGTGCAGCATAAATAGCAAACAGCCAAAAGCGAAACCCCGAATCGGAATCAAAATCAAAATCAGCAACAGCAACGGGCAAAGCAAGGGCGTTTAGGAGTGCAGGGCAAGGCGCCGGCGGGGGCAACAAAGAAATGACAGACCAACAAAAAAAAAATATATTTATTTATATTTTATATAAATACATATAAAGATAAAAAGGAATATCAAGCCAAATAAACCTTAAGGACATTGTAATATTAATTCAAACGGACATATACAAAAGCCTTAATACATATGTACAAGGCACACACACACCTACACACACACACACACACACACTCTTTCGTGTGTCTTTTTGCCAAGTTGAAGCGTTCTCAGGGATTTTTTTCCCTTTTTTTAGCTTGCCCTCTTTCAGCGTCTTGTGGCTTTTAAAAGCCGCTGCCTGCTCTTGATTGCGGCCAGATAGAACCCTCTATATATAGACATATGTATATATGTATTTATCTATATATATACTATATCCAAGAGCTATCAAGTGGCCCAGTTTATCTAGGATATAAATAAATACATTCGCACATTTCGCTATATGATATGTTTTTCACAAAATATTATTTCGTTTTCAGTTCCACAACGCAAGAACTTTGCACACAGTTGACACACTACTTTTGAATGACCTGTGAACATTGTGAGTACATATCGCTAGGTAGATGATTTGGCGATAGTCTGGCATAGAGTTGGTTAAGCGCCAGACAAAAACAAGCTGCTTTCGCATTGCCTTTTGAGCTCCCAATGCAAAGCCATTTAGAAAGGAAAGCGTCTGATTATCAGTTTTTCCTACATTATGCTGAATAGCTAAAGGAAATTTATCTTCAAAGTGTAACTTTGTGGTTTCCAGGCAAAACGCTTTTCTTTATTCAAGTATTTTTTTTTCTTTTATGCTTTATTTGGCAAATGGTTATGCTTGCTCTTAAGCTGATGTAAATAGATATGAATATTTCGCCAAATTTAAATAGCTTAGATTTCCATCCGGTGCCGTCTAGAGCTTACTTCTTATGCTTGAGTATATACGGAAGTGCATATATGTATATATATATATATATATATATATATATATATTGTATGTTTATAGTATATGGATGCGTTATCAATCGAATAAATATATAAAATGCACATACCAATGCAAGCTCCACAAAGATTTAAGTACAATTATAGGAGATATGTTGAAAAATATTTGATTTATTTGAGAGCTTAAGGTGTGATCCAAATTTGACTTTGGGTAGTTGTCACACACAAATAGGGTAGCTGCTAGACTAGCATTTATCTCTACAGCACCCTTACCTTGTATTTAAATGGCAATTTCGTGGAGAAAATGAATCTGGCTGCGAACAAAAAGGCACAGAGAGCTATTATTATTATTGTACAAAAAATGGCATTTGCGATTGCAGTTTGCATTTATTTTATAAAAATGCGGTTGCCATTTTTTCATTCAATATTTTAATACCAATTTTGCCAGTGTGTGTGTTGTGTGTGTGCATCTGAGTGCAGTTTTTTATTCCATCAGTTCGTTTGGCAAAAAGCAATTTGCGCAGCTCTCATTTGAGTTTGTTGCAAAATAATATAAATAATAAAAATATTTATAATGGCTTAGGTTGGGAAAAGGAGTGAAAAACTAAAGACTACACCGCACAAAGAAACGACAAAAAGCAGCCAATTATGGCACTGTATTTGCATATGGCATTTGGATTTTAATTAAAGCGCATCTGTCGGAAGCTTAAAGTATTCTTAAGAGGTGGGCAACATTTAAAACTAGCCGTGTTATCGCATTTAAAAACACAAAATGATCTTAATAATATGAAATGTTACATTGACGATCATAATAATAATATGTAATAATAATGAGTCTGTCCACCATTGAATAACTTTTTGATAGTTCCCGATAAAAGATCCTTAATTTCCCAATTTTAAATTGTAGTCTGATAGTTTCTGATAATTAATCCATAATTTCCTACTATTTAATAATAGTTCCCAATATTAATCCCAGAATTACGCTCTATTAATTATTAGTCCGATATTTCGTAATAATTACTCCATTTTCCCAATTACTAAAAAGTAGTGCGATGATTCTCAACAATTACTTAATAATTTCCCACTATTAAATAAAAGTTCCTGATAACAACTTTATAATTTAACAATATTTAATAGTAGTCCTATAGTAACTCAATAATATAACGATATTAAAAAGTAGTCCGATGATTTCCAATAATTACTCAATAATTTCCCACTATTAAAAAATAGTTCCATTTCTCCCGATAATAACTTCATAATTCCCCATTATTAAATAGTAGTTCGATAGTTCCCGATTATCGCTCAATAATTTTCCAATATTAAATAGAAGTTCCAAAGTTCCCGATAATAACTCAATTATTTCGCACTATTAAAGATAGTTTATTAGCTCCCGATAAATACTTAATAATTTTTCATTATCAAATAGTAGTTCGATAGTTACTCCATTATTTCCCAATATTGAATGGTAATCCGATAGTTACCAATAATAACTTAAAATTTTCCCACTTTTGAATAGCTGTCAGATATATAGATATATAATAAACCCATAGTTCTGATATTCAATGGTAGTCTGATACTTCCCGATAATTACTCAATTATATCCCTCTATTAAAAAGTAGTCCGATAATTACTTTATAATTTCCCACTTTTAAAAAGTAGTCCTATAATTACCCAATAATTGTAATCCATGGTAGACTTTGCCAAACTTATTTATAATATTTGTCTGTCGCTTTATTTGTAACAGGGCGATCTAATAACATTTAAAGCTTTGTTTTGGCCTTCAGCTAGTAAAGTTTATGTAAGATTGCTTAAGATATTTCATTTATTCAAATCGTTTATAAGAGTTGCTCTTAAATACTAAGGACCCACTAGTGGGCATTGTTGCTGTTGTTGTTGCAGTTCTTCTTCTTCTTCTTGCTTGAGTGTGTGAAAATGATAATTTCTGCTGAAATGAAATGAAATGCTCTGCTGTATAATTTGCCTTGTTTCTTGAACTCTCTGACCGCAACCCTCACACACGCACATACGCGCATACACACACGCACACACACACGCACACACACACAACCACACAGTAAAGCGCTTAAGTGTGTAATAAGGATAACAATTTCCCATGGCACTAAAACTGACCTTTCTCAAGTGCCTCACACACACACAAACACACACACAGACGGGACACATCGCTGTGGGGCATAAAGAAATGGAGACACACACAGCTACAAAAGCAAAGAGCACCACACGGCAGGCGGAGCACCGCACAGGTTCTCATATGAAACCACAACTGGGAGGTGTCTTTTGTAGTTGAATACCCTAACAGAGAGCAGTTTTATATTAAACTGAAAAATTGTATCTCACATAGATATAAGCTGTCATTTAATAGATTTTCATCTTGGTGTATAAATCGAATCAATTTATCATGGCATTAGCTGGCACAGAAAACAAATATGCATTCAATAGTTGGATTAATATTTAACATATTTGTCAGCCCAAACTTTAACCTGCAACTATCTTTAAATAGCTTTTAAATAGCACTAAATAAGTGTATTCAGAGTTCAACAATCCGTAGTCAACTTTTTCCTTAGCCCCTTTCTCTATATTTCGTTTCATTTTTCATTTCGCTCAGATATTATGCTAGAGTTTTCCAAAAAAAAAAATAAAAATAAAATCTGAAAAGACCCTAAATAAAGAAGCAGAAAAAACCTCTAGTAGAGCAAAAAGTTGCTCACAAAACAAAAAAAAAGAAGAAAACCTCTCAAAAAGCTCGGCCTGTTGTTATTTTAACATTAGCTTCGCCCAATTAACTCTGAACAACTTTTTTGCACAATTTTTGTGTTCATTTTCTCTTGGTTTTCAAATAAATTATGTATAGGTATGGCACACAACGTGGGCCTTTCAATTCTGAACAATTGAAGTTCAACAGCAATTATTTTATTGCGAATCAATGCACAGGATTGCCATAGAAAGCTTATTATAGCTTAATATCTATAAACATGCCGAAATTATTGAATATTTTAGAAATATAAAGTCCATTAAAAATGGATAGTGCGGGCTTTGTGCAAAATCTATGTAACAGACAGAGGAAGATAAACCTCCGACTCCTTATGAATATATATACTTATATATATATATATGTATATATTGTGGATCACCATCAACAGTCGAGGCAATCTGGCCATGTCCGCCTGCCTGTCCGGCTGTCTGCGCGTATTTATGCTAGAAACAGAAATTAACGTTTTTTTTCTACAATATCGATAACTTGCCAATCGATAATAATCGATATTGAAATCGAAATTCTGTTTCTAAGCGCATCTCGGAGCTTTTAAAAGCTAGATAAACTGGACAAAGTATACCCAAAATACCTCTTTTCGTATAAAAGTTCTTAACGACATCTCGTCCCTGAGTGCAGGGTATAAACTAGTCAAGCACCTCCGACTAAAACTATTTATTTGTCTTTTTGTTGTTTTTTGTTTTTCCGTGTTTCTCTGGTGTTGTTTTTCTCGTTGAGCGGCAGCGCACAGCTGAAGTGGTGTAAAAGCCGCTGCCGACTTGCTGCACATCATTTGGTGGCTCATTTAGGGCCATGTCGGTCGCACCGCAAACCTCTCAACTCTCTGCCAGCAACTACAAACCCACCCAACCAGCCAGCCACCCACTCTTTTGTGGTTGCAGTATATCCGCCATTTTGTAGCCCGGCTGCACAGCGGGAGACTGATTCCGAATCGAGTTGACCCGCTGCGTTCAATCGCTCCTCGCTTATTGGTGGCTTTATCTTTATCTTTGCCATTGTCCCAGCTCCTAGCTGCCTTTTTCCCATAGATTTCGCATTTCCGCATCTCTTAAAACGGAAATTGCTGCACCCACAGTCACACACACACGCTCGCCCATCATATGCCAAATGCAGGTTGATTTTATAACTTTTGTTTGCCTCGATGAGCTTTGCCTTTGAGCCACAGATTCAATGGACCATCGGCAACAGAGCATCGAAGCCCTAGGCTGATGCCCTGCATAAGAGAAATGGGGTATCCTGAACTTGTACTGTAATATTGATTGCAAAAGAAATTGAAGCTGCACTGAAATCACAAAAGATTTTTCAACAAGTTGAGGCATAACCTGAATTGGGATCTGCTTATACTTGAGGGCAGTCTTTTTTTTTCTTTCTCTGCTTGGCCCCACGCTTTGGGAAATTCGTTCTTGAATAACTGTGTTGTTTCGAGCCCGATGCCAATTTGGTGTGCGAAGACCAATGTCCAAGATAAAAACTTTACAAATGTGTACCTTACAATTATATTTGTGTATACTACACTAGAGTCCGTAGCTAAATTTTGTGTCTCTAGCTCACAGAAGCGCCGTGATGTGCTCAAAAAGCAGCATATCGATAACGAATTTTATCGATTTTGTGAGGCTATCGATGATGAGCTGCCAACAATTAAAATCTGTTATAGTCAAAAAGAAGACACCTCTTCGCACACAACCGCACACACACATCGGCGATCAGAATAGGCCCTCAAAACTCTCAGCATACACAGCTTGGCATCTCAGGTTGCTTTTAGAGCATTCAAATACTTGAAATCCCAGTTGACAGTTTAACCCAATTAGGCTTATCTTAAATTTATTTCGTTTTAATCATATTTGATAGGAGCTGATATTTCTTATCATACTGAACTTTCGTGGGCTACACCAAACGCATTTGAGCCGCATCAGAATGGAGCTGATTAAATGGATCCTTCAGCTGTTGCGTGTGGATACAGTTGATTTTATGGCTACTCTGAGCCTGGCTATGGTGCTGCACTTTGGTGGCTTTATATGGCATCCGTTGAACACACATCAGCCGGATCTGAGCTCGGGCTTGTATATCTGTGCAGTGCTATTGCTGTTGATGCGGCCCTCGAGTCGCCAGCGTACGCTGGTGGGGCAATCGTTAAGTTTCTGGCATGCCATTTGGCCCAATTCATTGAAGATGACCCTGGCCTTGATGCTGCTGCAACATGTGGCACTATTGCGCCTCTGGGACAACTCTGTCTGGCTGCTCGATTGCACCCTATGCCGGTGGTCGGGAAACGGTCGCCTCCTCCTGGCCGTCATGCTGTTCAGCTATTCCACCTATCATTGGCTATGCCAATTAAAAGCTGATGCCGATGCCGCAGCAATTGAAGATGCAGCTGCAACGCCCCCTCTGACGCCAACTGGTTCGAATGTCGCGCTCAATGGCACTCGCAATCGTTGTCCCTACTGCTCCGCCCCGACCACCAATCCGCCACCGGCCAAAGCGCTGAAGGATGAGCTGCCATCGCTGAAGGATGAGCGGCTGCAGAAGCTGGTGGACTTTGGGCTGCAGGATAACAGATTCAACGAGAAGCCGTTGACTGATTTGAAGCCGTGAAAGTGATGTATTTATCGGGCGTCGCTTAGCCACGCCCACTTAGCCATACATGCATAGGTATACATGAAGATATATATTTCGTATGAACTTAGGGTTTTATTTAGCTTAGCTTAGTTTAGTTTAGAGTGAATTCCACTTGTCCAATTGTCGTAGCAATATTTTAACAATAGCTTTTGTATTATTATTTATAATTTAGAGTAGATGTTCGATGAATATTTCAGCTAGTTTTTGCAGGGTATACAGATAGCTTAAATGAGTTTGCTTTTCAGTTGAGGTACACAAGATTTCTCCACATGTTTTCTAGCCATTTAATAGGGTCTTTTTCTATCCGGGATGTATTATAAATATCTATTATACGTGTAAATTTTTGATAAATCAAAGCAGTGACAATTTACCTGGCAAGTTAAAGAAAATAAAATTCTCAGCTGAAAGCGCGTGTGCGAAGGTACTTAAGTTTTAATTACAGGGTATCTTTTAGTGGAGCACGCTCGCTTGGGGTATTTATTTTTGCAGCTGGTGGGCGAATTGGTTTTTCATGTAAGTGCGTTAAACGCACAGCACATTTGGCGTGTGTGTGTGTGAGTGTGTTGGGTGTACATCCGTCAATCAGTCAGTCAGTCAGGCAGTCAGGCAGTCAGTCAGTCAATCAGTCAGTTATTGCTGCATCATAAAGAGCTGTACGCACATCATAAGAGCTGCTGCCGAGAGCAGCCCATTTGAGGTTACAAGAAAAATCGCTTTATTTGACCCAAGGCTGAGGTAACAGCGCCCACTGTGCGTGCGTGTGTGCGTGTTTTTTCGTGTATGTGTGTGTGTTTGTGTGTGTGTTTGGGCTTTAATTGAATTGCAAAACTAGCTGCTGCCACGCCTACAACATGTCCCAGTCTTGAGCTAAATTGTTTTTTGCGGCTGCAGACGCTGCTTTTGCCCTGCTCTTAAGCTGTTTTGTTTTTGTTTCCTTTTAATATACTTCTAGAGGGTATACAAATTTTGTTGTGAAATATGTAACGCATAGAAAGAGAATTTACCGGCTTCATACAGATATATCTATATATATTCAGACATACACATACGCATTCTGCCATTCGGGCTACTAAATCATATACCTTTATTGGAACTTTCCATCGAACAATGTTAACCCCCTAATTTTTTCTGATATCTTGACCGAATTAAGCTATTACCAGCTTCGCTTTGCTGTTCCCATATCTGCAAAACCATGACAAATCGGGTAACAACATAATATGGCGCTGCCATAGGAACAATTGAACGGAAATATAGCTTTCGTTCAGCAGCCTTTTTCGGCCATGTGTCGTCAAGGGCATTTGATCTTCGGCGTGCCTCAGCTAATCGTTCTATCTTATTATTATGTTTTGTTTTTAATTTTTTGTAAAATTTTTTTTTATTTTTAATTTTTTTGTTATCGCTGTTTATCTGCCTTAGAATTTTTATTCTGCGTTTTCTTTTGTCTTCCTATTTGCTGCTCTTCGGCTCGTTGCTGCCCTTTTGCAGTGACAATGTCGCTGCAGGATATTGTGCGTTAAAATCTGTCAACAGAAATTCAATTACATTTTGCGTTACTCGTCGGATGAGAGAGCCCCGCCCCCAGTCCCAGCCCCAAGGACCAGGGTGCGGGAACCAAGCCCCAGCCGCAATCCGACTGCCTGAAGCATCGTCTCAACACTACTGGCTACACGCTCCATCCAGTACGCTCCCCCCCCCCCTTCCATGCCTGCCGCGTTCCTCTTTGTCGCTGTCATCAGCTTACAACTGTTCCAACACCAATACAACTGCCTTTTTTTATGGCTGCAGTTTCTGTTCTTATTTCCGCTTCACATCCCATTTTTTTATTTTGTATTTTCCCTTTTCCCTCTCGTCTGGGCTTTTAACGGCTGCAGCCTCTAAACGGGATTGAGCCATTGATTTAGCTGAGCGAAGCTGCATTCTTGGAGCACGTTCCGGCATCTCCTCGAGGCGACAACTTGGCAACTGAGACCCATGCATATGCTGCCAATGAATGCCACTCGTGGGGCGCAGTAAGAGGCTGTTGGCTGTTGGTTATATTGGTTGCATGCCTCATGACTAAATTCTGTTCCCTTAAGAAAACTGTTCTGATTGATGTGCATTGATTTGAAGCATGACTAACTGCTGGTATACCCTGTTCAAGTTGAGAAAGCTGCTGTCTAGGGTATCTGCTATTCGAGCACACTGCCCCATTGACGCAGGTGGAGTTCAATCTATTCCAAAATTAGTTAACCATCGATTGATTTATGCCGTGCTCTCATTTACCCTCCTCTACAATGCCATTTGATAGCCCCAAAAAGCGGAAACCGAGACGAACCTGTCCTTCAGCTGCGCATATTTCGACTAGCAGTGCTCTAAGTGCTCTCTCTTATTAACAATATCTTCTTAGCGGGTTCTTGAGCGCGGAACTGAATTGAAAGCATGACATCGTGGCCAATGGAAAGTCTCTCAGGCCAAAAAAAAGGGAAGCAACATCGCTCCTTAACTAATTCTGCTTTAAATTCGGATATTGCACGCCGGGCTGATTATAGAGTTAATGCCCTTCTGTGTGTCTATGTGTGTGTGTGTGTGCTTAGAGCATAAAGTGTAATGTCAGCTGTAAAATAGCTGCTGAAAAATCAGTCAACATTCCAATCTCAGCTATGCGAACGGAATTCGCCCTTTAACAATCAACATCAGCTGAACGGAATATTCATTAATTTATTCGTTTATTGATTCATGAACGCTTTTATTTAATTTAATTGGAATAGCTGACTTTTAATAAGCTCCTTTCTTGATTTACTGCAAATTATTTCGCTTATTCTTCTTATGCTCGTAATTATGGAATTTTCTCGCTGTTTAGTCAACTATGCTCGGCCACGGTCGGTCGACATCTTGCTTCCGCTTGAACTGTGGACTTCTGTCAGTTTAATTGATTAATAATTAAGCTTGACCTTATCAAAATAAATAAATAATAAATTTTTTTAATGTATTATTTTTTTTAGCTTTAAGTGTACTCTTTGAGGACGCACTTTAAATTCTACTTTGTGTGTAACTCTTAAACGTTTTTAGCCTGCTGTATTAGCGATGTTGAGAAAAAATCTAGCATAAGCAAATAATAAAGATAAGCATTACTTTTTTGATTCTTTCAATTCTTCTTTGTGCGCCGTTCTTCAACGTATCTCGGTAAATGTAAAATAGAAAATAACGGTTTTTTGATGACTCGTTCATCTTGCTTCTTTCTTTGATTCTTCTTTGAGCGTGGTACGTAAACGTTGCGCAGTAGCTGTCAAATCGAATCGTTAAAGTTTGTATTATTTACGTTAATCAGCCTATCTTCCTCAATTCTCCTTTCTACGCCGTCCTTAAACGTTGTGCGGCAACTGTTAAATCGAATTGTTATAGTTAATCACTTTAATTTGTCTTCTTTCTTTAATTCCTCTATGTGCGTCGCACTTAAACGTAGCGAGGTTACTCTCAAAACGGATTGATATAGTTTTTGTTGCTCATGTAAATCAGCCTCCTTAGCCTATATTTATATGGGGCAAGGGCATTTTTCAGCACTCAATTCTATTGATTCCATTCCAGGAACTGTTGCCCACACAAGTGTCAGAAACTTTAACGGATATACTAGTTGACACTGATTGGAAATCGAAACTAGACAAATGCTATGCGAAAATTTAAAAATGATAATTCAATTCTGAACCCCAATAAAATCCATTCCGGCCAAACTAGTTAAACTGAAAGTTGAGATTTGTGTTTTCACACACTTTCCACATTGACATTTTCTCTCTTTATACCTTTGGCTTCTGTGTATGTGTGGGTGTACGGTTGTGTGGGTGTGTGTGCGGCTGTGTAGGTGTCCTTAGCATTTGGGCAGGTTCGTCCTCTTCAAATAGCAAATGGAGGCAATGAAAGCAAAAGTTTTTAATCAGTTATGTAAATTTGTTGGCCTCAAACTTTGTCGAGCTGTCAAAGTCGCCTCAGCGCAATATTTAATTGGCTTTTATTTTATGTATTTATATATCGGAAATATATCTGACGGGGCGCACACGATAAGCGTTTCCCATTTTCGTTCTCATATTTAAAATATTTCGGTCTGCAAATGGCAGCCAAACTGATTTATTTGCATTGCCTTTGCCTTTGCCTTGTTTTTTCACCTCTTCAAATTTTTAAACATTTTTTTATATATATTTATTTATTGTTTGTCTTGCTAAAAACCGAATATAATATTTGCATTAAAATGTGGCAAGGAAATGCAATTTTTAATTGAATATGTCAAGTCTAGCGGGTCTCTCTGTGTACATGGCAAATGAAATAAATATTTTAGTGACAGTTAATAACAGAACAAATATTAGTCTGCCGCTCTTAACATTTATCGCTTACAGCTTTCTGATAATCAACAAAAGTTACTGGAAAATAATTAAATTAAATTAAATAAATTTATTTATCTTAGAATTTTTATAAATCAATCGAGCAGCAATTGCTTCTCATTACTGTTAATGGTTTATTTAACCTCTGTTATCACTATGATGTCAATGTTGCGCTACTTAACATGGCACACACATGTTATGAATTGCACTTCACATATAAAAGCTTCACCTAGCAATTTAGTTAAGTTATTAGACTGTTAATTGTTTATAAGGCAATCTGTTATCGTTCTGTTGTCGCTCTGTTATTGTTGACTTTTTAACAGGGCACACACAAAATGTTTGCACAATTTGAATATTTAAACAATTTAATTTAATCCTATTAGCTATCCTAAGCTTCGTTCAGTGGAAACTTGATCTTAGCCAACTCTTTGCCGCATGCTCAAGAGTTGTGTTCTCAGAACACACTTCTGACGCTCTGCTATGCGCAACTATTACAGAAATTGTGGAAAACGGCTAAGAGTTTTATTTTTATTCATCAAATTTATGGCTGTAATCCTGTGGCACTAATTGCTGGCCCGCTACTTAAAGCCCATTAACTCGCACTTGATTTAAGCTTTGACTTTGCTGCTGGATTTGTAAATTTTCAACTTAAGTCCTGTAATATAATCCATCACTCAACGCAGCTGAAAGGTTATTTAAATCGCCACGCGTTTCCGCTTGACTGAATGCTTTCTAAACCACCTTGTTGGTCCCCGTCCGCCCCCCCCCCCCTCTCCCCTTCATTCCACCCCTTCCTGTGTTGCCCCGGCCCACGGGCCAGTCGTCGATTGTCTGTGATTTCCGCGCCAGCAAAAGTTGTTTTAACACTGGCGACCCGCACAATTGTGATATGAACTTTGGATGACTATCTGCTACACTAATGGTTATATATATATGTAAATATATAGATATATATATATCTATATATATGTATCTGTATCTGTATTTGTATCTTAATTTGTGTATTGTATCTCTATCTGAGTCTGTGCCTCCGTGCTAGCTCGCACTGCAACTGGGTGCTGTCAGTTCGTCTGGCCCTGCTCCTGCAATATGCATGACATGTGCGGCAACTGCCACACACACACACATAATCGCACACTCTCTGGTACGGCCATTAATTGTATGGCCCGGAGAGGCATTGTGAGTGACTTGGATGAAGCAGGTAAGCAGCTGCGATAACTCAACGACATTTCATTAGACCATTAACTGTCAACTGCATGGACATGAAATCCGTAGTCCTGAGCGCCCAGTCTCACTCAGCAGCCCCAGCACGGACTGTCTGTGTCTGCGTCTGCGTCTGTGTGTGTATGTGTTTGGTTTTTCTTTTAATGTTTTTTGCACTTCCGTCCGTCTCTGTGTGTGGTCAGAATTCTGTGTTGTCTCGGAACAAATTGGCCAGAAAACATGATTTATGCTTGAACTCAGAGTTTTGATTTAAGCATTATCCACGTGTCTGCTATTTATGCATGCCATATCTTTACTTAAAAGGTTTCTGATGGATCTCCTGCTCTACATATACCTGTGCAGTTCTTTACAAAATAAGTGTTGTAAAACGTCTCAATATTATCTAGTGTCTTGATAAAACCAAATTCTTAATGTTTCAACTGTTTACGTCGTCGAATCAGCTTTCCTTAAGCATGCAGCCAATTAACAAGCACTAAAAGTGTTGTAAAGTGTGTCGATATTACTCAAAAATGCCTTGTGAATAGGTTTTCATAAATTCAATGTTTAACCAAATGATTTACTTGCGAGTCCCACAGCTTCCTTATGTTTTTAAGACTTTCAGATTTAGAAAACGTAACAAAACTAATTTAGTTCATTACGAAAAAATGCTGTTAATGGTTATGACTATCATATGTTAGAATGTAAAGATAGTTTCAAATGTATTCAGCTTTATGCTATATTATCTATTTGCATATCCTACTCTACCAATTCTTAAACCGGCAGCAAATAACAGATGTTCAGTACTGTAACACTCGCCTTTCTGTTACCTTTACAGAAGGGTTTCGATTCAAATTCATGCTGAATACATATGCGTCTTTAACATTTCAATTGCCTAAGTGTTGTAAAGCGTCTTGACACAACGTTGTATTCACAAAACCCAGTCCCAGATCTTCTTCCGCTTAATTCATTGTAATAAGTGTTGTAAGGCGTCGACGCCAAAGCATTTATGCGTTGAGTACCATAAACAGCACAAAAAATGGCGTTTCCCAACACACTTTGAGGTAAGTTGCTGCAATTGGCTCAACAAGAAATCTGGCAGCATTTAAAAGGAATTCAAACAATAATCCATGTTGTACGTTCCCGCATACGCAATTTGTGCAAATTTACATGTTTGTCTGCGTGTGCGTGTGCGTTTGCGAGTGCGGGCGCGAGTGTGTGTCGGCGTGGGCATGTGTGTGGGTGTATTTTCGTGTGCAACTGTAACAATGTTGTAACTGGTAACTGTCAAATTGGCTGACAGAGCAGCAGGCATAAAGTCACTCAGAGAATGGGCTTGCAAATGGAAGCTGGTTATGGGCCTGAAATGCCAGAAAGCACACATATTCTAACACACACTTCCAGTTGGACTCCCACACACAAATACACACACACGCACACACACTCACATACACAAAGTGAGGCTGTCAAACAAATAGTTTGCGTTTTGTTTACTCGGCTTGCTTTTTGGCCAAGAAGTTGCCCATTTGCCTTCCTGTATGTGTGTCTGTATATGTGTATGTTTGCATGCGTGTGTGTATGTGTGTGCGTGTGACTGTTTGTGACTTTTGATTAGGCCGAATGTTTGCATGGTGGTCACAACGTCCGACCCTGCGTCCTTGGTAAATACATTTTGACCTAGCTGAGCGACAGGACGCCAGCTGCTGTCTACAGGAGCACACTGCGGTTGCACTGTGGCCCAATTGCGGACATGGCTGCACACAGTCACTAAATTGCAATATATGCAGCATCTAACTGCATTAGTTTGTGTGCAAATTTTTTTTAGTTACCACTTAATGAGCACAAAGTGTTACAAGCGAGTTAAAGTAAAGCATATTTAACGTTACGTATACTTAATATTTTATGTTCCCAAAATCTACATCTCGTTAAACTTGCTTAAGTTTAACAATTGTCATGCTCAATCATAGTCCAATTAGAGCTTTCAACTAAATATCCACTAAATTTTTCTTCAAAGGCGGCTTTCCTACTTTTCTTTTTATTATTTCTTTTGATTGATCTTCAGAGCTAGTCTTCATTTCATGTTTATTTACTCTTGCTCTAAAACTGTATTTAATATAATTATACTTTTCGCTTTTCAATTTATATATATGACTGCTCTGTCTGGTTGCTTAGCTGAAAGTCTTGCTAGTCTTGCCATTTGTCGACCATTCAAGTGAGCTGTTGACGCAACTTTTGGTTGTTTTGCAACACTGTACTGTAAATGTCCAACCTAAAAAGTTTTTTCCTTTGCGCCAAAAAAAATTATTCTCTGACTGTAACTGAAGTGGAACAAGAAAAGTGTTATACATAGTTAATTACCAGTTAATAACACAAAGTGTTGAAAAACTTGTTAAAGTATATGCGAGCTAATTTTACTAAGTAGCATATCAAATTTGAGATATTTGCCTTACTGCAGACAAATATTGGAATTACATATGTGCCTTGTTGTTTAACCTTCAGGTTAGTTTCTTATTTTTGGATGGGGACAAGACTTGTGCTTGGCATACATATGTGTGTGGGTGTGTATGTATGTGTGTGTGTGCGTGTGTGTGCTTATCTGCTAGCAAATATTGTCTTTATTTGCAGGCAGCAGCTCAATTTTTTCTTTGCACACAAACAACAGAATTGTCAACTGTTATTTTTATTTTTATACGTTTTCTTTTGCCTCTTGTCTATTTATTTTTTTTTATATTTTTGTTGTTGCTGTTGTTTATCTTGCGGACATTTCATTTGACTCACAGCTATCATCATTTGTTTTGCCACGTTGACACGTTGACCACACACCATTTTTCTGTGTATGTGTGTGTGTGTTTGTATCTTATGTTTATTTGTGCAGCCCCTTTCGTAGCCACCTTTTCGCTCAGCTTATGTAACCGATGTATCCATCAACGACCCTCACTTTGTCTTTTTGATTAATTTTCGTTTTATTTAATTGAAAGTTTAGTTGCCCATTTACTTGGATTAACTGTAAATGCATTTCATTTGTTAAAGCGACAATGAAAATGCTCCAAAATTAGGCCAGAACCTAACAGCAAAACTTGAGAACCGCATAGGTGGGCGAAAACAGTGTTTAAAAGCGTCCAATTAGATGTCAATGTTTGTTTGCTGTAAAAAAGTGCATACAATTAAATGTTTCATTCGAAACTTATCCAATTCGATCGCATTACAGCAAAAAAATCTACACAAAAACTCATTTTAATTTGCTGTGCAATTTTATCATGAATACTATTTTTATTCGTAATTATTCAAACGAAATTTATGCATGAAACAAAATTTTTCATCGTTAACACAGCGTAATATTGTTTTAAAATTTTTTTACTATATCTATGAATTCTCTGGCCGTAAATCTGGCATTGAAAATTAAACCCATAGCCATAATTACATGCAAACTCTTGCAGCTTAAATGCGAATTGCCTTCTCTTTTGAATCGAGAAGCTTTTAATTGAACTTTGCAACTTGCCATTTAAACTGGTTTTTCTTGTTGAAATTATATCTTGGTTGGATTTCATCCAAGTAGTTTCCGTAATTACTAATTATCGTAAGAACAAATCTTTTGTATTATCAATTAGGCTCAGAACTTTACACCTGTATAACACGAGGTCTCAGTGCTCTGTAACGTAAAAAAAAATTGTAATAATAAAATTTTAAAAAAAATGTATGTTTTCAGCCAATAGCCGGTGGCATCAACATTTTTTTATAGATTTTGAGATAAAAAATAAAGTTTGTAGCTTGATTAATGTTTACCGCAACTTTAGCGCAATTATCAAACACATTTCCCAACACTAGTTTATAGTTCGTAAAATTGCATAAGTTTCTACACGCTTTCCCTGGACGCACAGAAGCGAGATAAGAGATGGAGAGAAAACGATTAGGAGTGAGAGAGAGGGAGTTAGTGAGAGAGTGTGAGAGACGGGGAAGAAGTGCAAAAAGTTGCATGCACCTATTTTGCAGACAGCGCCACCTAGCGGACAGTGGACACTGAGCAGTTATCATAAGGCCCGAAGAGGCCGGAACTATTGCTGCTAATTGCCTGTTGGGTTGCAGCCACCACTGTTGTTAATTAACTATGTTCACGACTTTAGTGCGAATTGTAACCCGGGAATCGGAACAGGATAGAAAACACACACGTGTGTATGTGTGTGTGCGAAGCTTAATATCCATGTGGGGCAGCCACGGGCGTTGCTTGTTTACTCGACTTATTTATAGATTGTCAGGGATTGCGCCACAAGCTTGACATTACATGGAGAGCCCCAAATCACACCTCCCTGGCCGTATTTTCCATATTGAAGCCACACGAGGGCAACAAAACAAAAAGAAGGTGGCGAGTAAAAATATCACTAGTTGAAGCTATCTACGTTTTGCCGGAAATCAAATACCCTTGCAATATATTTCTGATCATACAACGGTGTACGCATGACCACTCGTTCAAATATTGCAAAAAACTTGCACGATTTTCTAAGGACATAGCGTTCCGATCCGACATTTATACTGGCTGCAGCCAAGTTTACTCAAAACAGAAATAAGACAGAATAGGACATTTCAGAATCAATTGCTGCTCGTGAATATATATGTTATATACATTGTAAGTTTGGGGGCAAAATAAGAATACCCTTTGCCAGGCACATAAGAAACTAAAACTAATGCGCTGCATAGGTGGAAAATGGAAAATGGCAAATGGAAAATGGTGAACGTGTGTCTGACAAATGCAAAGCAAGCAAAAGGGGCGACGCTCTTTCGCTCCTTTACACTGGCGCTCGCTGTCTGTCGCTCCTGTCGCTCCTGTCGCTGCTTGGCGAAGAAGCAGAAGCGGTTAAGAGCTGCATGGCAGGAGCTTGGAGGTGCCAGCGAGGACTTTTGATTTATCACCTTAATAAACGGCAAAGGATCCTGTGGGTAACATTACTTACAACTAGCTTGAATGATGAATGATGCCACCCTCCGCTACGCACCCTTGCCACATCTGCAGCCAGCTGAGACAGGTGACCCACACACACAGGCAAACAAAGGCAAAAGGCAAAGAATACCCCAAGACACACACACACACACGCACACACACACACACACACACACACACACACACACACACACACACACACACACACTGACTTCAGCAATAGCATCATCAGCAGCACATTATTGACATGAAATAGAAATTAAAAACCCACACACACACAATCGCACACACACTCGCACACACACTCGCGCACAGATTGGCAAATCTGAAAATCAGTTGCTTAAGTAACTTCGCCCGGGCGTCGTCCGTTTAACATCTCCGTGTCCTGAATGCGGTACCGCGCCTCTTGCCCCTACATCCAATCGTGTTCTCGCTCACATTCTGCTTGCCTCGTCCGTTCGTTTGTGTTTATTTTATACGGCTCGTTGGCTTTGCTTTTAACCACGCGCTTTCGCTCTTTTTCTCCCTCTGTCTTGCCCTTACTCCCTCTCTGTTCCTCGGTCACCATTTTTTTCTCTATCTCTGGGCTTGTTTGCGTTTAGTTTGATTGAACGCCAATGTCTCTATTGAGTGTCTAAACATTGTAGTGTGTATGCGATTGTGCGTATGTCGCATTAGCTCAGTGTGAAAGCATCAGACAACACTAGTGTTCAGTGTTGCTAAGATGGTTAAAAATCAAAAACGCTTTAAACACTCATAAATTTCGAACCATTTTGTTGTTGCAATTTACAAGTTCGAGCTTAAATTTTATTTGCTTTCGATTTTAGTTTTAAAGCTCCTGACGTTACTCTTCACATTTGATTATATTATGTATAGCCACAACAAAGCACTAGATGAAGAAATATGTACTTTGTTTTGATTTGGCACTTCTCCAACACTTGTAAATTTATTCCACGTAAAAGAAAACAATTGTATTTATCCATTGTATTTATTCACAGAAGTGCTCGATGGGAAGATATCCTGTACCTAGAACCGAATAAGATGTGAATTTAAATACGTGCCAGAAATCAAGGCAACACTTTTAGACAAATTGTGTATTCTCCGTGGAGTGCGCAAGTTTTTAACAGTTCGCGATATTTTTGTATACTGTACGAGAACTTATACACCGAGTGTCACACGATCAAAAAAATGACTGCGTTATATTTTGATATTAATCGATTTTGAGAAATTGACAGGTTTTATATTTTTTTATTCACTATTAATCGGTTTTATTGAATGAAGAGTTATTGATGATTTGCTACAGACTTGAAGTCTCTAGCATCTATAGCTTCCGATTTCGACCAGTTCCTGTAGACCAATAAACAGACGGACATGTGTTTAGCAACTCAGCACACTTGAAAGACATTTCGCTCATTATCAAGGACTATTCGAATGGAAACAACTAGTTTTCTTGGAACAAAGCTGATAAAACAGAACTATATTGTTAAAACGTTGAGAGAGTGCACATGGCTGACAGAAACACAAATAGATTGTAGAGTATGTACTTCAAGGCTATTTAAAGAAATTACACAAATTCCTATAGATATACGATGCCCTCAACAAAATGAAAACCAATTTGGGAGCCAGTTGCAAAGCTCATGCATTAAAGTTCTCTCCTTTGAGCCATTCAAATTCCATTCAGGACCGTTTTGCAACCATTTGAATAGAAATAGCCAAATGTGTTGTTGTTCTCGTTGTTGTTGTTTCTCTTCATCCTGTTGCATCGCTCAAGTACTGTTGTCATACATATGTACAGCACTGTGTGTTAACAAGTGCCATAAAAGTGCCGAAAATGCATTTAATTAGTTGCAGGTTAGCCAGGACTAAGAATAGCTGAGGCCAGGATGCGACGGGGTGGCGCTTAAGCGATTTCCGCTCTTGAATTCAATATTTTTGCAGGGTGTGTGTCTGTGTGTGTTTCTGTGGGTGTGGGCGTGGCTTTGGGTGCGGGTCTGTTGTGCGTGAGTGTCTGGCATATTTCTATTTTAAGCAAATGCACAATGCAGCCCTCACACCGACACACACACACATATAAACACACACAGACACACTCGAGCTGCAAAGTATGGAAAAAGAAAACTAGAAAGTAACGGCAGGCTGCGTATTAGCGAGGCTTAAGTACCCTTACAGGTTTTACTTGACCATATGAAGCTATTTCGTATGTTAAGTTTAAAGATAAGTTAAATAGTACGAATACTAAATGAATTTGATAATTCTGATGCTACGAAAATGATAATGTAAATAATTTCTACTATTATAGCACTAGCATATAGATGTGTACTCTCTGAGAGAACGGAATATTTGTATGGATGTGTCTAATGAGGTCGCATATGTCCGACGAATTTCGTCACAAATCTAATATACGCCCTGGTAGGGTATTAGCGTAGCCAGTTAGAGCCCAAGCTCACACATACACGCGAAAACACACACATTTGCAGCTAGCAAATAAAACGTTGCCAACCGCACGCCATTTTCATGTTGCATCCTGCCATTACACACAAACACACACACACACACACTCACATGCACTCACACACAGAGACACACACACACACACACACACACACACACACACACACACACACACACACATACATGCACACACACATGCACTCACACACAGAGACACACACACTCGCATAGTAGCCGGTTTCACGGTTTCTCTGGCCGCATATGCAAAACTGCTCGTTTATTCAACAACATAAACATTGTTGTACACATAAATTTATACAAAGTTCTAGCTTACATACCAACACATAAACACACACACACACTCACACACACACACACACACTGGCACACACACACGCAGCTATGTGCTGGCACAGTTAAACGGGCCGAATCGATATTCATATCAACCGCAAAATGTGTGTCGACGTCGCTGCCGCAGCCGCATTTCAAGTTTTTTTTTTCTGTTCTAATTTTTAAAAAGAATACCCTTTAATCTGGCAATTCAATTAAATGACTGACTGTATAATGCTTTAAATGCTTTTCACACCATTTAATTTGTTGGGCTTTTAATTATCTCCCTCTCTCGTTTTTTCTATCTCTATCTTTTTTTTCTTTCTTACTCACACCATTCTGTCCTCTCTCTTTCTCTCTACCTCTGTTTCTCTCTCCATTTCTCTCCCTCTCCTTGAATGAGAAAAGTAACTATCACATTTTTCTCTGCGCTTTCAATAAACAATATCAACGCTTCGATAATATTTAGTTAAGGGTATACCATAGTCGTTTTCGTCTGAATGTGCCAAAAGTGTTGCTTTTATAGGCGTTTAGCTCATGCGGGTGCTTTGCCTAAAAGCAGGCTGCACAATTGATGCATTTAAATCACCTGCACATTGCCAGGGCCGACACGCCCTCGCCCTCGCCTTCGCCCTCCAGGCGTCACCCTTAAGCGAAATTGACGCTTCCAACATATGCTTGCGTAGTTTTGAACAATCAATGCGTGAGGCATTCTGTCACTTTAAACGCCACGCCCTCGAGCTGCTCAGTCAGAAATTATCGCTAATTTTGAATAAGCTTCGTGCTTATCTTGAGAGGCAGCTGGCAAAATTTGTTAATTGGAAATGCGACTTAAGTTTTTTCTACTTCTTATGTTAATTTGAACGCTTTACTTATTTATTTCTAAGTATTATTGTTATTGTACTCAATCACTGGCCTATGCAATGTATGTATGTATGTACTTCATGTACTATGTACTACATAAAAATAATAATAATATTTACACAAAATAAGAAAATAATACACTTTCTGAAATTAGCATAGTATTTTATATTTATATTCGCCCCAAAAATCAAGTGACGAGCTGAGTCTATCTTGTCATGTCTGACTGTCTGTTCGTCTTTATGAACTCGGCGACCTTGGAAACTACAAATGGAAAAGACTTACAAATCGGAATATAAAATATAAATTCATTTATATACCCTGAAGATTAAGAAGAAGAGGCACTGCCTCTTACGCAGCCTGCAGCGTGTGTGTGTGTGTGTGCGTGTAAGAAAGCTAAAATTTTTATTACGACAGCTCGGCGGTGGTATCTGATATCTTCTAGACGGTCGGTCCCAAGAAGCTGCATTAGAAACTTATTTTTACCAAAAACCCAAGCAACCCGGCACGAAGACAAAGAAACCTGATCTGCTCGGGCCATGGAAGGACCAACAAAAGCTCCATCCAACCAATTTTAATGGAGTTTGCAATGGTTTCAGCGTATAATTAAGAGAAAAGCATCAATATGCACAGATATGCGCATTAAGTTGATTTAACTAGAAAATGTGTATGTGCTTTTATGCTCATTAATGCAAGCGAACCGGAGGCAATAATACATGCACACAAACATGGATGCGTACATTAATTTACAGGCTTTAGCCAAGCAAATACCTTTCCTTTACTTTTTTTTTCTATTTGATGAGTAAACGGATAAACGGCATCATTAAAAATAATTGCAAAACACACATTAACTCCCTCTCCAAGGCCTGTACGAGCAGCCACATGCTGAATTTGATGAGAGGATTTCGATATCGATTCTTATCGATGGCAAGGAAACGATCCTTGGATATAAACTCGATCTGCAAAGTAGGAGGAGCGCCTAAGGTCGACGAACGGACATGGCACATTCGACTAAATCGACTTTACTTTGTGGGGTCGGAGATGGCTCTGCCTGCCTGTTACATACGTTTGCTCAAGTCCATAATGCCGTTTTTTAATGGATTCAAGGGCATAATAAATAAAATACGAAGTACGACAAAGACAGCAGCAGCAAAAATTTGGCAAGCGCCCAAAATTGCTGCCATTCAACAGTTGGCCACATTCGTTGAGGTTGTCTGGTCTGCCAGGGTGAAGGGAAGGTGACAGAGGGGGCGGCAGGGGGCTGTAAAGCTGGGCATAAGTTGGTTTTTGACAGGGGGCAGTAGGCATGGGACAAGGGGCATGGGGCGTGTGGCTGGCTGCCAGGGGGGGTTAGACTGAGCCAGGGGGCTGGACTGGGCTGGGGTAGTTGCTAGCGTGCTTTTGGATGCGAAGCCGCATTTGCGTTCTCGTCGGTTTCTGTTTGCATTTGCGTTTTGTCAGCCATATGACAGCGGCGGGCAGCACAGCAGCGCCACCTGCGGCTCAATATTGACACTTTTGTCGCTTGTCTCTCTCTCTGTGTGTGTGTGTGCTGTTGCTATTTGGAACGTATTTGTTCAAGAGCTTTATACAAATAGCCCATAATTAAATGTAACAAGTTTCCAGCGACAAATAAACAACAAGAAAACATGACGGCAAAATGTGCGACACCCTGCTGCCTGCTGGCAGCTCCCTGCTTTGTATCCTGCCAACCTTTCATCCATCCATCGAGCCATCCATCCATCTATCTTTCTATTTATCTGTCTGTTCATCTGTCTGGCCACCGCTGCCCTGCCCTGCCCTACCCTGCCCACCACTCACCTGCTGATTGGCCCATTTTTTTTTCTCTCGGCCAGTCGCCTACCGCGCGTAGTGCCCAACATTGTTGGGATGTCAGCGCAATGTGCACAGAGATTGGAATCAGGCACTCCCCTCTGCCACTTATCAGCCCTGTTTCCCGCAAAATATGCCACGTTAACTGCTCGCAATGCGTTCGGAATTTCAAGCCAATCCAAATATTTCTTCACTCGGATAGTTGAGTGTGCCTGAGGAATTGTGATAACGAGCCTGATTCTAATGAATGATTGATTGAATGAGTAAATGAATTGATTCAAGAGCACACAAACGAGGGTGTCGACTCTTAAATATGCCAGCAGACACATTTCTTCATTAAATAGCTCGAATTCTGTTATATTGAAGGCAAAGCAAGCATTGGACATTAACTTTAATCAATAAACTGGTTTTCCATTCAAAAAACATTCTATTTAATCAATTGGTTAAGTGAAGTTAAGCGGTTGAAGGAACTTATGTATAGGATTTAGTTTGAGCTAGAAAATGACTTTGAAGTGCTTAAAGCAAAAACCTTAGATGTGGTTTTAGATTGTTTTCATGCCAGCCACAGGGTATCTATCAGTTAAGCTTACGCCTCCAAAGCATTAGCTAAATATGATTATATAATGCCTGCAATAGAAATATTCAAATGTTTCACATGCTTGCAGTAACAGGGGGTATCTATGAGTCGGGCATATTTCTTAAATATTAGCTACATTCTCGAAGGGGGATTTTTGGCAATGCCTCTTAAAGAAATTTTTTAAAAATTTGACCCACCTACTAACTAAAGGGCATCTGGCAGTCGTGCATACCCTAGCATGCAACACTAAACGCTCATGTATTTGCTTTGGTGCCAACTGCAAATTCTTGCACCAAATCGCTTTGTCTTGTCGACAAACGAGCTGCTAACAAAGATGGAACCCAACACTCCCCTCACCCATGCTGCAGTTGCCTGCTGACCATGCACATGTGTGTATGTGTGTGTGTGTGCGTATGTGTGTGCTTGTAAGTTGCACTTAACAGACTGGATCCATGCGCCATGGGGAAGTTACTGTTTGACATTTGCTGTCATTGTGAATGTCCTCGACATTTGATGTTGTTGTTGTTCTTGTTATTGTTTTTATTGTTTTTGTTGTTGTGGTTGTTGCTGTTGTTGCCACCGCCTGCGTTGCCTTTGTGCAATTGCCGTTGTTTGTCCAGAGCCCTTGGCCAGCAGCGCCTTTGTCTTCGCTGGCCAGTCCAATATACTCGTATATGGAAACGTACCTGCCCGGCGCAGCTGTGTGTGCCGCTTTGTGTGCTCAAGTTTCAATTGAAGCTTCAGGGAAGACCACAACCACAACCTATAACACGTTGTACAGCACTACTACAAAACAGAACAGAACAAAAAGAAAAGGAAATACAGTGTTGTGAAATACGTTTTTAAAATGTACTCGCTTTGTCTAACGGAATTTGCCTCATTTGATTCGTTGATTTCCTTGGCTCATTTAACGGACTAGGCAATTTGATCAGCCTGTCAATCCAACAATGTGATAACTGTCTAGCATCGAATTTATTGACTTGACAGTTCGATTTGCATTTTGCCGTTTTATTCATTTTGCATTACTGGATAACTTCTGAAGGGCTTCAATTGTTAAAAGCTGCCTGCAATATTTTCAGATATTATTGCAAAGTTTTCATGTAAAAAAACAAATATAGAATTAAGGAGAAAATGATGTAACAGGCATACCAAGAAAATGCGATCATGTATTTATCATATTAATCTGGCGATCGAGCCGTGACGATCTAACCAAGTATTTTCATATAAACGAGGACTGTGCAAATGAAATACTTTATATTTGCAAGTTTATTATTTGGATGTGTGCTAAAAGTCAATCAAAATCGATTTCAAGCCTTTTTTCTTTAAGAGACATCGATATAGTTTTAGTTTTTCCAACTTTTTCCATATTTTGCAATATTCTGTAAAAATACAACTGAAACTCTTACAATTTGATTAGGATCTAAATAGTATTATATATAGGATATATTCAGATAAAAGGTCGTTCATACCTAGTTTTAATATAATTTGCAAATTGCAATTCCTTTAAGTCCTTTATTTCCATTGCTGTTAAAATGTGATTGTATATAGAAAATAGAAAATGTAATATAGAAAACACGAGTAACTCAAATGCTTGAAGACAAAATAAAATGCACATAAAATTCTCAGAAAATGGATATTTCTCACTCAAGATTTAATTTCTGTGAAATGCCATTTCTGGAAGTACCATTAATTTTAAGTCAATTCGCCGAAACACCAAGAACGTCTCAGTTTCAAAAGAAAACTTAATTGTATAAAATTCCAGAGACTGGGAATTTCAACTAAGAAGTTTGTGATTTTTTCGGAATTGTCTAAAGACTAATGCAATCCAATGCCCATGGTAATTAAAAATAATTATAATCATATTTATAAGGATGATTATTGAATTTAAGACCTGTAGCTGATTAATATTTAATACTATTCTAATCCATTGTGTATGCATTTGCTCTTATTGCAGATAAAAAACTAGCAACTGGCAGCAGCAGCTCAAAGAGCTCGTGATTATTTCAAAACGGAAACGGAAATCAAGTGCTGGCTAACGCCAAAGAGAAGAACAGTCATCTGCAGCAGCAGCGGGAGTCGAGACTCGAGAGTCGGGAGACGGGAGAAGAAAAAAAAATTGTCGTCAGTCGACAGTTGAAAACAATGCAAATTAAAATACAATAAAATGTAAAACACGGCAGCAACAGCAACAATAGCAACAGCAACAACAACACAGACGACGGCAGCAGCAGCTGGAAAACAAATCTAGCTAAAAAGAGAAAGAGCGAGGGCAAGAGCGTAAGAGAGAGTGAGAGAGAGAGAGAGAGAGAGAGAGAGAAAGAGAGAGAGGAGGTTGCGAAAAGCGAATGTGCGTGGGTGTGGGTGTGAATACTGTGGTTGAAATCATGCCAAATGGAAATGAGAAGCGCGCGAAGTGGCGGCAACTTTTCCACTGAATTGATTCGAGCAGAAGTCACAGGATACGCGGTGTAGATAGCAGCAACAATTTACATAATTTTCAGCAGCGGACACGCCAGCAACATAAGCAACAAGCAGCAGCTAAGGGCATAAAAAGGCGCCAAAACAATAAAAATAAAACTAAATAAATAAATAAAAAGAAGAGGACAAAAAATAAAATGAACAATATAAGCAACGGTACTCAAAATTCATTCAAAAGTTAAAAAAAAAATAAATAAATCCACAAGAAATACGTCAAAGTCAACGAAAACGCCCGCAAAACGCGAGTGTAACGCGCGTGAAACGCTACAAAACAAAACCAAAAACAACAAGCGGAACAACAACAACAACAACACGGCCGCAAAGTTTGCCTATAAATGTACCAGGACAGCAGCTGCAGCAGCAGTAGTCGACGTGGCAGTGCAGCAACAGCAACAACAACAGCAGCAGCGGCAGCAGCAGCAGCAGCAGCAGCAACGGCAGCAACGGCAGCAACTGGGGACGAGGACACATTCGAGGCGCTGACAATAATAACGACAACAACCATAACAACGACAGCTGATGCCAAAGTAGGCGCTGCCGAGGCAATAACAACAACAACAACCACCACCACATTGATAACAGCAGCAACAGCAACAACAGCAACGAGCGCAGCCAGCAGCAACAACAGCGACGACGACGACGACGACGACGACGACGACGACGTCTACACCGACGCCGACTTAGATATTGAGTGCACCACCGCGCACGGCTCCCGCTTGCCATCCTCTAACCTAAGCAACAGCAGCAGCAGCAGCTGCGGACATGCCGCGCTGTTCAGCGACGCTCGACGACAACAACAGCAGCAACAGCAGCAACAGCAGCAGCAGCAACAGCAGCAGCAACAGCAACGGCAGCAACAGTTGCAGCTGCAACAAACGCAACGCGCCGCCGCTGCCCTAAACGCCGATGTGCGGCTGCTGCGCCAAATTGGATACATTGCATCCCGGGTGCGCTGCCTGGCCAAGTATTACGGCGACTTTCACCTGGTCAATCCATACAGTGCACAGCGGCAGCGACGCCAGCTGCAGGAGATATTGCTAAAGCACTCGATATTCGATCCGGGACGCGAGCGTGAACGGGCGCTGGTGCTGGCCGCGGCGACGGCGGCCGTTGGCGCAGCCACAGCAGCAACTGCAACAGCAACAGCAACTGCAACAGCGGCAATTGTGAGTCGCAGTCAGAGCTGCAGCAGCAGCTGCTTTGAGCCGGAGCAACAGGACGAGGCAGAGCAGCTACAGCTACAGCTACAGCTGCAGCAGGCATACGAATCGGAGCTAGAACCAGATTTTGCTGAGGAGGACGAGGAGCTGGCCATTGCCACCGCGACAACAACAACAACAACAGCAGCAACAGCAACCACAACAACAACAACAACAACAGCAACAGCAACAGCAACTGTGCGACGCAAGTCCTCGGCAAGCAGCACAGCTAGTGGTGCGGCAACCGCTACCGCAACGGCAACAGCAAGCGCATCCGCGAGTGGATCGAGCAGCACATCTGCATCGCTCTTGACGGCAGCCACGCCCATAGCGCTGCTGGAGGAGCTGCTCGTGCAGTTGTACGAGGATCAGGATCAGTGTGGTAGCAAGCTAACTGTTATACGCAGACGAATCGCCTGCTCTGACAACCTAAACAACCTTAACAACAACAACAACAACAATAACAGCAGCAGCAACAACAACAACAGTAACAGTAACAGCATCAACAACCAAAACAACAACAGCAGCAGCATTGGCCACAACAGCAACAGCGACAGCAGCAGCAGCTTCAGCAACGGCCACAGCCTGACCATGTCCACATCCATGTCGAACATGGTCGATGCAGCACCAACAACAGCTGCCAGCACGGCAGCAACTGTTGCCGGCGATATTGCTGTTGTGCTGCCCACCAGCAGCAGCAGCACCGGCGTCGGCGTTCCTAGTCAGCACCAGGCACGCGCCTATCTTCAGCCCTCGGGGGATGCCGACAATCCGCGTCGGCGTCGCGCCAGCGACTGCTCAGCGGTGCAGGCCGCAGCCGCATTCTCCAATCAGCTGCACTGCATCACGCTGAAGAACAACAATTGCACAGCGGCAGCGGCAACAGCCGGCAAGCTGCCCTTTCATCGCGGCAGCTGCGGCGCCGCCGGCGAGCATCTGCTGGCCGCCAATTCGATTGCAAATCGCGCCACCATCATTCTGAGCAAGTCCTGCAGCAATGTGGACGGCGATGTCAGCCTAACGGCAACCGTCGGCAACAAGCTGCGCGCCAGCGCCACCGACATTGAGAGCAACTCGAATGCGCTTAACGGTGGCCGCATGGACGCTATGCAGGCCATTGCCGATGCGGCATCTAACAATGGCAACAATGAGTACAGCATTCTCCAGCTGAACAATACAATCATTCAGTGTCATTTCAATGATGATGATTTTCGCGCCCTTGTCAAGGATCTCAAGCGCAAGGTTGAGTACACGGAGCGCATGAATTGGCTATGTAAGTAGCAATTTTTTTTACATAAGCTTAACATTTGATTATACCAACACGAATCATTGATTGTATAGTTTATTAGTACACAATGTACTCTCGGTTCCTGCTCGGGCGCCAACGAATAATGTCTAATTCAGTCTCATTCGCTGCTATGATAATCCTGTTCCTTTAAATTCTATGTAGCTTTTAAGTACAGCCTGTACTCTCGGTCCCTGTTCGGGCGCCAATCAATAATGACTATTGAGGATTTGTCCAAGCTGATTCGCATAATTTTCTGCTACGATAATCCTTGGTCCCTTCAATTATATTTAAAATGCGAATCGTCCATTATGTTGCTTTTGAGTACAGAATGCACTCTCGTCCAAGCTGATTCAGTAAATTCGCTGCTTTGATAATTCTTAATCCCTTGAATTCAATTTAACTTAAAAGTACGGTATGTACTCTCAGTTCCTGCTCGGGCGCCAACTAATAATTAGCGATGTCCTCGATCATTTTTTTTTTTTTTGTGAGTGGTCCAAGCTGATTCAGTAAATTCGCTGCTTTGATAATCCTTCACCCTCTAAATTCGATGCAACTCACAATGACAGTTTGTACTCTCAGTCCCTGCTCGGTCGCCAATGTAAAATCCATAGTTTTCGAGTCCCTCATAATCGGATTTGATTACAAACGCTGATTATTCCATGTCCACACCAAGCACATTCATACATTATAGAGTACACTCATTATTCGGTGGCTTTGTCAAGTAAATGGAATCATTTAAATGCATATTACTCTTTTCATTCATTTGGCAGTTAAATCGTTTCGTTGAATGAATTTGGGTCCCTGCTCGGGCGCCACAAAAAAATTCAATAATTTTTGCTATCTAGTTTTTGGTCACAAACAAAAAGCATTTATTATTTAATCAATTTTGGCAACACGACGCGCTTATTACCATTTTGAATGCCTATCATAAATTACAGTTAATTAATCGTGCTGCATGTACAAATCGCTTGATCCAAAATGTTACAGCATATAATCGTATTATGTTTTACATAGTTGAGAAAATATGGCATATTAGGTTTGCTACTCAACTTGCTAACTTCTTGTTTCCAGCTACGATTTCGGAAACGGACTTCTATGGGAGTCCAACTCTTTAGGCAAATCGTTTCGAATGGGCGAGGTCAGCGAATGCAGCGAACCGAAAAAATGCGAATGGGCGACCCCTTTAGCAATTGTGAACGCCATTTGAAATGATTTTTACATTTCATTGTAGTTCCATTTACTATTTTGCATTCGCATTCGCATTTGCCTCTTGTTGCCTTCGCTTACGGCTCATTTGAGGCATTTACACATCAAACTTGACCGGTCATTTGTTAGCGGCATGCTTTGAATGCTGACAACATTCTTGGCAAATATCAAATGTTAAGCCCTGAATGCATAACTTGCACTGTGTATGCAAATGCGAAATGCTATATCTGATTCTTTTGGTTTACCCAGAAGTCTTACGAGTGCCCTCTTCAAGCAAAAGCGTAGCTAACTATATTATCGCAACCGTCGGTTTAATATTTGGCTGTACACGCTGGGCTATTATCACTTGCTTTCCAGCTTGCGGGCGACTAGTAGATACCCTGCACTTCCCAAAAATGCGTTACTGCAATATTGATGAGATTCTTAAATTTATAATTACCTGATCTAGTGGTATATTCTTGATAAACCATCCGTAGCTCTTCTGTCTTCGAGATAACCGCAAAAGGCTGATTTGTTAGAATATGTAGATTGTGGAAATGTCATGTCTGTCTTACTGTCTGCACTGTAACATACAATTGTTTAAAGATACTCAAGGTAGAAAGGCAGGGCAAAATCACACAACGAATTAAAAACTTGCTTCGCCTCAAGGAAGTGGCTTATGGATAACACATCAACAAAAACAACAACAACAGGCCGCAGAGACAGCAATCCGAGCATGTAACTTGTGATGCTCATCAAAAAGTTGCGCTACATTTGGCGTCTGCATAGCTTTAGCTGTGACTAGGCACAGTGTGCCCCATATTCTTGCCTTGACTGTATGCATCACACGGTCTGTGTCTGTGTCTGTGTCTGGCGCTTGATTTCATCCGCTCTCCCTTTCTCTCTCTCTCTCTTCACCTACTTTGGTCCCTTTTTACGCCTTTTATGTGTCCGGGGCGCATGTGTCTGTGTGTCGAAGGACAACGGACGGAGAGGACGACAACAACTTTGTTGAATGGCATTAAAAGTTGTCTTTGTATCGACGCGAGACGTTTGCCGTTTGCCATGGTCTTTTTTTTACCTTGCTTCCTTTTCGTCCTTGCACTTCGCTGGCACATGTCTACGTGTGCGTGTACGTGTGCGTGTGTGTGTGTGTGTATGTGTGCTGTCACTTTTCCACTGTGTCACATTTAAAACATTTCAATTAAATTGCCCCGTCGCTTGCCTTCGATTCGCCTTCAATTCGTCTTCAATTCGCCTTTAATGCGCCTTCAATTTACCCATAATTAATTCGCCTTTTATTTGCCTTGCAGCTGAGCGTTTTGTTGCCTGCTTTTTGGTGCCTGTTGATTGCCTTTTCATCCATCTTCTGTGGCCTGTGACACCTAATATTTACACACTCTATCTCCATAGCTGTATCTCTTTATATCTTCCTCCTTTTTTTCACCCTTTCTGCATTTTCCCTTTAGCCCGTTAGCCAGAATCTCACTTATTCGTTTGACCGCTTTGATTTTTATTGTAATTCTTAATCTCTTAAGTTGATTACGCGCTCAACCGAATAGCTCTCTCTTTCTCTCTCTCCCACACACCCCTTATGCATATGTGTGTGTGTGTGTGAGTGTGGGCGAGTGTGTTTGTGTGGCATAAGCTGTCGGAGCAATCATTGAGACCGTTACTTCGTTTTCTACTTGCTGCCGCTCCGTCCCTTCTATTGGCCTTGCATAATTTTATGGTCGGTTTTAACTGTTTTCCACCCACACAATCCCGTCTTGGCATGCATTTACAGGCCAAAAGCAGCTTTTGCAACTAACAATTAAGGCCACCAGACGCCCAGGGCCACATAAGCCGCCATGCATTCGTGGATACGGCTAACAGCAGCAAAAGTTCGCGGTCTCTCGTTAATTGAAGAACGTAGAGTCATAAATTTAGTTGCCTTTTGTCTGCATACTAAGTATTTTCGCAACACTGGCTAATTTTGCGCGGTGTTGCTTAGCAACACTACATGTAATTAAAATGGAATCAGATAGAATAAATACTGTTTTTATGACAACTTAAGAGAGAGAGAGAGAGAGAGAGAGAGAGAGAAGGAAACAGGTGACAACTGTTTCCAAACTTTGCCGCGAGAACTCAAAAATTTGTATGTTTGTTTGTCTAGGTTAAGCACATTTTAGGTATGCGGGCTCTCATATGTTAAGGGCAAGAAATTTTAAACCTAAGTTCGGTTTGGGATATAAATTTTATATGTGTTTAATGCATTTATTAAGAAGTAGAAATTCGAAACCAATCAAAATTTTATCTATTTCTATTTCGTTTGTTCAACTAAAACAATACGCAATTTTATGGCTCAAAGACTTTGATTGTTTCACGTAACGTAATAAAGCGACAATTGAAAATGTTTTGAAAATAAATTTCTGTTTTGCAGCCATGATGAATTTATCGAATCAAGGTTAGCATCGAAGTGCTGCAAAATGTGAAATCGCACTCAGTGTAACACACAGCATACGAGGCAACCCTTGTTTTTATACATCTTTAAAGATAGTTTTTTCTTAAGTTGATTCTAGAACTCGAATTGTTTTCGCCTTGACTGCCCAAAGCTCTTGCGGAGCCTGACACATCAAGCACTCCTCTTCTTTATCAATCTTGACTAAGCCTCTACGATAGCACCTGTTGTCAAGTTAAATTCAGTGTCGAATTTAATATAAGCCAAATCCTAAGTCAAGCTGCACACTGGACTGAGCACAGAATCGGGGGCTGTTCACTTAAAGTGGGTCAAACACATCGCACTGTGGGCCATGCAGCATTGGCTCGTAAATCAAAACACAGTGCCACACGTACTGCCTACAAGCCTGTCTGTCTGTCTGTCTGTCGCATTGTGCGGAGTATGTGCCAAAGGTCGCAAAACCGAAATTGCCCCGCGGCAGTGTGGCATTAATGGGAGGATGGTTGGGGCGGGGTAGGGTAGCCAAAAAACGCAAAATGGTCATAAATTCAAAAAGCCTAAATGGCTTGGCAATACTTACAACATGGCAGCCGCAAGAATTTCAAAAAAAAAAAAGATGGAGTCCAAAAATGAAAGAGCAGCATAGCTGGGATGCAAAGAGGAGAAGGGCAAGGAACAAAAATGAAAAGAACAGGTCACATAATACGAATGACAAATACTAAGAGGCAAGAAATATGTCGGAAATCTACTCAAGAGCGCCACAAACCGCCAAATGCCAAACGCTAACCAAATGCCAGTCGAGAATGAAAGAGAGGGCACGAGTGGCAGAGAGTAAGGCACTTAAGACGCCGAGCTGTGGCTGGGGCAGAGGCGGGGCTAGGGTCAGGCTCTCGTTGGCTGCGACAAAGGCAATGGCCAAATGGTGAACGGCAAGCAAAAATCTAATAATAATAAAATACTTTATTGTTCGGTTAACAATTCAATTGTTTCACTTAACAAGACTCGACTCAACAGACGGACTTAGCCAGCAAGCAGAAGAGAGAGCGAGATAGAGACGGGGCAAATGAAATGGAGAAATAAAAAATAAATTGCCACAAAACAACATTAAGTGATAAAGTGTTTGTCAAATCAAAACGAATGACTTGAATGACTGACAAGGCACCATGAGAAGGGGTAAAAGAGTGCGAGGAAGAGAGAGAGAGAGAGAAAGCAGGAGAGCAGAGAACAGGAGGCTGAGCTAGCTAGACTAAATCCTAGAGTGTCCATTTACTTCATTAGAAATGAGTATCCATATGTTGGCCACTATTCAAAAGGACGCCAACAACAAGTAAGTGTTGCTTCAACAGCCACAAATTAATCATGTGACTGAGTCTCAGTTGTGTGAAGTGAAAACCAGGAAGGAAAAAACTCATAAAAGTCTGTCTAAATTTGCCTTATGCGAACAGCTCCAGCTATGGGCTCACTTGCAAACAGCTTTCGTATTACGCATACGCAATGTTGGCCTCTACTGTTAATGGCATAGGCGCACTGTTAACTATGCGCTCATACAGCGTGTTTTACATAGTAGAACAATTTCATTAATTGCAAACAATACTTAAACGTAACATACGACTGAAAGTAACAGAGCAACTGACAGCGGCTTAACATTTCGTGAGCATATAACTAACAGTTTCTCACTTACAGCTGCTTTACATAACACTTAGCATACAAATGTTGGAAAAAGCTTCTTACTGAATCACAGCACTTCAACTTAGCATGCAAGTTCTCTATTTTTTGTAACAGCTCTCTATTTTCGGACATGCCTAAAACAGTTTTAACGGCTTTGCCTACAGCTCCTTGATATAACATGAATATGTCATTTATTTTCTGTTAAGCGTAGCATAACATAACAATAAACAGCGCAGCATACAAAAAGTCAAAGAAAATAAAATAAAATTCAATTCTTTAAAACTATAACAGATTTAAATAAGTTCTCGAGAAGTTGCAGCTTTGCGCTTTTAACTGTCTACACTACCTGTTTCTTTTTATTTTGCATTCATTTTACCAAGGCTTACTGTGCAGTTCTCCAGAATCTCAGGGCAAAATTTTCGGTGAATTTATTGAGTTCTTACTGCAATCCAATAAGCATTAAATATAAGAAAGAAAAAAGGGCATCGCGGACCCTCTTTAAGAGCGTGTTCGCCCAAAAGATGCTCTGCATCTGCACATATAATCGATTTAGATCAAGATTAACCTATTTTTAATGGTCTTACCGCTTAAAAATGTTCAGCATAACAGAGGCTTTATCTGCAAAGTTTTGAAGTTTTAATGTTTTATAGAGAGAAATTGAGGTATACATAGTTCTGTGAATTTAATATAAAATCAAATTTCGCAGAATGCGCTTACAAAGCGAATCCCTTTTTCCGAGCAACACAAGTGCTTCATATACAGTTTCCCTTGAATCAGCTGTAAACTTATGTTTTATGCGCCTCTATATATATATATATATATATATATATATATATATATATATTCTATCTCTCTCTCTCTCTCTTGGAGTTGGATGGTATTGCAGCTATGCAGATATATTAAGTAAGGGTTGCCTTGGGGTTGGGCCTAGGGCATGAGGCTGTGGTGGTGTTAATATCAGAAAAGCTTATATGCAAAAATTTGTAAACAACTATCAATTAACGTATTCACTTCGTTATCTCGCGACAGATACCGCAGCCCCAGAGCGTGGGGCTTTTTCATTGCTTGGCTGTCTGTTTGAAGATAAAGACAACTTTAAGTAATATATAAATAAATTCCCTATCAGCATCAAACCGACAAAGCCTACCCTGTAACTATCTAAGCGACTTTGGATAGAATTGGTAACCTCTGTCAATAGGCCCATTGCCTGTCATAGACTATTACTGATACATGTAAAAGAGTTCGTCATATCTATGTAGCTGAGAAATGGAGTGATGTGTGGCCCATTATAGAACGTGCTAGGTATTTGATCCTAACAGCTATCCAACTCCTTCATAACCTCCTAACAGATCTCAGATACTAAATTTGTTATATAGATTCTATGTCGCGACAGGACTCTCAGCCGAGACTACAGCCACTGAGTGTCCGATCAAGCAGTTGTTATAGGATTCTGGGATCCCAGCCACACAGTCTTAATAGACCTATCCTATTAGGTTCTGCCTTAGATTTATCTTCAGGGAGCACAGCAGCTTACCAAGAAGAAGTATTTTTGGGTAGGGTCCTTGCTATAGGGTACTCGGAACCATGCAGACCCAACCCCCGTTTACTTGCCGCCATTTCTTAACAGTTTGTTAAAAAATGAAAAATAAAATGCCAACAAAATTCTTGGCCCAAGCAGCCAGCCAGCCAGCCAGCCAGCTGCTGCCTCAACAGAGCCATGTCAAATGTGAGACCTGCAAGGCATAGGAAGGGGTTTGATGGTCGAGCGGCGGGGTAGCTAATTGCCTGTTGCACTCGCATGTTAGGCAGCCAAACATGCAGCATAAGTTTCCAAAAGGCAGCGAATGAGAGAGAAAGAAAGAGAATGGGTAGGAGAGGGAGGAAGTTGGGCCTTACACGAGTATTTTAAAGTTTAAGAAGCCAAACTGGAACTTTAAATTTTGCGCACTGGGCCGAAATAAGTCAGGGATTCCAAAAGCTAACTAAATAAAATTTGATATATGGACACCCCTGCTATAAACACAATAATAAATTGTTGCATATTTTGAATATGTGCTGCCACGCCCCGAATTTGTAAGAGAACATAGTCATGAACTGACGCCGTTTTATAGGACATTTTCCACATTCTGTTTATATGTTTTTTTGGCAGGCGGGGAGCTGTTTGCGCCCAGTTTTGTTGCCTGCCGCAGCAAAGTTACGACCAGACCAGTCAAATAAAAAGCAAAGTTTGTTTTCGGCAACAGCTGCAAGATTGTTGCATTGCTGCCAGTGACTTGAGTGGGGATTCGTTTTGCCAGTTTTTTGCCGTCCTTGCTGCACTGCCAACCGCCAGGGACCGAGGAGCGGGAGCCGAGGACCGGGGACCGGGGACCGGGGACCGGCATTGTGTCGCGCTGCAACAGCTTGCACGATTCATTGACGTTTCAGACACGCCGATTGCCAGTTCCCATATTGAACGCATTAGCTGGCAAACGGGTAAATTGTTTACGGTCTAACTGACAGGCGAAACTTGATAATGTTTTTGTTGTTGGCGCGTACGACATCAACATCATCATCAATGTGGAGCTGCTGCCAAACCAGCTGCAGATAAAACTTAGCAAAATATAGAAAACAATCGTTAAGAGCTTGAGAGCCTCAAGTTGGGGTAGCACATGTCAAACACTTTTGATAAGAAAGCAGTTTCAATCAAGTCAAGCCGACTGCGCAATACTCTCTGTGCTCACAGCCCAAAACAAAGGAGTCTGCTTGCTGATTCAGCTGTTGCCTCTTGATGGTTGATTTACTCTTATATCAAAAGAGTTTAAAAGATAATCATATTAAAGATCATTATTCAGGCAATTCTGTTAAAATGTTTTGCTTTGCTGTTAAGTTTAACAAATACTTGAGAAAGTTGCCTTTTTATAAGAAATTGCGATTGTTGTGCAAAGCAAATAATATCTTGAATTGCCAACGAGTCTTTCTCGTAACGAAATCGTTTTCAGATTTTCTTCAAACACTGCTGTTTTTCCCTAGAAAGGAAGACAGAGAGGGAAAGAGAGCGAGAGGGAAAAGAGAGTGTTGCATAAGAATATATTCTGAGCACAAACTATGGAACTTATTTCTGCATTCAACAATAACTGAGCTTATATGGACTCAGGTTAAGGTTACTTCCACCTCCTGCTCATATTCCCCGTCTCTCACTCTTCTTCTTTAAAACGATAAAAGCTGCTAGTTACTGTTAATTTTGGCACTTCACTTGGCAGCGCTCTTAAGTATGCTATAGTTTTTTTATGCTGATTTTTTGTGCCCATCTTTGTTTTGCTTTCACCACCAGCAACATAAATCCACCCTCCAGCAGGCTAGCTTTCGCTCAGTAGTGTCGCTAACAGTCACAAATAGACACACACACACGCACACACCTCTAATAAAGTTAAACAATCAATAAAAAATGTTGAATTTATGCGCCAGCTAACAACAGCAGCAACAAAAGCTTTAACACGCACAGAAAGACAGACACGCGCACACACACACGCACACACGCATGCACACACACGCACACACACAACACACGCACAGTGTATATATTATGTATATGTTAATTTCATGATGTTGCGCCAAGCATAACACAAAATAATCAAAGTGTTTTTCAACTGACGCCTCGGAAGAACAACCCTCCTCTCTCCCTTCCCTCCCTGCTTAACCCACTTGCGCCGCCTTTCTCTCGTTTTGTCAATGTCATTGTGCTCAATCAACGTTGCCAGCTCGTTGCAATATTGGGCGCCAGCCAAAAAACGGATTTGTTTTGGTTTTTGCGATGCGAAATTCCAAATCGAATTTTGGGCTACTAATAAATTTGTTATTGACTTGCGTTTCGGGCCATAAATCGCGAGCTGCAGCATTAGAAGCGGATGTTGTTGTTGCTGTTGTTGTTGCTGTTGTGGTTGTTGTTGTTGCTCTGTGGCTGCAGGGTGGTTGTGGGGTTGTGGCCAATACTCATAAATACATTTATGTTAGCAACAATTTTAATGAGCAATAAAGTGTTGCATACTTAAGAGCGCCGCAGCAAGCCGCAGCAACGCCTGTAAATTATGAGCTTAGCTCTCTCAGTGCGTGGTGTACTTGCGGGTGTGTGTGTGCGTGTGTGTGTGCGTGTGTGTGTGTGCTCATATACATATAGCACACAACCACTCGCTAACCGCTTTTGACACCTTTTCGTACGACTTTTGAGCGCACTTTTCAAAAAGTTATGACAAAAGCAACAAAACGCAAAAGTTGCCGCAACACCTTCACTGTCTGGGTGTGTGTGTGTGTGTCTGTGTGTGCTACAAATACCCTGCCTTTTTCATTGTTTGACTGTTGTAAAGCGGGCATTTAACGTAAATTATTTTGCAAACTTTTCTACTTCGATTTGGCAAGTCAGAGTTTTTATATTCGATTTTCCCAACAAAAAAAAAATGTATATGTATATGTATGTATGTTAAAGTTATGCGCGGAAATGTTTATTCTACTGCTGATGTTATTATCATTATTCCTATTATTGCCATTATTATTATTATTATTATTATTATATTTTGCGTGAAACTTTTGCTGCTTTTCATTTCTATTTCATTTTTGCATTATTAGAGCTTACAACTTTTTTATATTCATACTTTCGCGTGGCTTTCACTGCTGCTGAAACAATAACATAACAACAATTACAGTCAAATTAACGGTAAAATTAAGTAAGAATTAACAGTAACAGTAACATCAGCAGTAGAATATATATATATATATATATATATCTATATACTATATACTCTATATATATATATATATGTTGCTAGTATTAATATTGGAGTAACTGCTACTGCTACTGTTAAAGTAAAATTAACTTAAGTCATGTTGCTTGCTGCTTACTGTTGGTTACAGTTACTGCTGCTGTTATTTTAAGGAATTTTTAACATACTTAATCATAGTGCTCATATTAATATTACAGTAAGTGCTACTGTTGCCGTACAGTAAAATTGCCTTCATTTGACATCTGCTAAGCATACTGTTAATGTAAATGCTTAAGATAAAAGTAGTATCATTAACACTGTAACTGCTCGTGCTTCTATAACAGGTATTGTTGCTGGCACTGCCACTGTTACTGCATCTGTTACGGTAACTGGTGCTCTGTTACTCTTTGACCTGATGTTATTTTTAATGTTACTTTTTTACTATTGCGATTTTTCACTGCTCCCGTAGCTTATTTTACGACTATATGTATTTGATTTTTTTTTACTGCTTCGGTACATTATACTACTTATATTGGCATGTCTTCACCCATAGCTTCACTGCCAGTGCAACAGGTATTTCACCGCCTCTCAGTTGGCTATTCACTGTTATTACAACTGTTATCTCTTAACATCGTACTGTTACTGAAACTTAACAGTGGAAGCGATATGATACACATTTCCGTATTATAGTTACAGTAAGCTCCACTTTTTACTCTTTAGTATTTCTTTCGGTTTGGCGTTCACTTGCAGTTGCAGTTGCAACAGTTGCAATTGCAACTGTTACGATCTCTGTACCGACCACTGGTATCTCTCTACTGTTTTATCTTTACATGTACTTTAATCTGTTAGCTTTGTGCTGTTACTTCTTCTGTTAGCCCACAGCCACTCTCAAAGCTACTTCCACTGCAATGAATATTGCTACTGTCACTGCTACTGGGACAGCTATCTCTTTAAGCTAGATGGCCCATGTTATCTCTTCACTTTAAGGACTTGTGTAACTCTTGTTATTCGCCTGCTGCATCTCGAGTTAACTTTGCTTGTGCTGCCCCTGTTGCTTCTAGTGTTACATTCGCAGTTACGTGCAATGTGACTTTCCCAGCTTATTTAACTCGCACATGCAATGTTATATCATCACTGCGCACAGTATCAAAGTCAATGCCAATGTCGATGCAACTGCAGCCCACGACCTTGTTTATTTTCCTGTTATGTTCAATGTCTCTCTCCCTCTCGTTTTCTTCGAACGTATAACTTTCAACTTTATATAACAACATATGCTTATAATTTTTCTTTCGAACGTATTACTTTCAACTTTATATAACAAAATATATAATTTTTCTTGCGAACGTATTACTTTCAATTTTATATAACAACATATAAAATTTTTCTTTCGGACGTATTACTTTCAATTTTATATAACAACATATATCATTTTTATTAATTTAACGGATGCTTCATTAAATCTACGGTCAACTGAGCTGCAAAACGACGGGCATGGATTTTGATTTTGTTTCGCATTTTTAGTGGAAGACGACGAACAAATATTCATCAAAATAATTATTATAATTTTCGAGGCAGGCATTTCACTCAATTAAGGCGCTCTCTGTGCATGTGTGTGTGTGTGTGTGTGGGTGTGTGTTTTATGTGAAAAGGTGTCCCGTGGCAAGTGAAAGTCTACACCTGCCATGCAAACGGAGCACGCTTCAGTCCTTTGTTCGCTCCAGAAGGACGCGTGTGACCTGCCACATTTTTTATGCAAGCATAGATACCCAAGCACAAAGCGACAGGTTCGGGTGGGTGTGGCAAAGACAGAGACAGAGCGACAGAGCGACAGTTGAGAGCACATGAAATGCTTGCCATTTCTATAACATTTAAACAGGCCTCCAGCCCGCCCCCGCGGCCTTTGTGTGTCTGTATGTGTGTGCGTGTGTCGCGCTGTGTCATGTGAGACGCGCCACGGTGCGTATACTTAATTTCGAAATTAATTCTCAAACAGCGGCTCCAATTAGTTTTTACCTTTCTAAAAATCAAATGGCAAACACATATTGAATTACATTTGCCATATTGTAAATTATTTGTCATTAGACGTACAACTCAGCCTCAAAAGGCATTTCCTTTCAATTCTAATTATTTTGCTTCAAATCTCAAAGTGCGCACCTTCATTCAGTCAGCTGATGGACTAAAAAATGCCCTATACGCATTGGGACACTAATAAACATCGATATTAATGGAATATATTATCAAAAAAGCTAGCCTTGGCTCAACCAAGAGATACCCTGTAGCAAAGCTATGAGAACAGCGCAATCCAGAAAAAGGTTGTAAAACTTACTTTATCATTTGCAATTTTACAGAATATCTATATAAAAGTCTAAAATGTAACTGCTTATAAATTGATTAACTTACTTTATTTTTGTTGTTAAACCATTTAAAACTATTTTAGTTACAGGGCATACACTCAGCAATTGCTTATTATTTCGTTGATCAAACTGAGAATTTGTTAACGTACGTAATTCCAATTCTGTTGCCTCGCTCGGAGTCGTCGAATGTGTGTAATGTCAGAGGTTGTACTTATTTTAGCTCATTTCCTGTTGTTTGTGCATCTTTAATATATATTTTTGTTTTTAATATCTAAATTGAGTATCTATGTTAGGTTATGTTTTGTTTGTTTGTTTTTGCTGGCACGCGCTGTGACTGTCAGGCCTCATTGAATATTATTTTGAATATTTGTCAGTGCGCGTTGAATTTCTGTACGCGTGTGTGTGTGTGTGAGTGTATGGGTGTGCAGAATGTCCGTATCCGTGCCCACGCCCACAATCTACAATCGACAGCACTACGCCCATAGCCGGCAACTCCTGTCCACCTGCCACATTTCTCATGACGCGTGCCGCTCGCCTCGTTTTCTTCGTATCGCATTTTGTTTTACTCATTGTTGTTGTCGCTGTAATTTATACGTGTTGTTTATTTTATGCCAATTTAATGCAACTTCCAAACACACACACACACACACGCAAATGTATATGGCCGCAAGCAAAACAAAAACAAAAAAAAAAAAAAAGCAAACGAGTCGCGATTTGACTAACGATTTCTGCTCCTGAATGCGTGTGCGTGTATGTGCGTGTGTGTGTCTGTGTGTGCGTGTGTGTGTGCCATGAAATATTTGACATATTGTCACGTTCACATTCATAATGAACTGAAACAGAATATGTTCGAGACTGAAAAGCAACAATCGAATACCAAAACAACAAATAAGAGAAATTAATTGCAACAGAATACTGAGAAATACCCTGTACACAATACAGGAAATACGTTCTTGATTAACTTCGGTACTTATTGTCCGATCTTACTGGCATTCTAGGAGTATAAATATGACTATAAGTACCAAGGCGAATAGCTCAAGGCTAAACCTAAGAATATAATTAAGAAACGGGAAGTATATTCCGGATATAACAAATTTGGTGTATCTATCTAAGCATCGATATTTATCGATTTATCGAATTCATGTAGCACGAGCTATCGATGATTTGAAGCAAGCATAATAGAACCTAGCTCTTACACAGACAGACACGCAGGTTGACATGGATCGTCTAGGCAGTTGATGTAAGATATATTTTATATGATCGCAGAGGTAAATCCTTTTGCCTGTTGCATCAAATCAATATATACCCATTTTTAGTCATTGTCAATGGGTTCAGGGCTTAAAAACTGGAGTAAACTTAAAAACTTTTCAATTTTTCGGATTAATTTTGGATGCTGACAAGAATCCAGTTAATTGACAAACCGTTGTTTGCTTCTTGTGTTAACCTTTTGTCAATGTCGAGCCAAACTTTCGGCACTTAAGGCAACTCCTTGTCAATAACTTGACAACAGCTCTGTCTGTCGCTGGGCTATTCGACTTTTGAAACTGTTTAATTAATATTAAGCTGTCAATTACAAATTTATTGACTGCAATTAAAGGTGGCAACTCTGCTCGAGCTGACTGTCTGTTAAATATTCAACAGGTGGCTGAAAAGGCCTGTTTAAAGACAACACAGCCAATAAACACCTGAGAGGGGGGAATTTAATTAGACAGCTCCTTAAATGTGGCTGTTAACGTTGACAGCAGCATGGATTACGTTTCATTTGTCGGCTTGCATTGCAGCTAATTAGCTAGCTGCACTTATTCTATAGACTCTGGGTTGTGGTTCTTGGAAGTCCTTATATGACTGCTGCTAGACAAAAGCTGCCTTCTGTTTGACAACTGGCAACTGCGTAATAAATATTTTAATTTATTTTACCGCCTTTTTTTATGACCTTTATATTTTTACTTTGATATTAAAGTTTTAAAAGCAATTTTACTGTCTGAATTGTCGTTGTCGTTGCCGTTGCCGTTGCCCTTGGCATTGAGCATGAAGCGTGGGCCATGGACCATGAACCATGGGGCACGGTGGGTGTCGCATGGAGCATGGGGCATGGAGCATTGGCATAGAGCATGGGCGGTTGCTATTCATTAGATGCGCTTAATCAACTGTATTTTTAGCTGTCAGTCATACATGCGCCACGTGCCAACTACCGCATGCCGCAGAGAAAGTCAACTCTGGCTTTATGTCCATGCAAAAATTGTGCTTTGCGAATGGAATTGTACAGCAGAAACAAGTTTCAAACAAAAAATGAAAGTAAAAATGCAAAATGAAAAGGAAAATAAAAATCAAAATTTTTATGAAAACCTGAATAGGAAACAACAAACAAAGTAAGGCACAATGCGTATTATTAAAGCCATAGAAATGCCCTGGGCGGGATTTGACTGCCTGCCGCATACCCTGTAAACAGATAGTCCAAACCGCTAGCACTGTGTTTATTAAGCTGTCAGTTTGATCACATTAAGGGGATACGCCTTGAATGGTAACTGCAATACGAAAAAAACAATTCTGTGTTTTATCCGCAGAATATAATGAACATTTTGGGCATCCATGACTCTCTTGGCGACGTGTCAAGCCTCCTGCACATATCCCGCGCAGCCACATGCTAAACTGACGGCAAAGTCAATCTCTTGGGCCTGTCAGGCAGCGCAATTTGTATAAAAACTTTGCCAAAGACATCTATGTCTGCCACGTTTGTCTAACTTCAAGATTAGCCTGCCTTGTGCATCATACAGGGTATCGGAAGCATTGGTAAAACTTGCTTCTGGTTTTTCGGTTGCCTAGCAAAAACGTAAATAATTAAAAACTCATGCTGTTGCCGCTGCTCTTGTTGTTCTTGTTGGTGTTTTTGCCTGTGTGTGCTCTGCCCACCTGCTGTGTGTGTGTGTCTGTGTGAGTTTGACAGCAAAAAGGATTATGAATCTGTAAAGAGCAAATGAGAACAAAGCTGAGCACAAAGTGGACAAAAATATGACATTCCCAACTGGGACTATGCAGAGCAGTGGGCGGCCCGCCCACAGCCTTGCGCAAACAGGGTGACTAAGGGGCGGCCGCTGTAGCTTCTCGGGTATTATGTGGAGATCCCATGACATGGCATTTTGAAGCTATGCTCGGTCCAGGGTACAAAATGGTGTGCGGTTGCGGCTGTCGCTTTCAAATTTCCACATTTTTCGGCCCCTTGCCCCAAAAAGGAAGTTGACACCTTTTGCGGCAGCTCTCCCGCCGCGCTCTCTTGTTTTTGTATTTTTTTTTTTTTGTTTTTTGTTTCTGGCCTGCCAATGAAATCATTTGAGTATATTAATTAAAAGCACTCAGTAAATACGCCGGCCAGAGTTCTCGCCGTGGCGGTGTCCCAAATGCGTCCAGGACCCAAGGCGTCGGCCCCAAAGTGGATGCTGCTAAGCAAATTGGATTGCTGTGGCAGAGCCCGTGTCCGAGCCCGCGCCCGCGCCCGCATCCGCATCCGCACCACCTGCCAGCTGTGGAAACGGGATGCTCTGGCCTGTCCTTGTCTGGGCCCCGCCAGGATGCTTGCCGGCAAAATTATCAAGGCAAAAAGTTCAATAGTCAATTCCCCAAACGCTGCTTTCAAGATCGACGACAACGCGCGTTGGACGCTCCGATTGCGCAATTTGCATTAATTGCGAACGAGACACACGCACACCTGCACACCTACATATATATATGTACGTTATGTGCCTCTCGTGTGGCTCACGCAATTTTCGTAATGTTTTTTTCATGGGATACAAGAGCTGCGCGTTTCGGCTTAAACGACACACAAAAAACGCTTCAAACTTTGACCGGCGCGACACGACACGACACGTTTTGGTTTCGGCTCTGCGATTAATCAATTTACTCATAATTCAGTCGATGGTTTCTCAATTAAAGCCAATTTTTTCCCCTTATGATTCGAGCGAAAGTATTCTGCACCGTTCTTTTGCATTGAAAATATGACTTACAAATAAATTAAAGCAATTTTGGAAAATTCTTTTACTTATTTTCTTTTCTAGCCATTTTCTTTGTTTTTCTTAAATCACATAAGCAATTCGTTTTAGGTTTAGGGTTTGGCTCTGTTGACATTCTCTTTCACTTTATTTTAAGATTTAAGTATTTTTTAACTATCGAAAGGAAAAGTCCTTCAGAGTTTGATTATAGAAGAAACTTTAAAGTGAGAGTCTGATCTTTAAAGTGTTCGCTTGTTTTCAATTTGTTATTAGATAACGTATCACCTACATAATAAAACTTTTACTGAGGCCTCCATCTTCTTCTGCTTCTGCTTCTTCTAGCTAGATATCCGCTTTACGAATTTCATATTCATAATTTTAATATCATAAAAATTTATCATGAGTTTCACTTTCGAGCGAGCGTTCTAAAAATATAAACTTTTGGCACGTTTGCACAGCCGACGATTCCCAAACGTGTTGTCCCTATTTCTGCCACGCCCCGCAATCCGCCCACTTAGCCCACTGTGCCGAACCGCCTGTCATGTATAGCAGGCCAGCCTATTTGGCTTTATGGCCCAACTGAAACTTAAACTGAGCTCTTTGCCAGCGAACTAAAATGAAGAAAGAAACAAATTTGTGTGTGTCTATGTGTGTGTGTGTGTGTAGTATAAGAAAACTGTTAATTTTATGTGTTTCTTTTCGTTTTATAGTTGGATTTTCCAAGTGATTTGGGGGCGGGGCGGTCGTGAGTGCGCCATTGTAACTATTTATGCTACGAGGACCAAGAAGCAGCGGAAGAGTTAAGGGAAAAAGCGTTGAGAAATCTCGAAAAATTCAATTCCTGTTGCGGCAAGCTCAGCAAAAAAAAGAAAATCAAATTTTGCATTTTCGCCTTCAGCTGTTTTTTTCCTGTGAGTGTGTGTGTGTGTGTGTGTGTATTTTGTTGCGTGTGTATGTATTGTGTTTTGACTTTTTAGCTTCTGTTAGTGGCATTTGCTTTCAATTCACTTTGCATACAAAACACACACATACACACCTTCTGCACACACACACACACACACACACACACACACCTAAACCCACACAACCTTCCATATGCGACGCATTTTTTAATTCACTGTACATGCCACGCCTCCAGCGTCGTGGCGCTCCCTTAAAACTGCTTTCTCTCTCTCAGCTGTACCTCTACCCCTTAACTGCCGAACCCTCCCATCCCACGCGTTCCATGCAGCTGAAACCAACAAGCTGCCAATAATTTTCACTCCTGAATATATGCAAATCATTTTAACCCATCAAATTGCCAGTTCTCAGAATATTTCACACATTAATATTGAAAACACACACACACACAAACTCACACACACACACTCACTCAATTCAATTGTATTATCTTGACTTTCCATCTTGATATTTACAATATTACCATCTAGCCTGTATCTATGAATTTGTGTCGAATAAAAGGGCATAAAAGGAAATGCTAAAGTGACAGCAAATTGTGTATATACCCTGTACTTTACAGAATATATAACATTCTGGCCTTATGTGTGCGTGTGTGTGTGTGTGTGTGAGCAAGAAGGATTGAATATTTAGCGCAACGTTAAGATCAGGATATCTGCCTTACTTGGCTTAAGTTATATATTTATTTAATATTCCATAGGCACGTGGTGCATATCCTACCTTAACTTTAGCCTGACTACAGAGTATCTATCTAGTCGAGCTCCTTCGCTTGCTTCGCACGCTTTTTGCTGTTTACGGTTTCGTTTTTATATTTCTTGAGCTAACTTCAACGCAACCCGACTTAATCGTTTCCAGGATATCACATAGTCGAGCACACACTCCCGCCACCCCCTGCCAAACCCCACAGTCGACTGCATTTGGAGCGTGGCCAGAGCACAGATCCGTAAATTCATTGGACTGAATCGCTGAACAGGTTCTAATTGCATTGCAGCTCGCGGGGCTTTGTCTTGTCAGTTATCCTCTAGCTGTGGCTGGTTATATCCTGTTATGCTGGCATTTTAATGCTAAGCCCCTTACACAACCTGTAGCAACCCCCCCCCCTCTACCAATAAACCCCTGCTATATTCCCTTGGCGTGCTTCCTGTGCCCTTGTGCTGGCATCCTAAGTCCTGTTTTCATTAACTGTTTGGCTTTCAGTTAACTGCTGATGCAGGATTTGCCAATCAGAATCAGTTCACTGGCTCAGCGTGCTGCGTTCTACGTTCCACGCCCTTTTGTTGTCCACCCCCCTCCTCGCCAAGCTTGTAGCTTGTCCTGCTTCATCGTCCTCGGCTGGGCAGGCAGCGTATAAACACACAAATTACCGCAAATTTGCAAATTTGTGCACGCCAAAAAAAAAAAAAGCATGAAAAATAAATGCGCTGTGTGTGTGCGTTTGTGTTTGTGTGTGTGACAGGCACAATTTGTGGCATATGTCTTCACAGTTGTTGCTGTATCGATGCCTCCTGCCGGAAGGACATTGCAAAACATTGCGATAAAAATCCATTTAGATGCGCAAATAAGCAAAAATCAACAAGGAAATTGACTTTGATGAGAGACGACAACGCCAGACAACACACACACACACACACACACACACACAATGCCTAGCCACGCCCCCTCCCCTCCCTACACACATCTTGCATATTTGATGAGTTATTCATTTGGTGTTAATTTTATTTTTTTTTTGGACAGACTGCGATCTTTTTCTACGACCCAACACATACTCACATACCGTCAATTGTTTCCACCCACCCCCCAGCCCCACTGCCCCCCCTTGATCCCTCTCTTTACCTCATTCCCTCTGACGCATTTGACAGCTGTCAAAATTCCGCCCACTTTTAAATCATTTATTGACATTGGCAGCAATTAAAGTGTGCCAACCCACGCCCTGCCTTTCCTCATAATACTTTCATTGCGGCATTAAATTTGGCCCTGGCCCTAAAAAAAAAGGGACACTGCCAGACAGCCGACAGCCCTTCTGCAGGGCTCGCCAGTGTCTGAACCTGAGCCTTGTTAATCCCATTTGGTTGCGTTTGCATTTCACGTACCCAAGTCGAAAATTGGGCTTAAACTACCTTTGCAACAGCAGCAGCAGCAACAACAACAAGAACAACAACAGCAGCAAAGCAGCAAAAACTCTAAAAATAAATTCAGAAAATACTTTAAATGTGTCCAATGGCGGGTTTTTCTTCATTTATAAATTGATGAAAACTAAAGAAATCTTTTTACATAAAAAAGCTTGATATGTTTTTTTCTGCCATAAATCAGGTATTTATTTAGCAAAGCTTATGCGAATTACTATTTAATTCAAAGATCTGGCAATCAATTCATTCACTTGAACTGAAACAAAAACTAACAAATAATGCGCAGCATCAAAACTCAAGAGAGTTTTAATTTGAAGATCTGAAATTTCCAATCATATTTTGCTTCAATAGCTACGAATCTCAATTACAGCTGACATTTGTATAAATACTTGTATATAAATATTTTATGAAAAGCAAAACTCTTTAGTTTAGAGCAAAGGAAAAACAATCTAAAGTTCGTTAAAGTTCTATAGTTCGTCTATATAGAATTTATCAACTTAAGCTATCAGCTTAGATCATCTAACGATTGGCGAAATTGAGTTGCATAATTTCTGCAGCACAACTCAATTATGTGTGTGTGTGTGTTGTGTTGTGTTTTGGCAAGAGAACGGCTCATGCGACGTTCATAGAAAATTTATTTATGCAAAGCTTTTAATTTGTTGGGAACACACGAGGAAACGAGAAAGCGAAGAAGCGAACGAAAGAGCAGCTGCCCGAATAATGTCAACCCCGCAATATGTGTGCGTGTGTGTGTGAGTGCGAGAGTGTGTGCGTGTGAGTGTGCTTGAGTGTGTGCGTGCATCGGTTAGACTGGGAAGGTGAACGAGAGTTGGCCAGCTGCAAACTCTCTAAACTCATTTAATCAATACAAAGCGTTTAATCTCGCAAAATGTATGGCAGACACACACAACACACAAGGCACACACACACGCAGACACACACGCTACGAGGCAGCGGCGAGTAAAGAACGTGATTACGCGCGTATCAATCAAATTTGTGTGCGTGTGTGTGCATGTGCTGCCAGCGCACGATGGGACAAATCGATACATTCTGTGAAATAAGTGAATGCCTTTGATTGTCTCCTATTTTTTTTGCACCAGTTATCGGTCTTGGAATTAGCTTCTCATGATTTGACTTTGACAACTCTCCCGCAAATCGGCAATGCCGGCAACCATAAGGTTTCAAGGGTATTTAATAGTCGTTATTTTGTGTCTCTTCTCAAAACTGTCAACTCAATATCTCAAATAATAAATACCAACACGTGCTGTTCTTTTGTAACAGCTGCGCGTAACAGCTGTTAACTTAACAGCTGTTAACTTAACAGCCACATGCCTTTGTCGCACAACTTTACAGTTTGACATAGTATTTTAAGAACTTCTTCAATTTTGATTTTTTGCCACATTAAAATGTAATTTGGCCCATTGTTCAGCTTGTAAATTTAATCTGTTATAATAGAGTTCATGATGAGCCTGACCGAGGTGCTCAGATGTTCTAATTTTTCTGTGCTTATGTATGTGCATGTGTAGGTATGTGTATGTATGTTTGTGTGGGTGTGTTTGTATGTTGGGTACTTGTAAATAATTACTCACATTTAAAATGAATTATGCAAAATGATAAAATAACAAGAGACCCACAGAACACACAGGTATACATGACCAGGCGATATACCCTGTAGCTTTACCTTTTGTACAGTCTTTGGCTGTGTTCGTTATCGATGCTATCGAATATGGTCGATGAATATTATGTGTTTGTCAAATGTTGCGACTGGCTTAAGAACTTTGACTCCTAAATGGATCGGAAGAGATCGTTATTATTATTGCTTCAAATTATCTCTGTAAGCGTGATATGTGAGAGTCACGATACAACAAAACGATTTTACATTTTCGAAATTCCATTAATAGACAGAGACACGAACAAGGTTAGCTCAGCTCGACCCTTAATCGAGGCTATATAAGATATCAAAAGTATATTGTGCATACTTTTTGGGGTCAGCCATTTAAATGCATATTGCAGACTATTTTGATGAATTGAAAGTTTGACCAACAATTGCAACTAATTTTTTACATATGGTAAGCAAATTTAAATAAAATAGGATATTTTAAGGTAATCGAAAAGAAATAGTTGCAGAAAAAATAATTTGCTTGAAAACGCTCGCAATTCACAATCGAAAGTGGAAAACGGCAAATAGAAAAACCAAATGAATGACGGAAATGACGCAAAGATAGACATGCAGGCGGCGAGGCCTTGGTGTTATGGCGCCCAAAATGCCAAAGACAAGTTTCAATTAAGTGCAGAGAGACACACACGTTTACACACGCACGCAAGCCACATACTCACACACACACACACACACACATGTGTGTGTAGTAGCTGCCATCGTATTGCCAATCGTTGTGTTGGAGCCTCGTTGATTCATTTTCATTTGCCTCAGCTGCCTGGCCCTGCACATACTACCTCTTCCGCTTCCTCTTTCCTTTTTGGCTACTCCCTCCCTCTCCCTCTCTCTCTCTCGCTCTCTCTGTCTCTCAGTCGCGTCGTCTCTTTCGCATTTTCTCTGTCTCTTTCCTGCTGTTAGTGCTGTTATTGTTGTTATATGCTGGCTCTTGGCCATCAATTTGCAAATTTTTCACCTGCCTGCCTGCCACTAACATGATGTATGTGTGCGTGTGTGTAGATGTGTGTTAGTGCGTGTACGTTGCCCAGCTCACCAGCGGCTGCAGTGTTTTTACTTTTGCTTTATTTGCATTGACCGCAAGCGTTTCTGTGGTTTGCCCTTGCCACTTCCAGCCCCAGCCACAGCTGCAGCCCTGACTGCAACCGCTGTTAAAATCAGTTTCATCTGGCCAAAATATTCAATGCAAAACAAGCGGCAACAGTAACAACTATTAACAATAACAACACCAAACAATAAACAACAAACAACAATGCACAACGTGCTGCGCAATAATTAATTTGTGACACGCGGCGTATGCGCAACGTTTGCGCTTTTCCCCCATGTGTTGCCTACTTTTGAGCGCGCCTTTAAATAAATATTTGAATTATTTTATTAAAATAAAAGCTGTTCCCCACAAACACGAGTGCATTAATATTTCAGCATAGAGCAATGGCAATGGAATTAGCAACAAATTCGGAAACAGACAGCACAAAATTTGAATGTCTCTATGCATAGACAATGGAATAACAAATACTCCAAAATCATATGACATACAAAGCGGATCATATGTTGTTCATAACAAAGCTCAAACGTTTGCTTGTCACGGATTGCAATATTAATTCTTGTTTAATTTTTCTGACATTTATTTGTTGTCTGCAAGCAATTAACATGAGAGCAATAAATGCACACATATTTAAATATTTATCGATTCGAAATGAGAGCATGTCAAAAACTCAAGACAGACATAAAATTCATTTATTTTCAACTTGAATTGGGTTTCGCCAAAGCTTCGAGGGCTTACTGTGAAACTTAAAACTTGCAAGAGCACAATTTTTGTCAATTTTAAATAGATTTAAAAACAAACAGAAAGAAAGCCGAAGAGCAAATATTCTTGTAGACATAGGCATGCATTTTCTTCGACCAATTATTCATCTGATATGGTAGTCCGATTTAATGCGCTTATGCAAATATATATTAGGAGAATAGTGAAGCTTGCGATTGCCGAGTTTGGTCAAGATACCTTGAAAGACAAATAAATTTTAGCCATAAGGGATTACGCTACGTTAAATATCGAAAAATCTTAGATTTTATCATTTAATCAGCAGATTGACTTTTGTGTCTGTTCCTGCTAATTGTTTTGGGGCCAAATGAGGCCAGCAAAGCGGTCAAGTGCTGCTATGTGGGCATGCCCAGAGCCCAGTGGCCCATGGGCCCAATGGCTAATTGGCAACAAGTGTGCCGGCTAGAATCTTAACTACAAACGGAACGTGGGCAGCCGGTTAAAGAGTCCCAATGCTAGTCCATAAATTAAACAATTAGCTATGTGGTTGCCTTTGACCACATCAAAACGCCAAAACAGCAACAGAAAAACTTTGGGCGGGGGTCAGGAGGTTGGCAACAGTTTCATAAATCAATGCAAATGGCAAACGAGGCTGGAGCCAAGGTTAGGCAAGGGGGGCGAAGCGAAGGCTTGCTGTTGGCTAAAATGGCCATTAATTATGCGAGTGTATAAAACATCATTTCACGCCTAACAATATGCAATAAAATATGATTGTGCGCCTGCGTCTGTGTGTGTGTGTGTGACACTTGAAGCAAAGGCCAATGAAAGAACATCACAAAAAACAAGTCAGCGTGCTGTAGTCGGCAGTGCCCGACTAGGAGATACCCTAAACTTAGCGCCTAGCTGCAGTTGCTAGCAAAACAAAACTCACAGTTCATGCTGCGGCTGTGCTTCTTCTTTACTTTGCTCATTTTTGTATACTAATTATGATAAACATGAATTATGATTAGGTCGCCAAATCGACATTTATACAAATAATGCAAATAGAAGAAGAAAGACAAGCAGACACAGATGGCAGCTGGTCATCGCTCGGAAATGCCTTTATCTGTCTGTCTGTGACACACAGTTGCTCGAAAGCATCATACCCTTTTGCCCATTGTCAACAATTACAGGGTATCAAAAAGCACAAAAAATAAACGAAGCTGCAGAGAAGCTGCCGAAAAAAAGGGCCAACAAAACATGCGCTCATGTTGATTACGACCACATTATGTATACAAGTTGCTTATATCAGTTGTTGTTGTTGTTGTTGTTGTTGTTGTTGTCGTCGTACAAGTGTCATTTTTTTGCTGCTGTTGTTGTTGTTGGCCTGTTGCTGCTGTCTGTTGCCGCCTGCTTGCCCTAATGACCCCCCTAAGCGCTCTCTAATTAATTAATTGATTGTAATTAATTATTTAACGCAATGTTATTCGTCGTCTTTTTACAGTCTTTGCCCTTTTATCAGTGTGTATGTGTGTCTTATTCGGATACACACAGACACATTAAATATGCATGTTTAACTAAACAGAACACGAACAACAACAACAAACAGAAAAAACATACTGCGGCTGCACGACTTCGAATACCCTGTCAATCTTCTATAAGAAAGACAGTTGCATAAATGGTTAACGAATATTGCAAGTGAATGTCATCTGAAATGAATGACAGACAATTATATTGGATTGCTTGTATTTAACTATCGGTTAAATGTTATTGTCATCTAGAACGAATATGTGAGTGTCAGAGATGCTGACCATTTCCTCCGATTTCACGTATTTACATAAATCGTTTTAATCAAATAACTTGAATGAATGATGGCTACATTGTGTACCGCAGATGAATGCAGTTCGTATCACTCGAAATAATGTTGCATGAATCAAAATCAAAGTTGCATGCTTACAAATGGAATCCAATTGCACAGGTCAATGTTGTTGTCATTTAGAAAATTATGATTACAATATACCGTATAAATGTAGATCGAATAAATATAAAAATATAGAAAAGTAAATCTAGCATAAATAAAAGTACTAATTAGTCCAAAGAAAAATGAAAAGGTCATTCAATTAATAAGAGCTCTTAGTATTTAATTCGGGCTGTGAGATTTTCATTCTGAATGTGAATGGGAGATATTTCCATGCCTCATAAGATCAGGTGTTGCAAATATAAAAACAAATGCGTTTGGAATATTATTCCAAATGTTTCCGAATGTTTTTGCTCAAAGGTCAAGCAAAATGTCCCCAACAAGTCACGACTAATCAAATGGAAAAAGACGCCGCCAGCTACAATCGTATTATGGCTATAAATATGGGCGTCACTTGACCAAATACTGGCCAATATGGGCGGCGGCTGTTGCGGTGCCCTAAGCCAGGAACTGATTAATGTGCCAATTGGGAATAGAGAGTAGGGAGAGCGGAAGGAGTTAAGGAATTAGTGAGGGTATCAGAAAGAAGATGGTGTAAGTACGAAACTGGGTATAGTCCGAATAAGCATTAGAAAGAATACAGAGCGTGTTAGTGTAAGACCGAATACAACAAATTATGATGAGTTAAGAATGATGTGAGGCATACCGAATAAAAGGTAAGGAGGAGACTGAAATGAAGTACAACGAATAACAGGATGAGGAGCAGAGGGGCAAGAAAATCATAATGAAAAGGATGGGAGTATAGAAAGCATTAGTATAAAGATGAGTGCAAAGCAGAGGAGCATATTAAGTTAAAGGATGAGGAGATGTAAAGTAATTAAGAGGAACATGGGGATTAAAAAGTTAAACACGAGAAAATAATGAGAAGTGGGGGAAAATAATGAAAGTGGGTTCAAGAAATGAAGTGGTGTATTCAGAACATGAAAATAAGGTGGAGCATAAAAATAAAGGTGGTATGGGAAGTGTAAAGTTGAAGAGGAATTAGAGGTGGGGGAAAGGAGCGTATTGTGTATAAGTATAAGAACAAGAAGAAGTTCCAAATATAAGAATGCGAAGAAAGAAGAATAGGAATAAAGATGCAGAAAAGTATAGGAAGAATAAAGGTGAAGAAAAGAGTATAGGCAGATTCAAGATAAAGGAGAGTATCAAAAACCAAAGGTGTATACGAAATACAACAGTCAGATGAATAATAAGAGAATGCAATGCATGAAGAGGTAAAGCATGGGAAGAATAGAAGTGAGAGAAAGAGAATAGAGAGCATAAAGAGACAGAAAGCATAAAGGTTAAGAATTAGAGTATAGAAGAACAAAGATGAAGGGGAGTATAAGAAATTAGTGGTATATAGGAAAAATATGAAAAGAATAATAATTAATATAATAATTAAGGAATAGAGAGCAAGCAATAGAGGAAGAACAAAGGTAAACAGGCAGAACAAAGATAACCGGAAGCATAAGAATAAGAGAGATGAAAACAAACTGCACAGAAATGGGAACTAGGAAAGACTACACCATTAAGAATTAATGAAGGGAAGCTATATGATAAGCAAATGCATAATTGGCAATTGCTTGGGTTTTCGCTGTCTTGGCCACAAACTGTCGAGTGTGTGTGTAAGTTTGTGTGTGTGTGTGTGTTTGTGTAAATCAAAGCGTCTCTCATGTGGCATATCTTGTTGCTGTGGCCAATCGCCGTTCTGCCTCAATTAACTTGATTGCTTATAATCGTTTGTGTCTTGAGTTGCGCCTAATTAACGCGAAGGAGTGCAAGTAATTGAGACATTTTGGTGTAAAAGGACCACTTCACAACGCCCCCCCCCCCCCACGTCCTTCCTTCCACACCACACACACACACACACCCTCGCACACCCACGCACAGCCCGTTCCGCGGAAGTCCCTGTTGCTGCCAATATGACAGCTGTCATTTTGGGTGGCAATAGGAATTTTTCATGCCACATACCGCATGCTGCAAACACAAATGATGCATCAATGCATGCTGCACATGTGAATGCAATATGTAAATGTGAAGTCCCAAGACCACACACACGCACACAACCACTGAGCCAACCCTAGCGAAACATAATTGACAGTTAATATTTTGCAGCTGCCGCAAGAGGAATGCGCCAGAATTTCAGGAGAGAAAATTGGTTGGATGGGGTGAGGTGTGAGAGGGGGGGGGGGGGGGGGGTTAAGTTCTGTTAAGGGCATTCGAAACTCATCGATCAAATTGTCACGCGGCAAGTGCGGCCAGCGGATGGAGTTGGGGAAAAGTTAGCGCAAACAAAAAAAAATAAAAAATAAGGGAAAAGAAGAAAAGTTTAATTCAATTTAACATTGAGACGAGCCAAGTGAGCAAAAGGTAGGAAAAAGGGTGAGCAAAAGGTGCGAAAAGGGCTGAGCGAAACGCACAACCAAAAAAAAAAAAAAAAGAAGCAGCAGAAGCAAAAAACGGGCGAATGGGCCCAAGTTCACCTGCGTTGCAAGAGCGACAGGAAGGGAGAAAAAAAAACATATGCGCAGCATACGTAGCCAGCGAATCGCTGTGCCGCTGCATAAAGTATTCGTAATATTCATGAATGCATTCGCTGGCATTCACTTTTTCAGCATGCGTGTGTCATGTGCCTGCTGGCACGTATAATAATTACGAAACTGATTTTTTTCATTCTTGTATTCAAGTGCAATGCAAATTTTATAATACCCTAAAATCCCTATTATTGCATAGTTTTTACAAATCCACCTTTCTATAGAGCCTTGCCACAGGTCAGCAAAAATGTTACAGCAAAAACTCGTTGGGAATTATAGACGCTTTGTGCATTTGTTCACGTTATGAAGTATTGTTCTTATCCCACGAAACGCTTACATGCTGAACAATTTTCGATCAGGACGATAAAGTTAATCGGAGTCCTCTTAGTTTTGAGTTCACATTAATAAAATTAGCTTTAAATGATTCTTTTAGGTATATTCCAAATAAATTGCTGATTCTGGTGGATCAAATTAGTATATCATAAACTTGTCTGGCAATGCCAATGATAATATAGTAGATAGTTTCTATTGTCTGCAGTACTTTGCCTTCACTATTTTCTTAGATCAGCGTATTATATCATGTCATGTCGCTGTCATATAGTCCATATAGGATATATATAAGTCATTAAAACATAACTGAAGATAGCTGATCTTTAACTCAAAAAATGGCCTGTCACTTGAATGCCATCAAAAAAATATATTTAAAGGGATGGATAGAAATTCTGAGAAAAAGAGAAGAATCAGACAACTAAACAGCGAGGATTCAAGTTAGTATAGACCGCATTGGTCAGATAGATTACAACCATATCTTATGCTAATAATAATATTTATTACTTATGCAATTCCTTTAACATTCGTGCTAAATTTTAATGTTAATGTTAATATTAATGGATACGGGATTAGCTTTTTTTTATTTATTATAAATTTCATTGTTTTTAAAAAGGCCGCCAACTGGTTTTGAACCCCTGTTGGTTTGAACCCGAAAACCCAATAATTTATATTTTATGGATAAAGAAGAGGAAAGCTTTTTCTGAACCGTATCATACTAAGCAAAATTTGTTATGTGCTGTAATCTACAAATTATGACAATCAAGGCTAAAAACCAAAAACTGGGTTCATAAACATTCTGTTTGGACTTGCAGCCTTGATTATTATTATTAAACTTCCTGTTACTATTCTCATTCAAGAATGTTATTTGTATTTAGCCACTGATTTTTATGTTCCATTGAAGATTTTACAACACTTTTGCGGGAGGCGGAGTTCGAACCACTGACCCACTTCATTCGTAGCTTGAATGCGTGAATATTTGAAATTCACAGCGGCAACATAGCTGCCAAATGGCCCCCAACATTGTTGGCACAACTCCACAAAGTAGTCTAGGGAAGGGACGGGGGGCATATAATATAGCCCATGTGGGGGAACGGGGGCATGTGACTGGCTGAGAGGTGCGCGGTTCCGCGCCAAATAGAAATGCGCTGAGAACTGTGCTTAATTAAAAATTGTAAGTGGCAGTAAATTAATTATAAACGCAGCCCGCAAAGTGTTTGGCTTGCAGCAGCTCCACGTGTGTGCGTCGACCACAAGGCGTGGCTAGCCCAGGTAAATTCCTCTGGTGGGGTAGCACACACTCACGCACACTTGCGCACACACACACAAACACACACAGACGCGCCCACACACACTCTTTTAACTCTTTCTGCTTTTGCTGGCTGTCAGCATTTTAATTTCTTTGTGCATCAAAAGCAGCAATTTTAATCAAATTTCCATTCTTGATTATGTGTGCGCCTATTTGCCCATGCTGTAGGGGATGGGGCGTGGCAGGTTAACAAGTGGCTGCGGTGGGCAGCAAAGGCAAAGGTGAAAGTGAATGTGAATGTGAAAGGCAAAGGGAGCGTGGGGAAGTGTGAGCAGGGAATTTTGCAATTTACACAAGCCTCGCAACTATTTTGATCGAGCTGCCTCGGGCCAAAATATGTCACGCAGTAAATTAACAATAGAACCATCCATATCCAAAATGTGCTTGTCAAACTGTGCAAGTGACAATGGAGGTTAATAAATTACACACACAGACACAGACACTCGTACACACGAGAAGTTTTGAAGCAATTTGTATGAATTTCATGCGAAGGGCTAAAACTGTTTAAAATCCATGCTTTTGCTTAACTGCCAAAACTAAGTGTACGTGGAAGACGGTGCATAATAAATCAATCGCCAAATGCAACTGACACACTGCAAAGCTGCAAACCTGCAGAGCGAGCAAACGCAGAAGGAAATTAAGAAGGCACGCATGTGAAATCAATATTAATAGCAATTAAGTGAACATGGAGAACAGAAAGCAATTGCTTTCCAATAAATAAGGCTAATCAAAACGGAGGGCGTAGCCACTAATTACCTGTTGATATGCAAAACAAACAGCTATCAGGCCAATTAGCGGCTTAACTGCACGTCAAGTGAACATGAAGGCCAAATAGATGCAAAATTTACCAATTTTCTAGTTGCATGCAGAAAAATTTTAGAACCAAGTGAGTGTAAAGCTATCAAACAGAGCTTTTGCCCATTATGTGAACATTTAGGCGTGTAGTTAAATTAAAATAAACAAAAAATAACTTGGCTCCATGTTACTCAATAGAAAGAATCATCAAGAACAAAATATATATATATTTTTCGTATATATCTCTATATATATAACTGTTTGTCCTGACTGACTGACTGACTGACTGACTGACTGATTGGTGATCAACGCACAGCCCAAACCGTAAGAGCTAGGCAGTTGAAATTTTCCCTGTAGCTACCTTATGTGATGTAGGTGCACGTTAAGACGGGGTTTCGGGAAATTCCACCCGCAAGTGTGGAAAAATCGCGAAAAACGTTTCTATGTAACTTTTTTGTTTACCATCCGATCGGCCTCAAACTTATTTTCAAAGATCTTTGTTCAAATTCATTTGAGGGGTGTTTCACACTTTTCGAAAAATCCGTTCCTCCTTGGTGGAAATGGAGGTCAAAGATTTGGTGGATGACGTTTTGTGTTCAAATTCATTTCCAGAGATCTATAAGAAAAATTATTTGATACGTGTTTCACACTTTTCGCAGAATTCAAACTTTTTCGGGTGGAATGCGACTCAAAGATTTGTTGTGCGAAGTTTTAAGTTGTGTCCGATTTGCTTCAAACTTATTTTCAAAGCTCTACATAAGAATATAATGAATACGTGTTTCAGCGATTTGGGAAATTCCACTCGCAACAGTGGTAAATTGGCGGAAAACGTTTGTATGAAAGTTGTTCGTTTACCGTCCGATCAGTTTCAGAATGATTTCAAATTTGTTTGAGAACATTGATTTTATAACATACGTGCCACGGGCATGGCCGGGTTATACCCGCTAGTATATATATATTTTGATATGCAACTCATAAGAAAAGTGAAAAATAACTCGAAATGTCAGGCAAAGGCAAGTAGCTGGGGAGAAGAATATCTTAGGGTTCAGTCTCCCCTACAAAAAGCGGGACTTAACAGCCTGCTTTAACCTCGTAGCTCATAAAGTGAACAAGGAGAACACATAGAACGTAAGATTAGGATTAAACTAAAATTACAGCTGTTTGAGCTTGCTTAAACACGAAGAACAATTTATATGCCAAGCTAAGGCTAAAAAATAACCAACCAATAGACTAAATATATAAAGAATTTCACAGGAACTTCTCCACTGAATATCTGAAGAAAATATAACAAATTGAGAGTCTTGCGCTTACTAAAACTACGTCTCTCAAAAAAATGAACAGCTCATGAACACAGTTAATGCAGTTTGAGGGCGTACGCTTAAAAAACATTTGCCCTCAAAAATTTAAAGTGAATTTGTTAAAGACCAACAAAACGCAACGAATCGAAGCACGGTGAATTCCAACGAATATGCACACTGTTAAAGCCTATTGTGAATTAAGTAACAATGCGAGCCAGTGTTGCATAGCTGCATAGCGTTACCAACCGCAAAGGTTGCAGGGTGGCCCCTCCAGTGTTGCAACGTGTGTTGCGGCTCCGATGTCCATTTTTGGCAGTTGTCATCGATATTCAATGGGCGACGCTGGCCATTTGGGGAGCTCAGTCTGGTTTTTCGGGGCCGTTGGCCACAGATCAACAGCTCAGCTCAGTTGTCGTTCCTGAAATGCACCTGTGCCGCACACACAAAACACACACACACACACACACAGAGAGAGAGCTGCTGCTGTTGATGTTTTGTTTTTGTTGTTGTTGTTTCATCTGGTCAGTGGAGCGTGTTGCCGATTGAAAATTTAATTTCCCGCCCATGGCACAAAAAACGAGGCAAACTACAAAACTGTAGCTGGCCGGCTGCCCCGCCTACCGCCTCCTGGTACGGCCAGTGTATTTCCGCCATTTTAGCGTTTGCTGTTCCGTTTCATTTTCACTTTTCACTGGACTTCGATTTGGTTTCATTTTGGCTTCAGCTCACTTGCTGCTCTCTCTCTCTCTCGCTTGCTCTCTCTCTTTCTGCTGTAGCTCAGTTTGTCTGTCGTTGCGTCTTGTTTATGGCTCTTCATTTGCAATAATCCAAATTGCCATGACTACCACCAGTCCGACTTCCCAGCTGTATTTCCTGTTTCAATTTGCTGATTTATTTATTGCCTCTGCCGGCAACAACAACAACAACAACAGCAGCAACAACAGCAGCAGCAAACACACCCACTTGACTGATTTCCGCCTCTTGAATGTTTTTATTTTTTTGCCGTATTAACCGTATCTGTATCTGCAACGAAATGTAGCTGTATGCTGGTCTTATCTTATCTAATTTGAGCTGCGAACATTTTGTCATCCTCAGGTCTCTCCAATCGGCCATTGGGCCCGCCACATCGCAAGAGCAGTCTACCAAAGCATCAGGAGGTGAAGCGTCGCTTCCTGCAAATTTGTGATACCAACTTTTCGGATGAGGTGAAGGCGGCCCTACGTCTGCCGGCCTTCGATTCGTATGAATGGGGCGATGCCGATGTCATCCACCTAATGCAGACCATGTTCCTCGAGCTTGGCTTCGTTGAGAAGTTTAGCATACCCGTCGATACGCTGCGCGAGTGGCTCTATGAGGTCTACAAGCACTACAATGAGGTGCCATTTCACAATTTCCGGCATTGTTTCTGTGTCGCCCAAATGGTAAGTGAAAACTGTCAACTTTATCGATAGCGATTATGAAATATCATAGAATCGAGTGCAATCACAGCGAAATATCACAGCAGTTATTTCTCTACGACAAGTTTGCGTTTATTTAAACGATATGCATTCAACTTTTTGGCTAGGTAGACGCTGACAGGTCCGCAAGTGTTGACAAATTTTATTTAGTTTTAATTCAGATTTCTGCTATCTATGCATATGTCATTTGCAAACTAATCTCTAAACAAATGAAGTGCATCTATTCCTTAATATCAAATTCTTATTCAGAACAAGCAAGTTATTTGAATCCCGAAGCGTAAATACCCACAAATTCAATTGTTTCATGTAAGCCAAGTGTCGTAATCTATTTTTATGTAAACTGCTATCCTTGTTTTTTTAATATGAGCAGCATGAAACAAAGTTTCGAAGGCAGCTAAAAATCTTCGCCCTGTCTGTCGCACATGCTTGAATCGTTCTCAAACAGGTACTTTAATTCATTGTTAATTTATTTGAGCATAAATTGTGCAATTGAGTCAAACACTTTATGAATACAGACCTGCAACAAGCTGTAGTGTCCTTTGGGGGTCCTTTCAGGACTACAGCGAGACTACAGCTGGGCCTCGAATTGAATTCAATTGAAATTGTTCAAGAGACGCTTGCAATGCGGCGAAGCTAGGGTAAATCCAAATATGGACAGTCTATAGATGTGTGTATATGTATTTATATATATTTATATATGTACATACAGCCTTAAAGAATAAAAGATGACCAGGCTGCATGCAATCAATATATTCAGTCTCTCTCCTTATGTGTGTGTGTTCAGCTGAACAATAGACGCCACGTTGTATGCAACAGAAACGCCAAAGGGCGCTCAAGACAGACAAAGCAGCAAGACGCACACATGTAGTTCTAGGTGTGTGTATGTGTGAGTGTAAGAAAAGGCCTATTTATAGCTAGTAGAACAAACACATACACACGCACTCACATACACGGCTAGGTTAAATAGCAACAACTGAAGAGGCAAAGAAATGGACGCGCAAAATGTCGCTCACTGCTCACTGCAATAAAACAGCAACAAGAACACGAGCAACAACTGCAACAACAACAACAACTGGCAGACAGACATTGGCACTGACAGATGGACAAACTGACTGGCCACTCACCGAAAGACAAAACAAAAAAAAAGAAAATAAACTCGTCAGGCATTTGGACCAAGATCAAGAAAATAGAAGCAAAAAAAAAGAACAAAATTTAAAACAGAAAACAAAAAGTTAAACATGGCTAGCTGACATTTAAATACCCTTTTTCTGTTCAATTGTCACATAAGCAAATATCAATTATCAGAAAGTCTTTAATGCGCAAATAATAATAATTATAATAATAATCCTGCCCAAATAATAATTTAAATAGATTCTATGCTAGTCACTTTTCAATAAACATATTTGACGGAAGTTTTCTTAAAATATAATGCATTCACATATACATAAAAGATATAGTCATTCCATCAGCAGCTTATTTTACTATCGAGTTCGAGGCTTTAACTTGTTGAGAATTATAACCGCCAAGCAACAATAAACAGCAAAGCAAGCAAAACAAAACTCCACTTTTACCAAACAAACAAAAAATATATTTAAATATATTAACTTGATGAGTTTGCTCAAAATATTACAAAGTTTTCGTCCGATAACTGGAATGAAAGCCTATCAATACAAAAGCTTACGAAATTTCATTAAACTATCTTTAGGGAACTTTTTAAGCAAAGAGTTTGATTACGTTACCTGATGGCTTTTGAGCAAACTTTAACTGCTAAGGCAAAGATTAAATGAGGAAATACGATCTGTATTTAATATACATAATAGAACGTACAGTATTGAGGTATACAATACAACGTAACATACATAAAATTGATTAGCCTTTCTGTAAAACAGAAGATTTTCTTAGCTAACAACAACAGTTGCAAGGCTTGATGCATAAGCAAAAGCATAATCTATGGCAAGTCAGTCAAAAGAGCTATATAACACATATTGTGTAATGGCATAGTTTATGGCTATTAAGACACGTAGCTAATATACCCTGCACCACAAGGGTATGTAAAATGAAAATCAACGGCTGGCGAATGCAAATTGTGCCCGACTAGCGGCCAGCTGCTGTCCAGGCGCACAACAAACGTACAAACCAACACAAAAACCCATCCAAATTTGAAAACCCCCCAAAAAACCCACCGACAGCGACCCACTTAGATGCTCAAGTGCCAACGAAGCATTTTGCGAACCGAGTTTTTAACCTACATTTTTGGCAAATGAAACTTGCTTTTTTATGCATTCTTTATATAGTACATATATTCTATGTTCTTGTTCTTGTTGTTGTTGTTGTTGTTGTAGTTGTTGTTTTGGGGCAGCGGCTTGTCTGTCTGCTCAACATTTAGATGAAATATTAATGCGCTGTTAGTTGGCATCTTAAGTTGTAGGCCACAGTGCTCCGAAAAATAAATTAAGAGCTCAGCTCGCACAAGACTTCAACGCTAAGTAGCATTGCAGAGGGGCAGCTACTAAAGTAATCGTTGCCCGAACATATCGATAAATATCGTTAGAGGCAGGCAGTCGGAATGAATAGAATCTTGAGCCAAGAGCGAAAAATAACAAAAAATAATGCATGTGTAATTATTTGGCTAAGTTGTACCTATTCATATTCCTATTTACTGTAAAATATGTCAACGTTGATTAAACGCCTCAACAGTTTTGGGAAACGTTTAATGAATAAGTATATTAAGTGAGCGTATAATGATGCGGCTTGTAAGCTGAACGTAGTGTTGATACGCGATTTCATTGCTGCCTTAATATTCAACATAACTGCTTATAAAAAAAAGTGTTGTTAGGCGCCTAATTAATGCAAGTATTGAAACTTATTTTGGGAATTTTCTTGTTCAGTGCCCAACATGTAATTATAACAAAATACTTAACGTTATTATTCACTTCTTGAATTTATTTTAAATCAAATAGGATGTCATAATAACTATGGATCTGAAAGATTCTTATATATGTGCAAAGTTTTAACAACATTGGACTTCTATACCATAAACAAAAAATTCGTTCATTGATAAGAATTCTCTAACATATTTGAAGGGCAATATCAAATCGGACTTATATGTTATATATACTATATATTTTATTATATAACTAAAGGTTATGGAGATACAGCTTTTGTACAAAAACACTGCTGAGCTGCGGCTCAACAATACTATGCCGATATATCGATTCTAGATAAAAGTGTTGCCTAACGCCCTGTCAATGCAATATATCAGAGCAATCCGGTGTTGGAAAACATAGCGCATGGGTGACTTTTGAAAAAACCTTAATGGAAGAAGTTAAGCTTAAGCTTTAAGCACTTACATTTTTTCACTATTGAGCCAGCTTCACTGTAGCTATGCCATATGGCTTTTAACTTTCGGGAGAGGAAACGAAACTTTAAAAAATTATTTCAACTTGACAACAAAAACCAAGTTGGCGCCGATGGGCGTGGCACTGTGACAAATAGAAGTGCAACCAAATAAAGAGTCCAAATTTATAGAATGCACAGCGGAAAAGGGAAAAGCTGAAGGAGAAACGGAGATGAAAGCATGAATGGTGCACGAGCGGCAACAGCAATTGTTTCACATGTGGCATGTGGCATGCCGCAAGGGCCGCCCGCAAAGTGGTTTGTTTTCTGCGAGCACAAGGCAGAGACAAGTTGAAAGCAGTTTGCAGTTTCTGGCTTCTGGCGAATGGTTTAAAGTAAATACAACTAAAACACACTCGAATCTATTCACATTTGTGGGCTTGAGCTCTTTATAAAGCAACACAATGCGTGCAACAACTACAGCGATTCTCGTCGTTGTTGTTGTTGCGGTTCTTGTTGCTGCTCTCATTGTTGCTGCCGTTTTATAATCAACTGCAACAGCAGCAACAGCAGATGCAATCAGACGCTGCCACACGGGCCACAGCTGTAACAACAATAGAATGCATTTAACATCCGATGCTATCGATAGGCAAAACCAATCGATAATTTAACATGTTTTTATATCATATTGGAAATAACTTTAATAGCAGTAAATTGGGGATCAGAAACTCCCAGTGCTATTCCCAGTACCTTCCTAGTCCCCCCCCCACACTATTTATATGCATGAAAGGCATGCTTGATTACCTTCGGTGTTTAAAGTCCGATCTTTATGCAGTTCTCACGACTTGAATATGGCATACGAAAGTGTAAGAGCTATCCAAAAAATCAAATATTTTTACTCTGGGGGATGCCTCAATGCTGCCTGTAACATGCATTTGCACAAAATCCTAATATCCTGATCAACCCATTTTCAATGGGTATACAAATAGATGGCACAATATTTAATTGTATTCTTTAGCTCCATTCCTAGCACAATTAAACTGTGATATTTATGGTGATCATGAGCATGACTGGGAAACACCAGCTCCATTCATGCATTGGCCCATTGAAGGGCTCTGTCCTTAGCCTGAACTAGTTGAGCAACCCTCGCAGCAGATGTCAGTTCGGGCACTCTAAGCTGCAAAATGGCCGCTAGACTAGTCTGCATATGCGATGGTGCGTATTTTGCAATTCAATGGGCGGCCATTTGCCATTTGCATAGGCACTCATGTATGTATAGCCCATGTAATTTCCTCTCTCTCTGTGTGTGTGTGTGTGTGTGTGTGTGTGTGTGACAGGACACAACAGCCGTTAAGCGGCTTTCGCTTTTGCCTTCCTGCCATCGACAAAAACAATGCAATAATGCAAAAAAAAAAAATTAAACAAAACGACAACAAAAACAAATCAAAAGGCACAACCGGAAAAATATCCTGTAGCCAGTCATTAAATGCGTATTTCATCCGCGCTAAGAAACATAATAGTTTATGATAAGAATTCGCCTGTTTTTTTACACAAATTGATATCAAAGATATATAAGGGTGGACAGGCTAGGAGATACCCTGAACCCTGCGCCGAGCTTACTTCACAAACAAACATTCTAGCTTCCTTCTATGCATTCGTACACACAAACAGACACACATTGTGGGACATGCGCCCTTGAATAGTGTCCGATCTTTGCAAAATAACACAGACAGACAGACGGACGCAGGACGGACGGACGGGCGGACGGACGGACGGACGGGCGGACTTACAGACTGACATGGACAAATTTACTCAGCTCGTCCTCCTGCCTATTGCATTCACTTACATACAAACAAAGTTCCTCTCTTACCCATTTTCAATGGATGCAGAATACAAACATATTTATATAGACCATATGTATACCTACTTATACCTTCAGCTGTATTTACATAAAAATCTGTACGTTCTGACCGGCATTATGATTGGTTATCATGGCAAGCTGTCAGCGAAAATTTCACAAACACAAGCGTGGGAAATGGGTGAATATTTATTCAAAACAAAATGCAATAAAATGCTCCAAGTAGAAGAAGTTTATGTTCGGCTGCTGAAACTTCTTGTCAAAGCTGTGGCAAATAAAAAGCATGGAATACGGCAAATTTAAAGAAACCATGCAGTACCTGCAGATACCCTCTTTTAAGGCATTTTACGATTACAGGGTAATACCAATAAATGTCTGGCTGCACCATTCAGCTGACAGCGGCCCAGTTGGCGCGCCCGCAGAACCACACAGCCACGTTGATAAAAAGTGTGTGAGCCTTTTTTTTAGTTTTTATTTTTTGTTACCAAATAAGCGACGCATCATCTCAGCTTTTCATTAACAAAGTGCAGTTTGCCAGTTGCCAGTTGCCAGTTGCAAGCTGAAGTTGATTTCCTCGGGGTGTTGACGCTGCAAAACTTTTGCCAGTGTTGTGAATGGGTTGCCGGGCATTGTGGGGCTGTAGGCGATGATGGGGTTTGTTGCGAGCTGCGAGTTGGCGCTTTGCACATTGTCGTTGCTTCGTCTGTTTGTTGACAATGAATTTAGATAAACTTGCGAAATTCGAAATGCAAACAGCATTCGCATTTGCATAAATTTATAGCACTAGCCAACACAACCCCCCCCCCCCTCGTCTCCCCCCCTTTAACGATCCGCCGCGCTCGCGTTGCCCATCCATCTCAGCTTCAGCCCCTCTGGCCCGCGTTAGATCGGGCCAACCCCAAAAGCTTATGCATTCACACAACGCCGCTTAATGCCAGAGTAAACGCAGCGGCGACAAAGATGACGACCAAACTTGTGCAGCAACTTTAACGAGCCCTCCAGCCCCTGTGCCCAACATCCGCGAACACCCGAGAACACCCGCGAACACCCCCGCTCCCCCGCACACCCGTTAACCCCAAACCCAGGCCACGCCCACTTCCCAATTGCCCCGCAGTGCAACTTTGGGTGCGCAGCAAAGCGCAAAGCAAACTTTACGCTGCTTTTGTATTTCGAAAAGCTTAAATTGAACGCTGTTGAAATTCCTTAAGGGTCTCTCCCCCACTCATTTTCCCTGTCTCTCTATCTCTTGGCCAAGTCATTTTCATTTGGCGGGCCTGCTTGTGGGTGCGGGGCCTGCTTTAGTAGCTGCTAGTAATTGCAAAGGTTTCGCAGCCGTTTGCAGCAGACAAATTAAGTTGCCTTCAACTTTACCTTTAGCTTTACCTTTGCCATTGGCTTATGCCGACCGCCCTATGCCCAGCATCCGGCAGATCCTTTTTGCTAGCTGCTGCTACTGCTGTTGGCCACGTTTAAGCATCAAATGCGATTTGGCTTAATGGTTTGAAACATTAAAAGTGCTCTCTCTCTCTCTCTCTCTCTGTCTCTCAGCCATTATTTAAGATATATTCTGTAGAGCACCCAACAACAGCAACAGGCGGCAACAAGCAGCTCAGGCACTTCATTTAATTAGCCAAATTGAGAGACAATCTAAGGGAGAGCGAAAGAGTTTGGGCGAGAGAAAAAGAGAGAGAGAGAGAGCTTGGGGAAAGAGAATAGTTAACAGAGCGACATGTTAAGCGATTGGCCAAAGGCCACCTACGTGTAAGCAGTTAATGGCCATGGAATTTCAGTTGAAAGCAGCAGCAGGCAGACAAGAAAATGCAAAGAGAGAAACAATCGTGACATGGGCAGGACTATAAGATATCCCTAACTATCTCATAGACAATGCCCGTGGTGTATCTCTATATGTAAAACTATTTGTTCTGCCTGACTGACTGACTAACTTACTGATTGGTAATCAATGCACAGCCCAAAACTTTAACTATGGATGAGACGGCGGCTTTGCCATACGTTCGGTTTCAAAATCATTTTCAAAATTAATTTGGGACGTGTTTCACGATTTTCGGAAAACTCCTTCTTGGATGACAAATGCCGGTGAAAAGTTATAAGATCGTCCTATTTTCAAAGAATAAAATTAAAGTGAATACATTTTCGGAGCGTTTTGTTAAATGTAGATCAAAAGTTTAATGAACGAAATTTTATTTTTCGGTTCTTTATTTTTTGGACTTTAAACATATTTTCAAGTTAGTACGCCCAGAATTAAATTGTCCATGGGTGAAAAGAAAATATCTAAAATTTTGAGCACAAAGCTAACCACGGGCAAAGCCGTGTAATAAACCGCTGTGTACGTACATAGTTTTCCATAATTCTATACCTAATTTACTGTTCGTCCTGTTTGATTGACTGATAGATTCACAGACTGACTGATTCCCAAGCTAATTGAATGACTGTTCGTCCTGATTGCGAGACTGACTGATTGACTAACAAACTAAATGAATGGCTGCTAGTCTTCGCTAATTTGCTGACTGAATAACTAACTCACTGATTGACTGACTGACTGATTAACTGACTGACTTGCTGATTGACTAACTAATCGACTGATTGTTTTTACCGACTGTTTGACTAAGTAAAGGATTAACGGATCGATTGATTGATCAACTTATCTACTAACTGACCGATTTAATTAACTATTTGACTAACTAATTTACTGACTACTCGTCCCGACCGATTAACTGACTGATTGACAGACTCACTTATTGACTGACTGATTGACTAACTTATAACTTATATATGATTCTTCATCGCGACTAATTGATTGACTAACTAACTAACTGATTACTGCTAGTCCTGACTGATCGACTGATTAACTATTCGCCCTGACTGTTCGTCCTGACTGATTGACTAACTAATTTACTGTCCGTTAGTGCCAACTGATTGACTGATTGATTAACTGCCTGACTGCTTATAGATCTTAATACAGCGCAAACCGTAAGAGCAATAAAACTTTTTGCTAGTTTTACTATTTTGTAAAATATTGTAAAAATCTTTTGTATTCTTTGTCCAGTTTATATTTTGCCGTCTTGGACAGTAAATGGGTGTCCAGGGCTGTTCAATGAAGGTTTCATTTAAATTCGTTTTATCATAAACTCAAAACCAAAGCTCTACATAACTTTGCCCGGGCAAGGTCGAGTAAAACTTGCTAGTAATAATCAAATATTGTGAATAATAATATAATCTTGTAACCTTATAACAAGTTCATAAATGTATGCATTTTCTTTATTTAATGCAGATGTACGCGATTACACGTCAAGCGAATTTACTGAACCGTCTGGGCGATCTGGAATGCCTCATTTTGCTCGTGTCCTGCATTTGCCATGACCTCGATCATCCTGGGTATAACAACATCTATCAGATCAATGCACGCACCGAACTGGCGCTCAGGTAAGACCTTGCCCTGAATCTGTTATAAATATGTATATGCATGCATTTATATATACTTATATACTTATATATATATATATATATGTTTCGTTTTTACAGATATAATGACATCTCGCCGTTGGAGAATCATCATTGCTCGATTGCATTCCGCCTGCTGGAGCATCCCGAGTGCAATATATTCAAGAACTTTAGCCGGGACACATTCAAGTGAGTAGCACCTGTAAATTGGTAGCACTTTAAGCCCTGCTATTTGGGTCACACCATGCGGCCGGGAGCGGTCGGGTGAGGTGAGTGTGAGGGCTGGGGCCGGGCTGGGGCCGAGCTGGGGCCGGGCTGGGTCGGTACGGGCTGCTAGCCATTTAATTGCCAACTTTGCTTGACTCTATTTTATGCGCGGCACGTACAAAATGATGTTGCATTAAACGTCGGCCCCGTTTGCCGGGGCACTAATTAACACCCAACACGGGGCAACAGCTGCAACCGCGGTGGGGCAAGTCTGCCGCCTGGTCCGCGAGCGTATCGATTTGGTGCAGGCAACTCTCGACGGTTGTCCTTGCTTATTGCACTATGGAATTGTACGCAGGACCCTTCTTCGGTTATTCTTGCACTCGTAACGACCCAAGTCGCGTGGGAATCAAAACACAAACAACAAACAAAACCCTAATGCCCACAAATTGAAGTCAAACTGCTTTTACAAACAATATATTGAAACACTTTTCGATTGTCAATTGCTAAGCGCATGACAAGAAATGTCATTTGATACAAAAATAGATTGCGACGACGGTTTGAAAATAGAAGAAAATTCAAGGAAATATTATGAAGCTCTTTCATAAACTGAACCTATTGAATATGAGCAAAAGGTGGCATTGTTATGTTGTGCAAGTGCATTCATGTAACAGCCAACGGTAGGGGGTCCGTAAAGCGAAATATACATATGTATATAAATATACATAAATAGCATCAACAGCAATATATGTATATGTATATGTATATATAAATAGCATCAATAGCTGACGCAATCAGTCTGTCTGTCTGTTTCTCGATCTCAGAGACTATGAGGGCTAGAGACTTGCAATTTGGTACACAGCTTCTGCTCTTGATTGTTTAAATCAAGTATATCTCAATTGATCGATACCACGCCCTGTTTCGATAAGTATCGATTCTAAGATTAGAAACTTATAAAATCAAGAAAAACCCATTTCTCGTATTGTATAAACAGATCAAAAATATTTTAGTTTCGGAGAATGGATCTTCCTCAAATTGATTAAAACATGTTTTTTTAATTTATTCAATCACAGATACTGTACACAGATATACACAGTATCACTCTCTCTCTCTCTCTCTCCCACTCTCTCTCTCTCTCTCTCTCTCTCTGTAATAATTTATTCAAACCCATTGTAAATCATATTACTTATTGCTCGCTGTGTCGCTTTTGAAATGCGAATAGCATTGGACATATAATTCTTTGAAATATGAATGCCTAAAAATATTTCATTTTAAGTCAAGGATTCAATCACACAAGCACACTCGCACACACACGCATACACATCTCCCACGCAAAAAATATATCTCACAATTTAGTCCCACGCGTTGTTTCCTTATCGATAAATACTAATTGCCTTATGCATAAGAGCTTAATTCTCGGTCTGCCGCATAACATAAAGTCGAACTGAATATTAATCCCATATAAGTTCCTGTCCCTGTCGCATTCGAAATGCAAATTGCATTCAATGGTTGACTGTAAATTCTAGGAAATACAAATCCCCAGCAAATAATTCCCTTGAAATATTTTCGCAAACGTACAGAGTTTGCATTCTGGGAAAGTTCATCCAAATCTCCAATACATCAACTCAGTACGATTTGTTTTTGTTCCGTGAAGTGAAATTATAATCCTACTGAGGCATTTTTTACAAAATGGCTTTCTTTCATTCACCTTACGCACCTTCAAACTAAGGATTTGCTTTTATTTCTATACCCTTAATCCTTACAGAACATTGCATATGTAGGAAACATGCAGTAGGAGGCTTTTCCTAAATTAATTGTGTAAATTCTGTCTACGCGTTGAATCTATTAAGTCATATTTGTTTGTTCGCCTATATGATGCCTGAAACTACAAAACAAGAGGCTTGAAACTTAAAGAATATATACATATATTCTCTGCAGTAATATCGATAACTATCGTCTTTATTAGTCTAGTCTATTAGTCTAAGGCTTAGCTCAGAGGATAAGGAGCTAGGCACTCCAAATTGAATACGCAACTGGTTGACATAGACAAAGACTTGGAAAAAATATCACTTTTATTCCAAAAAATTAAAGATATAGCTTTGCTTCTTTAGTCTTATTTAGAAACTAAAAATAAAAAGTAAAGTTGGAATGTTTGTAACGGCTGCTCGAAGCTGGCTGCGGAGTATCCTTTAGTCGGGCACACCCAATTAGAGCATTCCCAGTTGCTTTGCTTGTGATTAATTTGTGTTATTCTTGCGGTGGATATATAAAGCGTATAAAGCGTAGTTTCTGTACTCATTGCAACGCATTTATATTGCAAAATTCCGCAAACATTAATTAAGTGGATTAGCTGGGGGAAAATGTTTTTGACTTTGAATTGCGCGCTCACGTAGGCGGCGGCGTTGTGAAAGCTAAAATAGGTAACGCGAGGGCCATCATTATTTCCAACATCATGCCCATCAGCATCATCAGCATCATTCTCCTCCTCCTCCGCCTCCTCATCATGATCATAACCATCGTCATCATCAACAACACCGGGCAGAGAAGCTGGAGGAGCTGGAATGCCCTGAAGACAAACACCGCCTTGCGCGGCCCCCATCAACTCCGACTTTGGCACGTTGGGCGCCATCAGGAGTGTCTCACGTTGGGCGCCTTCACGATGTTTTGCTGCCAAGTTTGCGTGCATAAACTGATGCATGCTTTTGGGAGTTTTTGATGGCAAAACTTGCCAGAAATGCACATGCACAATATGCTTGTAAATGCCATGAAGCAGCCCCCGCCAAGAGTGCCAAGAAGTTGCTACACGATGCCACACGATATTTTTTGCCTGCTTGTGCTTGTCTAAGAGTCCATAAACATGCATGCAGTCAACGTCATATTTGTGGATTCTGTTATATATGTATGTACTTCTCTCTCTCTCTCTCTCTCTCTCTCCGTGTGTGTGTGCTTGTGGTGTTATTGCTCTTATTACCATGTTGCCATAAGTTATCAGCAGTTGAGAAACGCTTGACGAATCGTGCTGCTTTTCTCAGTCTTCAGACTTGTGCGTCATTCAAATGCACTTAAATGTCATTTGTAAACAAAGATACAATTGCGGGTTTTCCAACACCAAATGACTTGTGGCTGAGAAAGCTGTTGCTCTTATCAAGACTTCTCAGCTCAAAGGCCATAACCCATCAGAATGGGTGAAACAAGGAACGAGCGAACATCTTTGGCACGCCAATCATTAAATACTCTAAGCACATGCCTGCCGGCTCTGCAGATATGTGAGAAATTTTGTGAAGTGCGTAATTAGGATTTATTGAATAAGAGAATAACTTTGCATACAAAAATTGATTTCATGACCAATTATTCCTATGGCAGCTATATAATATACTGGTTCGATCCGTCCCATACTTTTTCGCAGTCGGTCGGATCGGACGACTATCTTATATAGCTGCCATATAAACCATCATTAGGTGAACAATTACTTGAGCCTGAGTTTTTGATGCTACGTTTATCAGTGTTGGAAAAGAGTGTGAAATGCCATTTCCCTTTGTCAGCTCTATGAATTTAGGTAGTTAGTTGTGCCTCTTCATTTGAGATTCAAGAATAAGGTGATGCATGCATGTTCCAGTGTTGCTAAGGACTGAAAAATACTAATTATATATTTCGATTCTTTTCAACACTGCACTGTGTGCCTACCGAGGGATTTACCTGTACCTGTTACCATAATTCTGAAAGTAACAGACAGGTAATGGACGCTCCACACACATTGCTGTAATCCGTGTTTATGTGCGTGTGTGTGTGTGTGTGTGTGTGTGTGTGTGTGTGTGTGTGTGTGTGTGTTTACCGCACTTTGTGGCACAACAAGTCGTGACTGCGCTGTAATGAGATGCCACACCAATCGAGTAGACTCAAGAGCTTTCATTTCAATTTCAAATTCATTGCTTTACTCAGATTTGAAACACATCCCATTGACGTTACCTCAGCTTTGTCCATGTCCCTGTGCCTGTCGCTGCCCCAGCCCCAGCCCCAGCCGCAGCCGCTGCCCTGGTCTGGTTACCAAATGCGACACTTGTCCGGCGGATGCATCAGGCTGCCCACCTTGCACTCAAAGGCCTCAGCGAATTCCGGGAAGTTGCCCAGCACATTGTTGACACGTTCCCGGTGCGAGGCATGCTGCTGTGCACCGGGCGAGGGTGCCACCGCCTGTCCACACCAGTTTTGCGCAAAGACCACAAAGAACTGACGCATCGAGGCATTGGCCGGCTGCTGGTGCCGATACGCCTCGTAGGCCAAACGCAATCCCTCGCTGTCCGCAATATTCTCATTGATGGTCAACGTCGCATTGCTGTAGCGCGCCCCCAAATAGCAGCCGGCACGCAGGCCGAAGCGAATTATGGCACGCGCTGGCCACTGGCCGCCGGCCACGCGTCCGGCTGCATCATAATTGATGCCATCATAGTCGAAGCCGTGGATTAGCTCGTGGCCAAGCATATAGCCCAGGCCGCCCAGCAGGCGGGCCTGCGATTCCGCAACCGCATCCGCATCCGGCTCCGTCTGCCCGGAATCCGGTCGACCAGCATTTAGCTCGCAACTGCGGCTACTGCTGCTGGGCAGGAGGGGCGGGCGCAGCAGCCCCAGCGGCAGCTCAATCGCATTTAGTTTCAGCCTGTAGTACACGTTCACATCCAGTGGACCGAGGGCGTGGCCCGCCCATGTGGCGGACGACTCGCAGGGCAACTGCAGGCAGCCCAGCGCCAGCTGAAACTGCGCATCCGACTCCGCCTGCGACAAGTGCAACAGATTCGCATCGTAGTTGTTCGATTGAAGCTCGAGTTGTGCCTTCCCTTCTTGTCGCTGATCCAACTGCTCTGGCTCTGGCGACGGCGGCAGCAGCAGCCGCATTGCGCGCAGCTTTTCAAGCGCCAGAGTTTGTGTGTTGGCGTCCTGTTCAAAAATGGGCGTGGCATTCAGCAAACGCTCAAACTGTGCCTTCAGCGACTCGAACACCAGCTGCAGCTGGCGCTGCGTGCGACTGCGAAAGGCAGACGCCGCCGCATCGCTGCCATGCAACAGACGCTGCTGCAGCTGCGACAGCTGACGTGGCAGCAACTGACTCAACTGCTGCAGGCAATGCTCGCGCTGCGCAGCCAGCGTGGTGTCCTCGTGCAGATGGAGCTCAAAGTGCGCCGGCAGCTGCAGCAGCAGCCAGCTGGAGAGGACGAGCGGGTCCGCGGCGTGCAGCACGCGCTGCAGGCGTTGCAAGTAGCCCGTGTCCGCCACCAGCAGCAGCTGCGGCGTATAGCGTTCGCCCAGCAGCAGCCGAAAGTAGTCGAGCAGCTGTAGCTGCGGCAGCTGGGCCGCCAGCTGCTGCAACGTTTGCGGCTCATGCAGCACCAGCGTCTGGGCTTTGTCCAGCGGCGGCGGCGTCAGCTCGCGCAGCTGCCGCTCAAAGCTGACCAGCTGCTCGGCCAGCGTGGCAGCGTGTCGGACGCGCAGCCTCAGCTCGAGCAGCAGATACTTGAGATAGCGCTGGTAGAGAAACTCGCTCTGCTCGCTGCTGCCCAACAGCTCGAAGCTGGGCGGCAGCAGATAGAAGATGAGCTGCTCCGCCGCCTGCCAATTGGGCTGCACCAGCAGACGCCACAAGCCCTGGGCGCCAAAGCGACGCACTGCAGCGCCGCCACGTGACCAATCGAAGCGCGACGCATTGTTGAGCAGCGGCCAATCCGGCACCAGCTGCTGCACTGCATCCATATAGACGTGCAGCGACTGCCGGCCGCTCATACAGCTGCCATAGAATGAGTATAGCTGATCCTGATCCCCACCGCTGGCCTCCAGATGCCGCACAAGCAGCTGCTTGTTCAGCGCGCGCAGCTTCGACCGCATATCATGTGCGCCCAGCGCTCGCAGTCCGTAGGGGGCGTGCCAGTTGCCGCAGGCGTGCTCATGGAAATTCTCGCACGGCGATTTGCTCACGTCCATCGCATCCGCCGCTGCCTCAGTCGCGCAGCCAACAACATGGCCCCAAATGCAACGGCTGCCCAGGACTAGCAGCAGCAGCAGCTGCAGCAGCAGTTGGAGCTGATTCTCTTGTTTGCCACACATAAAGAACGTGGCTTTCTCTCCCGTGCTTACAAATTGACTGCCCAAACCTAAGCTGAGCAAAGCTGGCCGGAGCTGAGCAGCAGCTGACGCCAGCAGCAGCTGATAAGCAGCTGTCGCGCCGCTGATAAGCTCTGACATTGAGATTTACGCAATGCCAAAGTCTGGCGATTGGGTTAGAAACGCCGCAGCGCTGATTGCCCCCAGCGATAGCAGGCACAAAACTTGTTGATGTTTTAAGAAAATCTGTCAATCCATATACGATATCAAGCGAGAAAATAAGCATATCTTCGCATATCGGCATGCCGAAGATTGAATGCCCTTGCAGGCATTCGCCTTACTGTTCTGCAGCTATATGGGAAAAGTGAAGCTCGTAAACTCAGCAATTTCAGGCTATCTTAACTTATTGATGATATTGATTGACTGATTGATGGGCTAACTAAGTGATTGACAGATGTCTAATGGATTCACAAGTTCAAGATTGAAGATTAACAGGCTGATCGACTGCACAATTCAAAAACTGAATGACAAAGTGATTGACCAGTTTGCTGGCTGATTGACTGAGTGACTAACTGACTGAATGTTGATTGATAGCTGACTGATGATTGACTGGCCGACTTACAAAATGATTGAGCAGTTTGCTGGCTAATTAACTGAGTGACTAACTGACTGAATATTGATTGAAAGCTGACTGATGATTGACTAACTGAATGACAAAGTGATTGATCAGTTTGCTGACTGATTGACTGAGTGACTAACTAACCGAATATTGGTTGATAGCCGACTGATGATTGACTGGCCCGCTTACAAAGTGATTGACCAGTTTCCTGCTTGATTAACTAACTGATTTATTTACTGGATAAATACTTATTGCAAGCTGACTGATGATTCACTGACTGAATTACTGACAGAATTACTGACTGAATATTGATAAATAGCTGACTAATGATTGTTTGAGCGACTTACAAAATGATTGACCAGTTTCCTGGCTGATTTGCTGACTGAATATTGATTAATGGCTGACAAATGATTGCTTGACCGACTTAACAACGAAAATCCAATGCAGTTTTAACTTATATAAAACCAGCTATTCATACATTGTCCTTGTAATCCATATTGCGAAACCGCAGCATAATAAATTAAGTTTAGCATGAGAATTGGAATAGCTGTAAAGCTTCTAATTGCACCGATGAGAACCAAAAATATGGCTAACCACAAAATTGGCACGTCATTCTACCGCTCAATGGTGTAATTTAGTCCCATAAATGGAACGGCACTGTACAAAATTAATTTTTAAAAAATAATAGAAAGAAAATTACCTCAGCTCCATCCATTTGTAACAAAGGGTATAATCGACATCGAAATATGTCAAAGATGTCAATGGAAAATAATAAAATTAAAGAGACTGCTTCGATTTGCACTTGCGAGCAGCATCGAGGCTGAGATGTTGTGACAACATTTTCTAAATGCCACCATAATTATAACTGGAAAATCACAAGAAAATCGCTAGAAAATGACAAACAAGACATGCTCGCTGGATATTGTGAAATCTGCAGCTTGACGAGCTTGGCGTCAAGTCGAGTGCATAAAATTCGCTTCGCTCTATTTGCAGTTGAAGCGTGGCAGGTGGTGAATTTCCAATGTAGTAACTAAAGTGGCAAGCCCCCTGCCCTTACTCGTACCCTCCTTAACACCGCCGATGACACCCCCCCCCCACCCCCCCTCCCTTAACGCCCCCATATCGTGCGTGCCCCAGTACGTTGGATCTGTTGGCTGGCTTGGTCTGCGTCTGCGTCTGGGTCTGGGTCTGTGTGCAGCGTCAATGCCACTTGACACGACTAAATTCAATTTTCTGCTCGTATCTGATGCGACTTTTGCGTATTTTTCATTTTCTTTGAAATAAAAATAAAACGAAATGCAATTTAATATTTACGCGCCGCATGCTGCTTAGTCTGAAACTATCCTCTTAGCCTCGCGCTCTCTTATTTTCGCTTTGAATGTCAAAATATAGTTACGCTTTTTTTTTCTTGTAAGCAGCGCGTCTCAAATCGCACGTGAGCCAACAAAAAATCAAAAATAAACAAGAAACAAATCGGCTCGACGAAGATTAAATACTCTCTTAGTTATGTGGCTTAGACGGAAACTTTATATGCGACCGATTCTTCCTAGGGAAGCCTTAAATCATAGCAGTCCGATTACCTTTTCTCCAGCCTTTATATCTTGTTATAGGTTTTGTAAGAAGTACGTGAGGCTCGTAATTGCTGAGTTTAGTTAATAAATCTTAAAAAACAATTAAGTTTTCCACGCGAAAACCAATTTTTCGACCAATTCTTTCCATATATATATATATGATATGTTTTTTTTTATATTTTTTTTCTTTTATATTTTCATACAAGATCTTAATTTTTGGCCTATCAAACCTATAACACCTGTATGATATAGTTGTCAGATCTGGCCGAGCAAGAATATATATGTCTGTGGCTTCAAAGATATCCCATTCAATGCGTTGCACTATTCATGATAAAACTGTAATGCTCGCTACAAGCGTATTCAAAAGAAACAACAGCCGTGAACAACATGCAAAACGTGGCGTATACGCAATGTGGCCCGAAAACAGACGCCATCCCCTTGGAATGCGTCCTTGGTGGTGGGGTTGAGGAGGCTTAAAGCATCGCTGGCCGCTGCTGCAGACAACTCAGACAACTTGTGTTTGCTTTCAATAAGCCCCGCAATTTGCCAGAGTTCGGTGTTTAATGCCTGTCAACCGGCTCAAAGTAGCTTCAATTAAAGTGATCAATTTTAAGGCCAAATTGGTAGTTGGACTGTATTTAAATGCAGTTTAACGATTCTATGAACATTGGTAAACAATTTCAAATTTGAACCAATAAAGTATATATATTCTTCTATCAGCATCAATAGCCGAGTCGATCTAGCCATGTCCGTCTGTCTGTCTGTCCGTCTGTCTGCCTGTCCGTCCGTCCGTCTGTCCATATGTATGAACGCAAGGATCTCAGAACCTATAAGAGCTAGAGAGAAATTTTAGCTGTATGTCCTCCTAGTCTATGCGCAGATCGGGTTTGTTTCCGATATTCGATAACTTGCCCCGTTTCCAAGTAATCGATAAAAATCGATATCGCAATCATGTTTTTTGAGCAATTTCGGCAAATAATATGAGCTGGAGTCACCAAACTTGACATGTAGCTTCTAGAATAGTATATATATATATATATATATATATATATATATATATATATATATATATATATATATATATATATATATATATATATATATATATATATATATATATATATATATCAAGTATTTATCATTTTATACCTATCGCCCAGTCAGGAGCTTCCGACTAGAACCTCTTACTTGTTTATTTTGGGAGCGCCACCCAGGTAGTCTTTGGCAGTTGATGGGAAACAATTTGATTGCCACGTAATTTCAATTTAAATGTAAATTTCGCCTTCAACTATAGCACCATACGGGAGGGCATCATCCGCTGCATCCTGGCCACCGATATGGCGCGCCACAACGAGATCCTCACGCAGTTTATGGAGATAACGCCGATCTTCGACTACAATAATCGTGCGCACATCAATCTGGTAAGCGGGTGAGGAGGGCCGTAAGCTTTATTTACGTCTTATTCTTGATCTTTTGCAGCTGTGCATGATACTCATCAAGGTGGCGGACATCTCGAACGAGGCACGGCCCATGGACGTGGCTGAGCCCTGGCTGGATCGCTTGCTCCAAGAGTTCTTTGCACAGAGCGCCGCCGAAAAGTCCGAGGGTCTGCCGGTGACGCCGTTCATGGATCCCGATAAGGTGAGCAAGCCAGGCTCCCAGGTGCGCTTCATAGGGCTCGTCCTATTGCCGCTCTTCGAGGCGCTGGGCGAACTGGTGCCGGAGCTCACAGAGCTGATTATCATACCCGTGCGCATTGCACTGGAGTATTACAGGTGAGTTGGGAATGGAGCTGGGGGTAGATCTCCATAGGAGTAGAGCTAGCTAAACCTTATTCTGTGACCACCCAACACGCACCCAGGCGACTCAACGATGCGCAGACAAAGACGCGCAAATCCGTGGCAGACAGCAACGCCTCAGCCACATCCGATAGCAACAGCGGCAACATGGACTCGAATGCGGCCATGGTCAGCACGCCGGGCAACAGCACGGCCGATAAATTATTGATGGACAAACAGGGGACAGGCCCAGCTGCTGGCGTGGGTGGTGCTGGTTCTGGCGCCGCTGGCGGCGGAGGCGGCAGCAGCTCCCCCCAAATGCCACGATCCGGGTCCGGAATCAGCGTTAAGTCGCGTCGCAGCATACCCTCACAGAAGTCCGCATCGCGCACATCTGTGGATGAGCCAGGCGGCATGGCCGCCGAACTGCACGATCTGCCCGAGGGCAGCGAAAGTGGCGACTCCGAAACGGCCACCGAGGTGGATGTAAGTGGGCCAACGAGCTGGCGCAAGGCCGAGCCTCAGTCTAATCAAACATTTCACCTTATGCAGGTGGCCGAGAAGACCTCCAAATTCAAAGTGGACACTGAGGGCTGCAGCAATCGCAGCAAATCCTCGCACTCCACCTCGCGCAAATCGTCGCGCGAGAAGCGTCCCTCGATGATTGGCGAACTGTGCAGCAGCGGCGGTGGCCAGCGCATGCGCAACTCCTATGGCAACATCCATGGCTATCATGGCAATCGCTGTCAATTTGGCAGCAATCGCGCCGTCAGCCTCGACCAGTACAGCACCAATAATCGTCGTCTGTCCGATGGCCTGCCCCAGGTCATCTCCGACAGCAATGTATTTTATGGACGCCACAATCGCAACAGCCTGGAGCAGCAGCTGGCACAGCGGAGCGCTGGGCGTCCCAGCGAGGACCTCAACATGAACACTAGCAACAACCAGGCGCCAGTTGCACCAGTGATGCAGCAGCCCCTCTTGCAGCAGTCGTTGCTGCCCACTGCACAGCAGCTGCAGCAGCTGCAGCAGCAGCAGCAGCAGGAGAAGGACAAGGAGAAGGATAAGTTGCCAGCCACAGCAGCTGCAACAGCAGCAACTGTTGCTGCAGCTACCACTAATGGCAACATATCGCCGACGCTCAACCAAACGCTACCCAGCAATGGTAGCGCCGCAACTGCAACTGTTGCCGACGAGCAGCAGCAGCAGCAGCAGCAGCAGCAACAACAGCAAAAGCAACAGCAGCAACAGCAGCAGCAGCAGCAGCCCGGGGGCAGCAACAGCAGCAGCTCGTGGAAGTCGCGTTTGCGTCAGTTCTCGGACTACTTCACCTTCAGCTTTGACAAGGGCAACAAGCGCTTTGGCAGCACACGCAGCAGCCCTTGCGCCGTGCGCGGCAACAACAATGCGCCGGCCAACGACAGCAGCAGCAACAACACCGACAACAACAGCGCCGACAAAGTGCAAGTGGCGGCCACCTGTTGCACCATTTCGAATAGCCTGCCGTCGCCAGGCGTCCAGGCTGTCGGTCCAGGCATGGCGGTTGGCCTCACCAGGCATCGGGCCTACAGCTTGGACGTGCCCTGCAGCCGTCATGCCGCAACACGCTACTCATCCGCTGACAGCAGCAGCCGCAAATCGTCGCGTCACGACGAGCACAACAACAGCAACAACACCAACAACAGCAACAACACGCTCCACAGCAGCAGCGGCATCATCGGCGAACTGTCCGGCGTACGCATACAGATTGGCGGCGCTGAGGATGGCGGCATTGAGTATGCAGCTGCTGCTGTTGATGCTGCTGCTGGTGGTGCTGGTGGTGCTGGTGGTGCTGGTGATGCTGGTAGCGTAGTCATCGAGCCGCCAAGACTTTTGCCGCCTAGCATTAGCTGTGAGCTGGCCTTGGCCAGTGGCTCCTCGTCGGAGGCGGCGCCAAAGATTTGACAACAGGGGAGCTCCGATACGACAAATACAAATAATTCGCTCTGCAATCAGGCGGCATTCCACACGGCCGAAGCGGAGGCGATTGTCAATGACAGCGACGATGCGGACGGCAGCAGTGAGGCGGATGCACTGCACCAGGACAGCTCCAGTTGCGAGGTATCATCGATGACGATGACCGTGTGGTCGGCCATTGGCCATCGGCTCAATGCGCTCGTCTGCCATTGCTGTGAGCGCAAGTTGCCCGAGCCGGAGAATGTGTAAGAAGGCGAACCCAATTATAGTTAGCAGAAACGGAAACGGAAACGAAAACGAATCACACACATTGCCATTGCTATCGATAATCGTTTATCGATACCATGCCACTAATCGCCCATCACAACACACATGAGTAATAATTTATTGAGTTTAGTTTATCGGTAATCGTTGGTCAATAACATGCATCATCTATTGCTTATCGTCAGCATATTTACATTAACGTTTGACATCCATCGATAATCCAGCAAAAATCATTTATCGTCTATTGATGACACGCCAATAATCATTTATCGGCAATCATTCATCGTTAGCGGGTTGCTAGCTGCCTATAGCAAAAACATACATAATTTATTGATTGTAGTTGCTCGATATTCTTTTATCGATAACACTTTAAGTATCGATAGTACACCAGTAATCGTCGATCAATAATTGTTTACCAGCAACCCTTCCATCTAACGCCCATCGATATCGATAATAACATACCGATATTCGTTAAGCAATTATCTATCAGCCAAGTTTTTATCGATAACACGTCAATAATCGCAAAACTTCAACAATTCTAATGCAATTTTAATATATTTTTTTTATTATTATTTTTTGGTCTGTCAACTATTTTAAATCAATTATACACAAACATACACACACACACACACGCACAACTCAATTTATTTTGACAATATAATAATTATAATTAATTATTTGATTATGCTTATGTTTTAAATATATACCTATTAAATATTATTTAATATTATATACAATATGTTTATTTAAACGCTTGCGTATTATTATTTCTTACTTTTCTAGTATTTATATATATATAGATAGATATATGTATATATATGTCTGTTGTGCGTATTCATATAAGAGAATGTGAGGTTCTAATACTGTTTTCTACCTGTTTTCAGGGTTTTCATTCCCTTGCCACATGACTGCAATATGCCAGAAGCGTGTGTCCAGCTGCAGCTGGTCATTTGGCAAACTGATTAGCAAAGTCTTCTACGACAAATGGCCGTGACCATGCTCACCCCTGGCTGCACACGTTGTCCGCTGCACTTTTTGGCCAGGTTGCATGCCACGGCCCAGTTGGTTGCGTTTGCGTTCAATTGCACAAAACAAAAATGTTTCATTTTGAATTTTGGCTACGCAACTGCCCAACGAACTAAGTCCGTTCGCATATCTATGTCGACTCGTCCATTCCACAAGTTGCATGCCACCCATTTGGCCAACCATCGTCCGTGTCCGCCTAATTCCATTTGCCTGTACGTGGTTTTTCGGGCGCACCGTGTAGGTATATTGTGGTGCACTGTGTCGTGCCCCAGTGAACTGCCACTGCAGTTGCCGCTGCATTTCCAGTTGCAGCACCAGCAATTGCTGCTGATTTTGGCTGCGACGTTATTGAAAGTCATCGTGCGGCAAAATTCGATTTGGCTGCAGCTGCTGTTGCTGTTGCTGTTACCGTTGCCGCTGCCAATGCCGCTGCTTGTGGCACGCAATTATACTTCAGCGAATCGCTCGACAATCGAATAGCCGCAACTGCTGCTCGTGCCTGGCCCCGGGCTCTAGTGCTTATTAGCCACATGTTTGTTTATCAGCAAATTTTGAAATGGAAACCCAATAGCAGCTGGCCGCTCGCACAGGTTGCCAGCGCAACGGCAACGGCAACAGCCAGCAGCCCATGGGCCAATTATATAATAATGTTGCCTTTCTGCTGTGACTCAATTATCAGTTACGGATATCCCCTGATTGCCAAGCTGCGTGCAAATATCGATGGTATATCGATATCGATACTAATTATGGCATTCCTAGAACTTTGTTCAGCAATTCCATGCCGAATGCCTAACGGGGCGGGGTCTTAGTTCGAGTTGTTTTTCTCTTAACAAGGTTTTTTTTCATTTGAGCTTCGACTCTTCACTGAAAGGATATGGAGTATATATATATACATATATATAAATATAAATAAGACAGGTCGATCTCAGAAGCTATAAGAACTAGAGATCTTTATGTGGACTGTAGATATTGCATGCTCCGTTCCAGCTTACTTCAAATCATAAATCCAACTCTTAAATCGATAAATATTGATTTTGGGTCGATATCTTGGATATCAAAAGACCTTGGGACAACCAATTTGACAACAAACAGGTTCTTTGTGTATGTTTTATGGACTAGTATATATATATTTATTTATTTTTCATGCGTTTTCGATCTTTTTTTTTTGCAATTTTCCTCTGTTATCATTTCCTCCATAGTCACATTTATATGTTCCTCCATGGTCACATGCTCTTCGAAAATATTATAGGGAAATACATTTTGTGTCTATAATTATACAAATGAAGTTAAGATCTTTCGAGCACTCATGTATGCAATTGAGTTGATTCTAAGAGGCGGTGTCATGCAAATGAAATTTAAGAATACCTTTTCAAGCGATTTATAGACATGGCTTCCGCGAACATAAGCCAAAGGCTTGCTTTTTTCATATATCGACGCACAGCCACATTCCCAGTAATCAAATGTAAAGCAAAAGATGCCTCTTGCACACACACACACTCGCCCGCATGGCTTTGGCGCTGTGAGATGTGCATTTCCGGTACGATGGCAATGAAGCCGCGAGCTCTTACTAACCCAGACATAAGAAAAGCAAGTGAAACAACTCAAAAGCGCAGCTAAATAACATTTCAATGGAAAGCAAGGAAAACTACCAGAAATTGACAAAGAAAATATGACAACATATCCCGAACAGGATGAAAAAAGCAAATGAAAAACGTGAAAAAAATAAAATTGTTGCATTCAAGTCCACAAAAGGAAAAACATAAATAAAAATCAATGAAAAAAAAACCAAATATTAATGTAAATTGCTGTATGTAATTATGTTAAATGTACTATACACGATCCAACACACACACACACACACAGACACACGCATGTGTGCATATGTAAAGGACAATTAAAAAGCGTTGCATACTTTTTAGCGCCTGCGTCACGCAGTGGCAAACGGCCAGGGGATTGTAGAAAGATTAAAGAGTCAAACTTAAAATGAAAAATATATTGAAAAAAATGAAGGGAATGTATTTAAAACCAAGCTGGTACTTGGCACACACACACACACACACATACATACATACAGAAAGTAAAAATAACCGTAAGTGTAACTGCTATTCTATAGAAATATCGTACATAATTTTTTTTTTCAACTTGAAACTTTTCCTTTTCCCTTGTTAAATATTAAACAAACCAAATATGAATAAAGTACTACAAAATGAAATATACGCGAAAGCAAAAGAAGAAAAAAGAAGTTTGAAGAAATGCACTGGAAAATGGTGTGGAAAACTCTGCAAAAATTTGAACGTTTTAAATGTCTAAGAGAATATGCAAATATATCTAATCAGAAATAAACCATATGCATGTATTTGTGTATGTTTAATGTAATTGAAATAGTCTTTTTTTTTTTAATTAAAGTTAGTTAAGTGTCGTCATCGTTGTCGTTGTTGCTGTTGTTTTTGTTGTTGTTGAAAGACGAAAACCAACAAAAAAAAAAAAAGAAAAAAAAACAAATTTAAAAATTGGCTTAAACAACTCTGAAAACAAAAACAAAAACTGAAACTTAATTGGGCTAACACAAATATGTCTGTTAAATAACTACACAACAACATAATCTAAACAAAAACAAAAAGTTTGCTCGATGTCGATGTCTATTTTTTTGTAGTTAGACTAGGATTCTAACTAAAGTTACGCCCACACACATATAATTTATATATCTATATGTGTGTAGTTGTATGTGCATACGATTGAAACTACGTGCAAAGAGACACAATTATAAATACTATAATGTCCTAACTCTTAGGTGTATTTAGTTAAATAAGTAAAATCTAAAAGAAAAATAATTATTCAAATCGCTTACATAAGCCAGCACATGGAATATTTTGCAGCTGTTGCCTAACGACTTTCACAGCACATAGCTTGCATATGTATTGGTGCAGCCCTTGGGCGGCCAATGCGTTGCAGCACGCGCTTGATCGTACGTGAGGCGTGTGCGTGTGAAAACTCTCGCCATGTGTAAATAGTTATGTATGTATATGTGTATTTTGTTCATGCCCATTGCAAATGCCACAACTTCCCTTGTTTAATGAATAACATAAAGACTAATACTTGAATTTACAAACCTTTCCAACAAAACCAACTAAACCAACTAAAAAAAAAAAAGAAACAAAAAGAAAAACTAAAGCTAAAGCTAAAACTATGTATTTAAAAGTAAACTAAACAACAAAAGTTCTAGGTGTTTTACAAATGTATAAAAATTTAAAGAGAAAAACAAAAAAAAATCAAACAAATTGAAACAATTTTAAGCATAATTTAATAAGTCTAGACGACAAAAACTTTGAAAACCAAAAAACAAAAATTCTTTTCGATGTACAATTTGAATATTAGTCTACATTTTGGCAGTCAATTAAAGAACAACACGCTTCCCCTTTAGAAGCTATCCCTCAGCAAGAAAAAAAAAACAAAAACAAAAGAACTAAAAAATACGATTGTTATTTAACAGGCAAAACCCAACAAAAAGTGAAAAAATGTTTTAAATATCAGTGGAAAAGGAGTAGAAACGAAATTTTAATATTATACGTGGGTTCAGGCTTTGCGTTAAAGATTCCGGTGCGGACAAATGTTTGTTAATAGACGGTTACGACGAGTTTAGCAGCAAGATGTTAAAGCATTAGCGATTTGGACCAAACACAAATTATCTGAAAACCACACTCGCACACACACAGAAAATATACCGAAATAGCAGCATGCGTCATATATACATAGATATATTAATTGTTTCCGATACTTATACGATAAAAAAAAATAGTTAAATGTTACCTACAAAGGAAATGAAAAAAACAAAACAAAACAAAAAAAAAAAAAGAATCCTATGAGAAAGTTGAACACGATAAACTCTGAACCACAACTACCTGTCGACTATTTACAGCACAGCTAGCTGAAGCCCAATGCTAACGAGCGTATATCGTTTATCGTTATCGTATATATCGTTTATCGTGTATCGAGCTGAAGGCCCAGGCACCTACTTTATACTTTTCTACGTATCTTACAACAGAAGCGGTAGCATAAATAACTTTCAAAACGGTTTCCATGCCACAAACACAGCTCCAACAGGCCCCGCTCTCCCTAAAGATACTACACACCAGTTCAAATATCGGGCAGATTGACAAAATATAGTCCCCCCCTCTCAAAGAAAAACCTCAAGGCGTCTCAACAACCACCGATATCGGACCACAGTAGTGCATCAGAGCGCTTTTTCCAAGCTTATTCATTGTTATCGAGACATAGAAATTCAGCTAGAGAATTGTAGCAATTATTGCCTGAGACACAATCGAAAACTTACATTCGATATGCCGAATTAAAAATGCCCTTTCTTTGACTTATCTCCCTCTATCTCTCTCTCTCTATCTCACTCTCTATCTATCTCACACACACTGCACTCAACGGCTTAAGAGCTCTTAGCGAAGTACATTTAAGTGCATAGACTATATACTAAGTACTATATACATACTATACATACATACTATACCATATATTTACATACATATATGTATATACTAAATACTAGAGACCCTCCTGAACTTTAAAACCAAAAGCCTTTAATTCAAAAACAAAAACGAAGACTACATTTTATTATACAATGGGGACAAAGGATGAACCGAAACTTTAATGCAAATTTTAAATAGAGTATGAGTATGAGTACTAAAGTGAGTACTACTCATAAGTACTCATGTTAGCAAAAGCATTCTTCGGCAGGCCGAAGCTTAACTGCTCTCTCTCCCCCTCTCTCTCTCTCGCTCTCTATCTCTATCTCTGTCTATCTATCTCTCTCACTTTCAAGGCCCACACACAAACACATAACCAGTTAAGAAGTTCGAACAAACTGAAAACAAATTAAATAAATTATGAGTCCTTAAACATTATCTAGGACTATAACTAAAAATATTGAAATCGGAGTACTGCAAGCGGCAGAAACCAAACTCAAAAGCTAAATGTTCTTTTCGAAAGAGTGTTAGAAGAACTCGAATGCTCTAAGTATTTTCAAAAATTGATGTCAATGAAACAAATCTATATACCATATATTAAACAAAAGAGAAAAGTAAATAAATATATATATATACTAAAAGAAAAATAGTTATTATTTTTAAGCAAAATTTATGAAAGCAAACCAAAAAAATACATTGAGATTCGCTAAGCAAAACTTAAGAAATTGTTGAAAAAAAAAATTATATATATATATATAGATATATATATATATATATAAAATATTTAAATGAAAATGATATGGAATCAATTATATGGAATACTTATACAAAAGTGGCAGCAACTAGCGCGACTGGTAGGAAAACTACTATTACTACATAAAATATAAACGACTATTCAACACACACACACACTCACACACAAACACACACAGGCAGACACACATACATATACTTACAAATAAATAAATACTAAATTCAGCATATATACAAGAAAAATACTAAAACTCTTTGTGCACAATGTGTTGTATAAGTGGCAAATATATTAGCAGCAGCAAAGATTAAGTGTAAAATATCAACAGAAAAAAAAACCAAAACAGAAAAAATACCAATATAATACAAATATATATATGTATGTGTGTATGTATATGTATATGCATGCATCTTTTTTTTCCCCAATTTACCATAAAGAAAAATACAAAAAATACATTTACTAAGCAAAGAAAAAATACTAAGAACATAAATGCAGTTGGAAACTATTTACAAGCGGCATGAGTACAGCACCCACAAAGATAGAAAGAAAAGAAGAAGGCGAAGTATAAGAGGAAGTGGAAGCCGGAGATAAGCAACATAAAAGAAACCTTTGAAAAGAAAGAAACTCACACACACACACACACACAACAAGTATGACTTGTTACAAAATCGAACCCAAAGAATCATTCAAAATGAACACAAGTATATATTATTATGATGATCAAATACCAAAGACAAAAATGAAATCTATGTGTACAATGAATAAAGTTAAATGCATTCACAAAAATGTTTAAGTACTTTGCGCAACCATTAAATATATATATATATATGTATGTGTGTACAAATTCGAACGAGACACAGTGTGGGGTAGACAAGTTGTGCCCGCCATTTTGAGAGCGATTCGCAAACGCTGGTATATACCAGCAAAAACAGGAAGAAGAGCACAAAATTGATCATAGTATACAAAATATTTACTTGATATCCCATACAAATAACAAAAACTCCTCCCAACTAGCAGCGAAAATAAAAAAAAACACACCAGAGTGAAAAACTAACAACCAAACAAATGAATATTGAGAAAAAAAAAGAAATAAAACAAACAAAATACAAAGCAACAACAACAAGAAACATACTAAAATAATACTGAAACTTTTCTGAAATGCATTTAAATGAAAATATTCAAAATGAAAAATTGTATTTTACATTTAAGTTATGTCCAACACAGATATTTGGGCAAGTGCAAGCGAGTTCGAGTTCGAGTACGAGTACAAACTGTGCACACTCCATGGTATACTCAAATTGCAAACGAGTACTCGCAGCACTCATTCACTTACACAGACAGAACACATTGACACACACACACACAGACACACAGAGACACACACACACACACAGAGACACACACAGTCACACTCACAAACACATACACGTATTTTTGTGTAAAAGTTTAAAACATGAAGTGCAGAAAATATGAACTACTGATTAATATGAAATATATTGAAATAAAATAATTTCCAAACTAATTCCAAAAGCTATGGCTATATCTATAGTTCTTTTTTATAAAGGTATATTTGCTTCACAGGTGTTAACGTGGCCAAAAAGTTGATTAACTCAAGCGTATGGACTCAGACCCTTTAATTTACAAACTTGTTGGGATCAGCTTCATTACATCAAAATATTTATATAGCAATTATTATCTGATTTATTTGAGCGTCGAACTAACAAATGTGACTTCGCCAGTTCAAGCCCAGCAACAATTATCAATTTTAAGATTAGTTTATTTAACTTTCTTTTCCTTTTGACCAAAAATAAAAAACAAAGATAATTTTAAACTTAAATTTAAATTTCAACTTCCTTGCTTAAAGTTTTGGGTTCGAGCCCCTGTTAAGACATAAGAGAACGTATATTTTTGTAAGCTTGATAATTTCTTGTTGCCTTCAATCTATGACAATCGATGCTATTTCAGAGCTTTTCAAAGGTTTCCATCTTAAGCAACACGAAACAAAACCAGGACAAACGAAAGCTTTTTGTCGTAGCACAAGCTAAAAGCTTTCAAGACTTTTACTCAAATCGCTTATGACTTGGGAGCTTACAATTGCCGTTCTATGAAACCTCCTAGGCTCTTAGCTATTTCTTAAAGCCGAAAGCGGCAGCAGCTTTGCCAGCTCCACAACCCATCAGTCATAGCTTTCTAGGCTTTGTTCGTCAAGCTCTTGCAACATGTTGCACTTCCGATTTGAAGTATTTGTGTGTTCGAACCGCGTGCGTGACACGACATTTGATACGTTGCTCAAAAATAACTAACTGCAAATAAATATGTGCCCAAATATCTAAAAGAAAATATGAAAAGGTAGCAAAATATTCGACTGATAAGTAATATGTTCAAATTAATACAATTTTTTTTTGTATAGCAACTGCATTCGCTCACGCGCCATTGCAACATGTCGCAGGCGAACATGTTAGTCAGTCGCAACGCACAAGTTGGCGTTGGCATCGCAGCCGCGAACGCCATTTCAGTTGACATTTGCAAACGCGACGCTGCAGTTGCTGGCGACGCTCGACTCGGCACTCAGCTCGGTTCGTTGTGGACGCTAAGTTTACATTTCGCAGTAGCAGTAGCAGTAGCAGTAGCAGTAGCAGTAGCTATGGCAGTAGCAGTAATAGTATTTGTAGCGGCAGCAACAATAAAATCGAAAGCAATACGCCAAACAAAAGCAACAAAAGTCGTTAAAAAGGACGCGCTGCAGTGTGACGCGCCAAGGCTTGTTGTTGCTGTTGTTGTTGTTTTTGTTGTTGCTGCTGTTTTTGTTGTTGTTGTGCTTACAACAGTTGCTGTGCCAGTCATTATTGTTGTTGTCATTTAACGCCAGTTGCTGCTATTGTTGCTGCTGCGTTGGCCGCGCTCACATTCTCGCTCCATTCGCTTCATTCCGTTCCACTCGCCATTTTGTCGGCAACGTGCGTTGTGGGGCGCGTGTGTGGAAGGTGGAAGCGAAATTTGTGTTGTGTGCTTTTTGTTTTGTTTTCATGTGTGCGTGTCTGTGTGTGTGTGTGTGTGCGTGTGTGTAAACATCTATATATATATACATATACATATGTATATGCTTTTCGGCGTTTCTTTTTTTATTTGGTTTTTGTGCTCTTGTTGTTGTTGTTGTTGTCGTTGTTGCTGTCGCTGTTAGTTCATGTTGTTATTATTGCTGTTGCCTTTGTTGCTTAAAGTATTTTTAGTGCTCGCGTGCGAAATTTGGTGTCAAAGTGAAAAACATTTACGTGAGATGTAAGTAGAAGAGAGGCCTTGAAATGTCCTAAAACAGGCCAAGAAAACAACAACAACAACAAATAAAAAATGGGAAATAAGAGAAAATCAATGCGCGTGCCGAGTGTATGTGTGTGTGTGTGTCTGTGTGTGTGTGTGTGTGTGTGTGTGTGTGTGACCAGAGCCAAAGAAAATCCATAAAGCGCGCTGTGAAACTCGTCGCAGTCGAGCTATGCGAATAATTTATAAGATTGAAATTAAAGACACCAAAAAGCGCTTTCTATGTGTATGTACGTGTTACCGTATGCCTGTCTGTGTGTGTGTGTGTGTGTGTGTGTGTGTCTCGCATGCCTAGAAAGCAACCGCAAGAGCCAAAAAGAAGACAACGCAAACAATTTCTTGGCAGCTGCCCCAACTGCCGACTGCATGGGACAAGCGAAATGCCGAAATGCTTGGCCCGCAGCCACAGCCGCACCCCCATTCCCCATCCACAACACTTGCCGCCCCTTTCACAGGCACCCTTTCGGGGCGATGCAAAAATGTTGTAAACATGCGAGGCCGATGCTGACGCGGACGCCGCTGCCAAAGGCGCTGGCAGCAGCAGCAGCAGCAGCAGCACACGGAACAGCTGATTCGCCTTTGGGCCACATTGGCACGCGCTGCAAAATGCATATAACACACACACAGACACACACACAAGCGCAGTCACATAAGAGGCCTAAGGCGAGAGCGAGAGCGAAGGCCAAAGAGTGTGAGAATCGGCAATACTCTTCTGTCAACTGTCGGCACACTGCGGCAAAATGCAGAAAGCAACGAGTAAACAAGTAGCGAGTGCCACTCCAGCGAGTAAATAAACAATCGAATTCAATTGAATTGTATCTCTTGAAATTTGTACGCTTAATTATTACCAAAGAAAATGTTTACTTTATAACGAGAGATTTTGACTTAAGCGAAATAACGAGTGTGCCAACGAATGCTTGAATGAATGCATACGTATTTAATAATACATTCATTATGCTCTGATTCTTATTCATCAACTAGCTAACTGTCGAATCTAACTGCACTCACTTGCACTCACTCAATAGCGAGTGTCCTTCGGGCCTTATTTCTATGTATGTAGCTTATTATTTATCAAAAAGTAGACTAACAACGAGAGTCTATAAATATTTCAGGATGCCAAATATTATTCACGCTCCTGCATATACATATTGACAGTCAAAAACTGACGAGCGAGTGTCCTTGAATGAATTGGTTATTTGAGTATATATAATATATATAATCCGTATTCAGCATATAATGGTCCATAAAAATTGACAGCGATTGATTCACGTCTACCTATTAAACCAAAAATATTGTTTGGTAACTTTTGATTTTAGTTTGAATTAGAAATGTTCTAGCAAGTAAAACTAATAAACATTTCCATCAGACTCATGAGTACACTCACTCACAGCTGGGCAGTTAAATGTCCAGCAGCGACCGCCATCTGCGAGCAAAGCTTGAATCTTTTATGATATAACTGACTAACAACCACGTACTTTGAATATATCAAGCATACTTCACGCTCATAAGGCAAGCTCACTTACATGCTAAGCTTCAATTCAGCTGGCATATTACGTACACGCCATGCTGTCTGCCATTTGGAGCAAACATATTTCTTTGGCATGCACTCCATTTAAGCATCTTTGAGATACTTAGTGCAGTCACTGTGAGCCGCTTATTACACTCAGCGAAAAAATTAATTGCGGTTAATTCTGGGAAGAAGCTGAGCTGAATGTATAAATCGAAAAGTAGCTAAAAATAGTTTGGTTAACACAAGACAGGCTCTGGCTGCATATGAATCATTTTGCTTTTCACTTTTTTGTAAATGTTCTTTTCGTTTTTTTTTTTATGGCTGACGAGTGCCCTGATTTTGTTTTCGTTCAGTGTAAACAATATGAGGGCCAAACGATGGCTGAGCGCAGCCTGTCTCTATGCCAATCAACTTAACTATGTTTAACTTTCTGCAGCTACTCGCACAGTGTGACGAAACAACAACAACAACAACAACAACAACAGCAACTACAACAACAACAGCTGCAAGGACGAGTATAGGACCAGCCCGCTAAAAAGGAGGCGCTGCAGTAGCGGCACCAGCAGCAGCAGCAGCAGCACTCGCCAAGTTCAAAATTAACGCCTGACAATGACAAAGGGCTCCACTGGGCGGCCAACAGCAGATACGTGGCACCCGCCAGCAGCGGCAGCAGCAGCAATCAAAGCAACATCAGCAACAACAGCAACGCTAGCAATTGCAACAATCAATGGGCGCAGCACGAGCTGTCGTCGACGCTGCACAACAACAACAACAACAACAGCAACAACAAGAACAACTGCGGCAACAAGAACAATGCGAATGAGCCGCGCCTCGTTGTACGCCTCGCTGCCGGCCTGCGGCATATCCTGGCTGCTGTTCGTCCTGTGTCTGCTTAGCTGCCTCTGCTGTTACACAGGTAATTATCAACACGCCAGCCGCTTGACACTTGATTAGCATGCCACTGCCACGCCCACTCAGTACCAGTACCAGTACCCACCGCCCCACCCCTCCATATTAAAGCAATCGATATATTATGCTCAAACTGCTGATCAGCATGCGTTGCCCTTAAGTGTAGCTATCGATTTATCGAACGAGGTTTAATCGGTTCATTGCAGAAAGCCAAAAGCAAGCGAGTCTGCTCGACTTCAAAATACCCAGTAACCCTCAGTGAATATAAGATCTAAAGTTGCATAACCTATGTTCGTCGAATGTCATTTGATCGATATTTTAGAAATGGAGCGAAATATCGATAACTAATTATAAAATGTCACTCCCAGTATCTACAGAATGCAAGTATCATTTGTAGTTTCCGAGATCGAAGAGCTCCCACAGATCGACAGTTCTTGCTCGTCGTGCTGATCAAGAATATATATACATATATATATACCTTACAAAGCCGTACATGCTTTCCTCTGCCAGTTAGCTGCGTTTGCAGGCAAATATAAAAGCCCTTCCACCCATCTTCAGTGGGAGAATAGGCTATAAATATTGGCTTGCCAACAAATTGCCTCTTCAAGCCGAAAGACTGAATGAAGGCAACTGCTACTTAGCAGAGCCGATAAATTCAATGGCCAAGTATTTATATTGCCAAGGGGCTTTTATCGTTATCGCACCGATTGTCAGCTGAGATTAAGGACTCAGCCTTGATAGTTCGCTCCAAGGGGCACGGGCCGAATAATAAACAACGACGAAAACAATTGATCGAAAAATATGAAAATGGCATTAGAATGCGAAGCGGTTGGGGTCGAAGGGAAAATGTGCTTGGGCCCGGAAAACAACACTATAGACTTTAGCCTTGACATTGCACATGCAAAGTCGACTCGTTGCCTCGTTGGCTCGTTGGGTTTTTTTGATTTTCTTTTTTTTTTTGGTGCCCGTTTGGTTGCCATGTCGCCGCCCTAAAGTACCTGACAGCGTCAGCTGGAGGCGTGGCACAAGGTGCCGCACTTAAATCCAAGCACTTGTGCAACAGCAGCGAACGACATTAAAGTTGCAAGCTGGCTGTGCAGCAACATAAAAAAAATAAAAAGTGGGAAACTTTCTATTAGAGCATCGAATGCACATAGATGAGAACTACTAGAGAGCAGAAACCCAATGGAATTAAATAATAAAATACCTTATTTATACCCTTCTTTATAGTGTTCATCTATTGAGGGAACAAATAGTGCCCTTCCATAGAAAGCTTTCAAGAGACAGATATTCTTGTCTTAAATTAAGTTTTCGTTTTACTTGGCAATAATCTAGACCAATTTCTCCGCTTCATTTTTCCGGCTTTTGAAGTAAATATTCCAAATTTTATTCCAAATTTTATTAGATATATCTCAATCGTTTCATTCCAGATACAAATGCAAAAGTTTTAGAATATATATATACAAATTATTTTAAAATTTGAAAAAGTTTCGCATATTCTTAAACCAACTTAAATGGCAAAACAGTATTTGTTTCTTTAGCTCTACAGCTTAAGAAACATTTCAAAACCTTAAGAGCTTTAAGTTTTGTACAAAACTTCCTTGATTAATATTAAAAATTTGAAAGATTATTAATTGTACAAAATAAAATATTTATTAATTATTTTGAAAAGCAGCTTCTTAAAGCTTTTAAGGCGTTTAAAGCTCCTGTCACAACTTTAAAGCTTATTAATTGGCTCTTAAAACTCGTATCTCTGAAATTTCTTAGCATATACACTCACAAATCAAGTCAATCAATTTTAAAGAAACTTTATTGATTAGCTATGAATGTAAGAACTTGAAAATATTATGGCTTTTCAATTTAACATATACTCGATAAGTTCTTACCAGTCTAATGCGAACATTAAAAGGGTATACAGCTGTCGACTCGTGCAAACACCAACAACTTTTGTGTGCCTCCTGTTGTTATTGACGCACATGGCAAAGTTTTTTGGCAAACTCTTTTGTGGTGTGGCATAACGAGTTGTCGTCGCTCCCACGAGGCGGCTCGAATTCTTTTGCAGCTCTTCAGAGTTCTTCACTGTCACAGCTCCAGTTGCACAATGCCAAGTTTTATTGCCCAGTTATTGAGTTATTGGGCGATAGAATCATTAGGCGAGGATGTCAAGGCACAAGGGTCGAGAAGTTCTCGCCGCTGTCGCTGGCTTATGCTTAGCCATTTAGACACTTACGTCCGCTTATGACTTACTAATTAGTTGGATTTTGGCCAACATTTAACTACAGCCTACATATAGCTATGCCCAACTGGCCCCAAAGGCGACACAATAGCCGCACATCAAGCATTCGAGGGCGGACGACGAAGAGACGATGCGGCGTCAAGTCAATTTGGATCGATAGTTGGGCTTACAGCAATAGCAAATTACACAGCCAAACTGTCAAAGGGGCAAACGAGAGGCCCACCAACACAGACCCTCGCAACAATTCCAAATAGCAATTGACAACGATAATTGCGTTGATGGACGGGCAATCAAAACCTTTTCACAGCCAGCCTGTGCTCAAACGCATGCATAATGCAAGTGTTTGCTGTTGACGAGGGCGATCCGCTTACAGTTATTTGTTCGTTGTTAATCACTGAGTTGGCGAGTTCGCATCGGGACATCCACAAACTTCTCGCTCAACATACGTCAAAGAGTAGCCATGGCAAGTAGCTATTGCAAATAGTCCAAGCGAGAAGCTGAAGTTAGTAGCCAATGCGAGTGGTCCTATCAAGAGACCTAAGGAGGTAGCCATAACGAGAAGTCATAGCGAGTAGCCGTAACGAGTAGCCATAGCAAGAAGCAATAACCATAGCGAGTAGCTAGCGAGAGACCGAGAGAGAGTAGACATAACTAGTAGCCATAACGGGAAGCTTAATCGAGTAGTCACAGCGAGTAGCCATAAGAAGTAGCCATAGCAAATAGATCGAAGCGAGTAGCCATAACGAGTAGCCATAGCTAGTAACCATAGAGAGTCGCGAGAAGAAAGCCTGTAGCCATCGCCATAGCTATAGCGAATATCCATAGCGAGTAGCCAGACCGAGTCGTCCTAGCGAGTCGTCCTAGCGAGTCGTCCTAGCGAGTCGTCTTGGCGAGAGGCCGAAGCGAGTAGCCATAACAGCAGCAAGTAGTCATAGTGAGTAGACTCAACGAGAAGAAATAGTAAGTAGCCCCAACCAGCAACAGCGAGTTGCCATATCAAATCAAGCGATCCAAGTGAGTATCCGTAATTAGTTCTGGCGTTATGGGGCACATAAAGAGAAGTTTATAATGTAGAACAAATGTAGATGTAGCGAACGCCTCTTCTTGTCGCTTTGGCATATTTGGGCTTGACTTTTCTCACGCAATATTATTGGTAGTTGCGGCCAGTCTGACGACAGCTCAACTCGCATGCCTCAACGCGCATACGACACGTTGACAGCAAGGATGTAAAGCGTACAAAATTTGCATTGCATGTGGCAGGGGGCACGTTTCGCGTTCCACTAATTGCATTGCACATAGTATTCAAAATGGTTTTATAATCTTTGCTTCCGTTAACAATTCACCACCGGCAACAACTACAACAAGAAGGTTTCCTTCTGCTTGGCCCAAGCCATTTTCCCGCACACCCACAAAATCTCATTAGTGTCGACCGATGATTACCAGCACACACACACACACACACGTACACTAACGCACACACACACGCTGTGGTCCTCGGCGAAAGGCACAAGTTGAAAAGTTGATGGCTGCACTCACTCAACGTCGGCGCCGTGACACTGCCTGACACGCCCCCTGACCCATGCCGCCAAACGCCCAACTTTTTGCACTTGCCTTTGCCATTGCGTGTGTGTTTTGTTGTGCTGTGCTGTGCTGTGCTGTGTTTTGTTTTGTATTGTTGTATGTGCTTACCACAATTCTAATCATTTATGAACTGTTTCGGAATACATAAGTTTGCTGGCGACCAGTTTAATGGGCCATTGCGCAAATTACTGTTGAAATTGAAGCTGACATTGAAACAGCGGCAAGCGAATTGAAGTTGAAGTTCAAATCGAAACAGCAATTCATATTGAAATTGATATTGAAAAAGCAGCTGAGCTAAAATTGAAATTAAACCAAAAAGGGGAATGAGCGAGGAAATCATATGAAAGTTGAGATTGAAACAACATCAACCAGGCTGAAGTTGAAATTGAAACAACAATTTTTATTGAAATTGATATTAAAAGAGCATCAGAAAATTGAAATTGAAAAGGGAGAGAAAAGGGAAATCAAATAAATGTTGAAATTGAAACAACCTGAAACTGGTTGAAGATGAAATTGAAACAGCGATTGAATTGAAATCGAAATTGAAAATTTAAGTTTAAAGTTAAGTTGAAAATGCAGTTGAAAGACATTGTAGCAGCAATTAAATTGAAAAGACTATCGAACTAATATTGAAACTGATTTGAACACGAAAAGAAAATAAACCAAATTGAACCAAATTAAAGTTAAAATCAATTCAAATATTTGCATAAAATAAAATAGAAATTGAAGATTACATTGAAGTAACTTAGTTGAAATTAAAATTGTAATTGAATTAAAAATTTGAACAGAACACAAGTGGAAATTCATATACAACCCGTTGAGGCCAAGTTTTTGGGCCAAGAATCCGCAGTCATCCCTCCCCAACATTTGAATAAATAATCAATTAACTTTAAGCCTTTTATCGGTTCGAAATTTGTAATTAATGTGCACAATTTGTACGCAAGTTAGCATAAATAACGAAACATATTTCAAATTAATTTGATTTGAGTGCAACTTCAATTTGCATATCAGAGTTAAACTGTAATCACATGAGCATTGTATTATTGACTGATTGACTTTGAATAAACGCAATTCATGTGACGCAAGTATTTAATTACAATTTCAATTTAGCCAACAATCATTGTGATATTGTTATTGAAATGGCATTGACATGCATTGAAAAACAAATTCCTGTGCCTAACTGATTGGCCGTGTCCAATGGCAGCCAATTAAAAGCCTTAATGGGAAAACACAACTATATTATAATTTCTTAAGCTTATTAAACGATAAAAGTTGTTTAAGCTTTAAACCAGCTTGAATTGTCTATAACATATGTATATATATATATATATATATATATACATAAGTTATTCGAGAAAAGTTTTTATTTTGTTTTTAAGTAAATGCTCCTAAGCTTCAAACTTAAATTGTCTATAGCTGTACTATAGTACAGCAAAACTTCCCTATTTCTTACGATTCAAGCTCTTAAGCTTTAAGCGAGCTGAACGCACATAAAGTCGCCTTTTAATGAGCACAATATTTAATGGGTCTTAAAAACTCGAAGAGCTTAAAAAAAAAATTGTAAAAATTGAAAAAAATTTTGCTACAAATTTGTAATCATCCATTTTTATTGTCCATGTCAAATGAGATGAGCAGCGAAATTGATTTTCTATGAAAATAGAACACTGGACTTAACATTTAATAGGATTTACGCTGCGCCCTTACACGAAAGGGGTGCTGTGGGGGGGGGGGGGGTGTGCTGCAGGTGGTGTTGTAGCCTCGAAGAGGTCACCAGCTAAATGTCATAACAAAAGCTATTTATAAGTGAGCCGCATGGTTGCGCATAAACGGCATCTGCCCACCTGCCCAATTGCCCACCGCCTGAGATAGCAAGTCCGAGTCCGAGTCCGGATCCGGGTGCAAGTCACTGGCGGGGTGACAAGCGGGTCAGGTGGCTGTGAAAGGCAGCCAGGCGACGGCTCACGCAAGCCAACGGACATTAAAAAGTAATAAGCATAATTGTGGAATGTCGCCATAGAAGCACAGAGACAGCAAGAGAGAGCGAGAGGGAGAGAGAGGGAGAGAGAGAGCGAAAAACATTCATAAAATGCAAACAGAGAAAGACATACAGTGGCAGAAAGGAAGGAGGCTGTGAGAGGGAGGCTGGCTGAGAGGGGAATTGAATGTAAAGGCGCGTGACGTATACGACACATTGGCCCAACTTTGACCCAGAGCAGCTAAATTGCTTGGCCGACAGCTGGCGCAAAAGTCGAGCGCTCGCTTTTAATTATTCAGCGATCTCATAAAGGCCACCCAACACACACTCAAGACGTTGACAGCAGCGTCGGCAGCGGCAGCGGCAGCGACAGAGGTAGCACTCAAACATAGGCAGGCTAACCAAACAAAAGCACAGACAAAACAAACGCACAAACAACTGCAGCGAAATGCAGCAGCCGACCAAATGTCGACACCCCCTCCCCCCCCCCCCCTAATCACCCTTTATACGTTTGGCAAAGCCCGCTGGCCAGCAGAAAGAGAGCGAAAGCGTAGCAAGAAAAAGAAAAAAAAAATGAGAAAAAAACAAAAAGCATGCAAAAAGTTGAATAGCAAAAAGTTTGCGGCACTTTTGCCGCCATCGCTGTCGCCGTCTCCGTCGCGGTCGTCGTCGCTGCTAGCGTCGACGCCTGACGCATCGGTGGTTGCCAAAGTCCGTTCAGTCGCCCGGAAGTTGCTTACAACTTCGAACCGCGTTTCAAGTGTGCAGCGACTGCGACTGCTACTGTAACTGTAACCGCACTTAGCTATGCACCTGGCGGTAAAAGTGGTAAGTGGCAGCGGTCAAACGGCGACGGGCGAGCAGTGCTAGTTGGTAAGGGTAAGGTCGAGACCTATTCGTAATGCCAGCGGCACGAGCTTCATAGCTTCAATCGCGTCTCAAACGTGCGCCAAGTTCTATGCTAAAAGCTCTTTAGCAAAAAGCTCATTGCAACGAACCTGCGACAAGCATGCAACATGTCTGCTGCTGCTGCTGCTGCTGCACTAGAACACAGAGATGAACTGAACTAACCTGCACGAAACTCGATCGAACACAGTCCGACCTCATTTTGATCTATTGCGCATCGTTAAATCAAATTGAATAATCATAAATATTTACAAATATTTTGTTTTTAATTGTAAACAAAAATTTGTAGACCAAAATTTTACCAATTTTCAGTTTGTGCTCTGGAAAAATTGTTCTTGCAAATGTTTGTTGATATTTGTCTGCACTTTCTATACAAAAAATTTAGCCATTAGTTAAGAGTTCGCTCTTTAATGGGAGATAAATAATTTTAGAAATTTAAAGAAACTACACCTACCGCCAGGTTTTGAAAATTGAATTATGTATTTTGGTTCAATAATCATAGGCAAGCAGATCGGGCTAGTAAAAAACGACTAGAAGTTGGGGGAGAGCATAAACTCTTTTTATTCAATACAAAGTTTAAAAAAAAAAAATAAAAATAAGTTGTGGGCGAGTAGAATTCAAACGCGAGTAGAAGAAGCGAGTTAAGGATAAAAGAGAGTAAGCTCAAGTGCGAGTATAAGTGGATAGCGAGTAATAATCAACTTGCGAAAGATATGCGCGACTGAAAGTCAACAATTTGCATTCAAATAAATTAAAAATCGATGGGTTAAAAAATGTTGTTGACCAACAAATGATTCGTTTCTAAAGTCAACCTTTCTTTTAATGATTTTTTGGAATATCTTGGCCAAATAATGTCCGATTTTGAAAT